>VMRN01000091.1:804954-848070 GCA_010277015.1 Poeciliopsis turrubarensis | reverse complement strand
GGAGGGACGGAGGGACAAAGAAATCAGCAAACAAACTAACGATGAAAACAACAGCGAGCTTTGGATTCAGCTGCTGCTAGAGCAGATTTATTTGGTATGGATGGTCTTCCATACAGGATCATTTACACACTTTTTATCAAACCTGGTTAAATACAAGAACTGACTAAAACTTGATTGATTGATTGATTGATTGATTGAACACTCAGACATTTCCCTCTCAGAGAACAACATTCAGTCCGTTACAGTTTTATGTTTCCAGGCTTGATGTTTGTTTTGTGATTATTAATTGATCACTCTGGCTGATTAGCCGCGGCGGCTATCAGCTAAGCTAACACAGCGGTGGCTGATTAGCTAATTCAAAACCTGTCAGGTAATGTGACAGGTTAGAGTCCAGGAACACAAACAATAACCAAACACACACACGCACACACACACGCACACACACACACACACGCACACCCCTCCTCTGGACCGAGCTGTGCAGGTTGTGGGGGATGGAGCCAGCGGAGGCTGGTGACCCTGAAGAGCGCGACCTCAGGCGACATGTGAAGAGCTGCAGCCGGGGGGAAGGGAGGCCTGGAGGCGTCGACACGCTGGGAGGGAAAGTAACTTCTTGACGCCGCTTCAGTTCCTCTGGAGATTTTTATTGATTTTAACAAAGAAATGAAACATTTTATCGTTTCTCTTTGGTTTTCCTCACAATTTTTATCAGATTTGTTACTTTTGTCCTCAAATTTCTGTCATTCTTTTCTAAGAATTCAAACATTTTTCTGAAATTAATCAAATTCCTGCATAAAGATAAAATGCATATTTCATTTTCATTATGTCATTATGAGTGGATGGTGACCCTGATGAAGCCACCTGCTGTGTGTGGCTGAGCTCCCGTTTCATCTGCTGAGCCCGGAGTTTCAGTTTCCCTCCAAAAGTTCTGCTCTGGTTCTGGTCCGGTTCTGATCCAGTTCTGGTCCGGTTCTGCTCCTCGCTCCGTTTCCGTCCCGCCCGCTGCCCGGCGGGGGGCAGCCGCTCAGCTGTTGACCCCCCAGGGTGTGAAATGTCTCTGGATCAGCGCAGCGTGCTCCAAAACAAACTCCTGCATATCGGTTTACCAAGACTTTGTTTGTTTGTTTGTAGATTTAGTGAAAAGAAAAATGTCCAGAATGGTTCTTTGTTTTTGGTAAATATTATCGATTTTGCTTCGGATGTGAATTTAATGAATATTAAATAGGTTTATTAAAAACTGGTAGATTTTTGTTTGGTTGATGTGAACAAAGGGAAAAAAACTGCAGTTTTAAGTTGTTAAAAATGTATGGAGTGTGGTTTGTGCCCAAAAATAAAATTAGTAAATTAAGGACATAAATGATTAGAGCCACTGAAAAATAGAAATTCTGACTTTATTCTCAGAACTTTGATCTGAATCTCAGATTACGACTTTTATCTCATTTCAGATATTTTTTATTGTTTATATGCTATCAGACAAATTTAGCTTTAAAACTCAAACCTGTGCAATAAATGTGGAGCAGCTGTCAGCAGGGAGAAAGTGAAGGTTTACAAATCCTGCAGTTATTTAATCACTTTTATAAACTGACAACATAATTGACATACACATGATAATGTTTGGTTATTTATTTTTTGGATTTTTAAATAGATCGACAGAATTAGTCTTCCAAGAATAAAGTCAGAATTTTTTTATTTTTGTTGGCACTGATTTTCTTCCGTATGAAAAGATACATTAATAAAAATAAATATCTATTCACAGATTTATTTCTACGTTTTAGCTGTGTGAATGATGAACCGGACTTTTTTGAGTTATTCATATTTTTGCTGTTTTCATCAGTTTCTGATGCAACAATTTAAAATAAAAAAACATCGACGGAAACAAGAAGAAGTCAGGAAGAAGTTTTCCCCAAATATTCAGGGCAATCCTGGAACAACTGCTGTCTGAAATTGGACAAGAGTAAAATTGAATTGTTGAGATCAATTCATGTGGTAGAATGTCCTAGTCAAAGTCCTGTTCTGATTACAAATTCATGAGACTTTCAGGAGATTCTGACTCATTTTCTTCGTTTCTGCGCTGCTTTGTGTTGTTTTATCGCCTCACAGGCTGAATTTTGGTTGTGATTTGACAGTTTGTGAAAACGTTTAATGGTTTTTTCAAAGCACCGTCTATTTGATTCTTCCCTTTCAGAACCACTTGAACAAACTGCAACAAGTCTTTTAAACATTCCCTCTTTTCAAAGTGAGCAAACAGTCCGGATAAAGGCCCGGCATCGTGGCGGCGCAGAGCCTTTGTGTTTTCAGGAAAACGTGTTCACTGCGTTTCTCCCTCTGCTGAAGCGTTTCTGGCTTTCGCAGCGTGAAGTTCTGCCAAATGGGAGGAAAAACCCGACAACACAGACAGAGAGAAAGAGCACCTCAATCAGGAAGTGGCAGCGCCAAAGGAATCAGGCAACTTCCTGGTCAGGTTGCCATGGTTACTGGACACTGGCCAGCTGCTGCAGCCGTTAAACACAGACTGACTTTTAAATGTAAGCAAAACGGCTTTACTGTGTTTAATGTGTTACAGTTTTTTTAAAACAGCGTATTGAGTTTTTTGGGATTAACGTCAATATCTTGTTTTGTTCCCTTGATCATCATGACTCTGGTGAGGAAACTTCTACACATGTTCAAAATGATTTCTGCATTCGCTCCAGTAGAAAAATGAAATCTATAATTAAGCGAAACGAGTTTTAATTGACAAACAGGAAGTGACCTCATTGTGCTTCCTGGTTGCGCCAGTTGCAAATCTGTCATATTCTCATTAACTGACATGCTAATGTAGAGCTGAATCGGGCCATGAACTTTTTTCTTTTTTTTTAAAAACTACTTTAAATTGCAAAAAAATAAAAAATTATTTGGAACTTGGAAAAAATAAAAATTACTTCAGATTATAAATATTCATCAGATTTAAATTCTTATTTTTTCGTCGCTCTGTGTGTTTCTCTGTCTCTGAGTGAATGAAATGAGTCCCGCAGCATGATGCTGCCACCGTCGTCCTGATCACTTCATTTCTTTTCCAACACGTTTCAGTTAAATCTCTTTTTTTGCCTCATTTTGTCTGAATAACAGGAGCTACTGCACAACATATCTACCTTCCCTCAACACCTGCTACCATTAAATCCATTAAACGCTCAAATTTATCCAAGCTGGAGTTAAAAAATATGACTAAAAATGATAATATGGTCAAAAAATGATCTATTAATGGTACAGACAGAAAAACTCTGAGTCGAGTGGAAAATCGTTTTTTGTTTAGCTACATTGAAACTTAAAAGAGATTTTAAAAAGCTCTATTCAGCTTTCTGTTAAAAAATAAATTAAATAAATGCAACAACAACAAAAATATCATTAAAAAACTGCATCGTTTCAATGCTGCAGTTTGTCGTATAAAATAAAATAAAATTGTTGCTGAATCTTCAGAAAAATGAGTTTCAGGTTTGAAAACTTCTGAATGTTTCTCAGCATGTCTGGAAAGAGCTTTTTGGAATATTCTCCTGCTGCGAGCCGCATGGACAGAGCTGGGTGCTTCAGCACTGGGTGAAGGTCTGTGTGTGTTTTACAGATTAGCTCTGTGTGTAAAGGTAAACACAGCTGGAAATCCCCCCGGGCCTCATTGATCAGGCTGTTTGCTCAGAGATGCGCTTTAATCTCCCCACAGAGACGCGACTCTGTCCACAACCACAGTCCTGCTAATTCCTCCATCGTTAAACTTGGAGGATCTTTGTGATCTCTGTGGGTGGCAGGACTCAGATAAACTCTATATCATATCATCGTTGCAAACATTTAAAGAATCTGATGAACAGTTTTCTTTCTGCTGACAAACCAGGAATCTGTTTTTTAGGTGAAATGCATTAATATCTCTGTTCTGTGTTGCTTATTGATTACTGTAAACTGTCCACTACTGTAAGCTGAACCTCTGTTGTTTCAGAGCGCCATCTGCTGGTGATGCTTACTTTGCATTCCGTTTTTATATTTGTGGGTTTTCTTTCCACTTATATTTAATAAATTTATCTTCACACTGAAATAATCAATCAAAAGACAGCACTCCTGGCTTTCTAATATGGAGGTTTTAAACTGACATAATTAAAACTAAAAGTAGAAATATGTATGTTTTGCCTTTTGCTGAGACATACATTGTTGTAAAAATATATATAAATATGTTTTTTTTTTTTATTTTCCTATACACACATTTTGTTAAAATACATATATTTGCTTTTTTCTTTTTCTTACACATGCATTTTTCACCAAAAATATCTGTATGAGAAATAGAAAAAAACAAGGAATATGTATTTGTTCATGACAATTCATGTATAAGAAAAAGTAGAAATGTGTATTTCTGCGCTTATTTTTAATTATGTTTGTTTTGGCCCTCCATACACATAAGAAAAAAAAGTATGGTAGACCAAAACTGATATAATTAAAAATAAAAGTAGATTTATTTTCTTTTCTCCTATACATGAAATGTCAATAAAAATATATAGAGACTGTTGTGAGTATATTGACACACATTAGTTTATAAAAAAAAAAAAAAAAAAAAAAATTTTGCTTTTTTTTTTAATGTCAATTTTGGTCCTCCATAATCTAACATGGTAAAGCAGCGGACTTATTGATATATTGTTGTTTTTTATTATTAGTTTCTGGGGGGGGAAATAGGACGTATCACAATATGCAAGGACCCCGAACAGAATAAACTGACCTGTACTTTATATATAAAATTACAACATTAATTTTAGAACGTTTTAAAACTTCAACCTATTTTTAAACTGCGCTTCTTCTCGGCTTCCGTTGACGTCGCCTAAAAACGTTTGACGTCAGTATAACAACAACCTGTCATGACAGCTCGAAGAAAGAAATCTCCAGAACAATATTTTATGTGAGCACTTATAAAGCCTCATCCACCTGAATGTGAGAGTCACCCTAAAAGGTAAGGTTCCGACCCGGCGGGTTATCCGAACAAATCCGAACTTACACGGACCTGAGCGGGTGTGAGCTAACTTAGCGTTAGCTTATGTCTGTGTTGAGGCTGCCTGGCGGCGTTGTGGTGAAAAACGCCTAAAAACAAGGTTCTGGTACCGATTATCTCGGATGGAGAACGACATAAGCTCATGACGAGAATAAATTATGAATTGTGTCAGTATAATCAGAACCGGAAGAGTTAGCTGAAGCCGAACTCAGATTCTAACCGACATGTTAGCCTAGCTAAGTTAGCTTAGCATCGGTGTGTTGTCTCCAGGTTAAGTAAAGTTAGCGGCGCTGCCTCTATTCTGTATGCGATGACAACTTCAACATCTATAACCTGCATAATAATAATGCGCAAATGAGTTATTCTTTGCAAATTTAACGCAATTTTGATCTCAATAAGACGCATTAAGTGTTGGTGGGTGTTATGTTGTCCAGGAGGCTAGCTGCCCATTTAATCGAACTGATGTTGTGAACAGTTAACTCAGCTGCCTCGCCGTGTTTCCCATCAGTCTGCACAGTCAGCGAGTTAAAGAAACGCCGTGCGGGTGGCGTGGCGTTGCGTGGCACCCACAGACACGCATTGCAGGTGCGTTGCAGCGGATGCTAACCAGCATTGTGTCTTCATTGTCCCCCAGTCTGAGTGCGATCCAGGGCGGGCAGGACATTCCGACACCTGCCACCAAGCCAGCCGGAGAGACGGGGAACAGGATCGGGAAGCAGGGCGAGGCGGGCCCCGCGGAGCCGGTGGAGAAGATGGCCGGCAGCCCCGAGAAGAGCTCCACCGCGCAGGAGCTGAAGGAGCAGGGGAACCGGCTGTTCCTCTGCCGCAAGTACCAGGAGGCTGCTTCATGCTACAGCAAAGCCATCGTGAGTCTGTTCCACCAAACACATTCATGCAGATTTTTATCACAACAAAACAAAATCCGACCATTTTTATGTCATAAGCAGAGCGTTACATTTACTCAATTACATTTAGTTGAGTAACTTTTGAAAAATGTACTTTTGCTTTGAGTCATTTTCATGATGAATTATCTCGACTCCTACTTGGGTAAATTTTCTCCCCACTGAAGGAAAAACAAACATGTTTTAACCAAAATCCCAGCAGACACAAACCTGCATGTCTGTTTAAGTTTCACAAGTTTTTTATTGAAAGAAACTGATTTGGAAACATTTTTTGTCTAATTTTTATTTGTTAATTATATAAATTATCATTTTGGTCCATAAATACTAAAGTTTCCACATAACTTTATATTTTGGTCCATCTGACTCTGAAGATGTAATTTTTAAATATTAAATAATTCGATCAGTTACTCAGCATGGAATCGACTTTTTACTCTTATCTCAGTCATTTCTTGGACGGCTACTTTTTATTTTTACTAGAGTAAAAACATGTTGAAGTATTTCTGCTCTTATTTGAGTATAAATCTTGGTTCTCTTCCAATAAGGAGGTTATGCCTGTGAGAATGAAGGGAAACTACATTCCTGACAATCATTCAGATTAAACCTGAAATGACAACAATAATTTGTTGCCAATGATGCTTATATTGTTGTTTTGAGACCATTTTCAGTAATATAAAAGTAATAAAGTCATAGTGATGCAAGAGCTTATTCTCAAAGATCATTTAACACTGGAACATATTTTAAATATCCAAAATAAACAAAACTATAAATAAAATGAATTATGAGTCTCTAGAAACAGAATTGTCCTTCAAAATAAGAGCTGGTTGAGACCAAAACATTAAACTGGAGACTTTTTGGGAGAGAATGAAAAATGATCAATCATGTAAATGGAAATTATTGAACTCATTTAATTATCCTCAAAATGACAACGTTATTGTTTGTCACAACAATTTGTGCTGAGTAGCAAAGTTAATAGGTTATTATTAGGACTGAACAGTATATTGTAAATATATCATCATGGTTCTGAGTGGGAATAGTTTATTGATCTGCTGTGTTTCTGTTGTCTGTTTCCTTCAATCTGCAGAACCGTAATCCGTCGGTGGCGGTGTACTACACCAACCGGGCGCTCTGCCACGTGAAGCTGCAGCAGTATGACAAAGCTCTGGCAGACTGCAAGCACGCGCTGGAGCTGGACAGCCAGTCGGTCAAGGCTCACTTCTTCCTGGGCCAGTGTCACCTGGAGCTGGAGAACTACGACGAGGCCATCGGCAACCTGCAGAAAGGTCGGCGGAAACGCCCAAAACACGCCTCCATAAACCGCGTCGTAACGGGTTGGATAATTACCGTCATGTTTCCTCTGTTGCAAACGAAACATTTTCACTTCCTGTCTCATTTCTGTTAGAGATCTGAGTGTTCACCCAAGTTACACTCAAAGTGAACATTTTGGTATTTTAGGGACCAAAGTAACAAAATCAGCTGTGCTTAAATGCAAAATCATGTGGTGCAGTTTTAGTTTGATTACTGTTTTTCATTATATGGTCTTTGAGTTAACATCCAGTCATTTCATGAATATATTAAAAAACCAATAATTAATCAATGTTTGGCCTGCTGATCACTGATATATTCAGAGAAAAGTCATTGATTCTGATCCCTGATGATCGGTGAGTCCAGCTGTAAATAAAACATGGCCGCTTGGGTTCAACCGCTACATGATTAGGTTCCTGATTTGTTACTTTCCTCACAAGCTTTTGATTGAGATATTAGCTTCAGGATTCTGCCTGGACTTATTGGCTTCATCCTCTTCATGTCATTTGTAGCGTATAACCTGGCAAAAGAGCAGAGGCTGAATTTCGGAGATGACATCCCGAGCGCCCTGCGCATCGCCAAGAAGAAACGCTGGAACAGCATCGAGGAGAAGCGCATCAACCAGGAGAACGAGCTTCACGCCTACCTGACCAAACTCATTCTGGCCGAGAAGGAGAGGTGAGACATCAGACCGACACGTTTCACCTCCACAGCCCACGATGGAAACTGAGCTTTAAACATGGAAACTTTGTTGTTTTTACAGAGAACTTGAAGAATACAAAGAGAAACAGGACGACAATCAAAATGGAGGTGATGCTGGAAAAATTTCATCTAAACATGTGAGTTGTTTTGTTTATTTACCAGCATTGCTGCTGTATGGAAGACCAAACCTGACATAATTAAAAATAAAAGCAAAAATTTATATTGTTTGGTTTTCCTTGCAGAAATATTTTTTAAAATGTGTCGAGTCCTGATGTCTTATTTCCTTCTTCCAACTTTTATAATAAAGTGATTAATCGATTGCTAAGTTAGTTGATGATTATTTAAATAATCAATCATAATTGTTTAACCTTCCTGCTTGTCATCTTTTAAAACTTACAGAAATACTGTTTAAAATGCTGAGTATTGACATCTGATTTTCTTCATAATTCATCAAAATGTGATTAATCAATTCCTGCACTAGTTAACAATTGTTTAAATAATCAATTAATCATCATTAATTGCATCAGCCCTATTATGTTATTTCTTCTGAACCCTTATAAAAAATGCATAAATGATATATTTAAAAATGCTGCTGTATTGAATCTGGTTTCATTTCATGTCGATGTGAAGGAGAAGTATTTGATGGAGATGGAGGAGCTTTTCTCCCAGGTGGACGAGAAAAGAAAAGTGAGTATGAAGAATGATTTTCACTTCCTGTTCATTAATAACACAAACATGTAACAGACTCAAGGGAAATAGTCCTTTAATTGTTTTCTTGTTATTTAACCAGTATGACTTTATCCAGTGAAACATTATGTGTACTTCAGTTTTGCTTTCACACTGCTGGTTACCATGGAAACCATTTCACAGCTCCGTCTGTCAGCAGATGGATGATAATCTGGATTTATTGCACCTCAGCTCTGTAGGAGGAGCATACAGTTTTTATATTGTCACCATTCTGACCTGGATTTCGGCGTCACATTTACCTCGATGCGTTTTTCTCTCCGTCTCTCCAGAAGCGAGAAATCCCAGATTACCTCTGCGGAAAGATCAGCTTTGAGCTGATGAGGGAGCCGTGCATCACGCCCAGCGGCATCACCTACGACCGCAAAGACATCGAGGAGCATCTGCAGGTAGAAACGCCCAGCAGACGAAGATCAGCTGATGTTTGGAGGTTTTCAGATCTCCTCTAGCGAATACAATAACGGGCAGCTCAACGTTATGGGAACGTCGTTTATACTCGGTTATCTGATGGTGTTTAATGAAACTTTTGTTTAGTTTGAACATAAAACCTTTTTCAGTTTTGCTGCCGACGTCTGAGGTTTAGTATCGGGTCATACAGAGAAACTATTTTAGGATGCAGAATGCGGCATTTGTCTTTATCCGATTAATCGATTACTAAAATAGTTGACAGTTACGTTAATAACTGATTAATCACATTGTTTTGGCTCTGCGAAGAGCAATAATTCAGCCAACTCATACAAAAACTATATTTTTTTGTAAAAGTTGGCTTTTACAATAAGATAATAAAAACAGCCTTTTTAAGAGTCTTTATGTTCTGGTTCAAAATTAATCAATTACTAAATTAGATGGCGACTATTACAATAATCGATTAATCATGAAAAATATGCAGAATGTGGTATTGATTGTATCTGATTAATGGTCAGAATAATCGATTACTAAAATAATCGTTAGCTGCAGGCGTATTGATTACTATACTAGTTTACAGTTATTTTATGATTAATCATCAGAATAATTGATGATTAATCAATTAAATAAAATAATTTAGTTTCAGGCCCAGTTTTAAGTGGAAAATAGTCTTTTTTTTTCTTTACACCTTTATACTCCAGTTATTGATTTTTGCATTACTAAATGAATTGATGACTTCAATAATCGATTAATCGTGATTAATCGTTCCAGTTGTAAATGCTTCTGGTAATTGTGTATTTTTGTGGCTCTGCAGCGGGTGGGCCACTTTGACCCCGTCACCCGGAGCCCCCTGACCCAGGATCAGCTGATCCCCAACCTGGCCATGAAGGAAGTGATCGACGCCTTCATCCAGGAGAACGGCTGGGTGGAGGACTACTGAAGAGCCCGGCCCGTTTCCCCGTTCAGTTCGACGCTCAGAGCCTGGACGGCGCCAGACTGTAGAGAAGCAGAACAGCCTCACTGCGGACCACCAACCCGGAGAATCATTTCTTCTTCTGCAGTAAATCTTCTTTCTCCGGCTCTGAGGCTCAGTGTTAGCCGCCCGCTGCTCCCGTTAAGTTCCCTCTCTTCCTCTTCCTCCTCCTCTTCGTCACGCTGTGTTTGGGCCTCAGATCGGGCGACCAGATCGCGCTCGGGTCTCTGCTGCACGCCGCGGTCCGGCGTTCCCACCCATTATAAACACAGAAGAAACAATCAGACTTTTTGTGTCGGGATCCATAAAGATGTTGGAGTTTTATTTGATGTTTCATCCAAGTATATTTTATGTAATTCTTCATGAAAAACGGATCATCAGTCACTAAAATGCCAAAAAGCTGTTGACTCAAAGGAAAAGGGAGCAAGTTCCCTTTTCTTCCTGCAGGTGGCGCCTCTTGCACACTTGTCCCGTCTCTTTACTGTAAAATGACGAGTAGATTTAAGTAGATCTCTTCTCCTTTGCATATCAATCACCCCGATGCAGACAATTAAGATAAGTTGAATGTATGGTTTCTATATTTCTTTTTTTTATCAGAACAGTTTGAGGTTTTGGGAAAAGCCTCAAACTGGGAGCAGCAGACGAATCGCTGCATTAAAACAAAACTTTCCACGTTGCTGGACATGAGATGAAACGCCTAAATGTTTAAACCTGGGAGACGTTCAGCTGCCGCTGCGCTGTTTGGTCCCAGACGACGTTTCTGGACCCCAACATGAGGAGGATCGCATCAAGCATGAAGTGCATTTCCTTGAACTAGGACAAATCTTTGCCCCGTCAGAATGGACTTGAGGTTCAGATGCACCACTGACTCTGTGTCTGCCACTTAAAATAAAAACATGCTGGAGGAGTTAGAGCATCTTTATCCATACCTCAGTCCAAGTGTTTGCTTGCTGGATTTCCAGCATTTCCTGTAATAAAACTGCAAATACAGAAAATACTTTCGGTTTAGTTTCTATTGCAAATGTCTTAGTAGACATAAAATAAGACAAAACTAAGTAGTGAGTCACTTTTCAGCAACATAAGAGCATTTGTTTAGTAAATAATCCCTTAATATTGATAGAAATGTTAAAATGTATCTGGCAGATTATTATAATTATAATAAAACATTTTTTCATAAGTGAAATAATTCAGCATAACTATAAATATTTCACCAGTATTGAGGAGTCATTGACTCAACAGGCTCTTATATCTTGCTAAAAAGCTACTTACCAGTTAGTTTAGTCTTATTTGAAATGTACTGATATATTTGCACTAAAACTAGGCAAACAGCCTTGTTTTGTGTTTTTGCAGTGTAACCATCAGCGATGTGTCGCCAACGCTCTCACGGTGATTTTGTTCCTTCATTTGGGTGAAATGGCTCTTTATTGGAGTGACCAGATAAATCTAACATCTTAGAAATGAAGGAAATTATTCCTTATTGATGATGTTTACACTGCAAAAACAAACTGGTTCTAGTTTCTGGTGCAAAAATCTCAGAACACTTGAAGTGACAAAAACCAGTCAGTCTGTGCAGAAATAGCATCTTGTTTTGATAGTTCCTCACAAGATGAACATGTTCTAGTTTTATTAGAAGATATTTTTCACTTGTAGAAAAATATCTTGTTTTAAGGGAAATAATCCACTAAGAATGATCTTTTTCTGACTCAAATCAAGCTCCTATATTTTGCTAAGAAGTTACTTGTTTTGTCTTGTTTTATGTGTCCTGAGATATTTGCAGCAGAAATGAGACTAAAAATGTTTAGATTTGGTGTTTTTGCAGTGAATAAAAGGAGTTTTCAATCCGGTGCTTGGTAGTTTACAGCTGAATGTGTCTGGTGAGTCCGGTCCGCCCGTCAGGCCGCAGGCCGGGTTTTGTGCTGAGGTTCAGGCTTTGTAAATAAGTTGCTGGTGTTGCTCAGATTTTAGTTCATGAAAAGTTAGGATTTTTTTCTTTGTCTGGAGAAATCCTAGAAATTAATAATCTGTATTAAATGTAGATATGTTGATAACATGAACGCCTGGTTCTGTTTTCATTTTGAAATGTTGCCAAACCGGTGTCGCAGCATTTCCTGTTTTCTCCAGTTTCCTCTCCAGTCAGGAGGCAAAATGGCAAAACTTTAAACTGCTGCTGCGCCAGTTTCTCAGCAGGTGGTTGCTAGGCAACCAAAGAGCAAGTGAGTTACTGTATTCCACCATTCGAGCTCATCTTTGAGTTTTCAAACTCAGAAAACATTTTCTAGAAAATTTTGGAGTTTTACAAGCAAATTTGTAACTTTCAAAATAAAAATTTCCAGTTGTTTTAGAAAATGTCAAATTTTCAACATTTCATACATCTACATAAAATTTCTCAGATTGATCTGAAAATTTGATATTTTTATAGCAAATGTTTGATTTTTCAGACTTTGAAATTTCAAAAAAAAATTTAGAAATTTTTTTTTATCAAACTCAAACCTTCAGATTTTCTACTAGCAAATTTTAAACTTTTCAGGCTTAGAAATTTTAAATTTTTTTCTAGAACATTCCTCAGATCGAGCTTAAAATTTCTGAGTTTTATTCTAACAAATTTTGTAACTTTTCAAATCCCCAAATTTTCATGTCTTCTAGAACATGTTTGAAATTAATCTAAAATGTTTAGTTTTTTTGAGGAAATTTGCTCTTCATTTTTGTTTAACCCAGATATGTTGTGGCAGAAATGCTAACGCTAATGCTCCAGGTGTTTTTCCTCTTCCAACCTGATCAAATCCCAGTCAGTAGACGAATGAAAGGAGACATTTTGAAAGCAGCTACGCCTGAAGTCTCTGGTTCTGGGTGAAATGACTGATGGTCCTCCAGGCTCACACACCGGGTCCATTGTCATGGCGATGACATCATCACTCTGTACCAGCGGGGAAGAGCTCTGGTTCCCACTGCTGATGAGAGCAGCAGACCGAGCTGCTGGAGGAAAAACAAACTGCTTCAAAATGGTAAAAACATTTTTATCGTATTAAATTTGGGGGTTGATTTTGTTTATCTGATCTGGATGAGATGTGTGTGTTTACAGGGCGTCAACGCTGTAACCATGGTGACAGTTCTGCTCGTCTCTTTGACCCCTTCCTTTCCCACACAAGGTAGACATTTTGAAACTGGTTTTGTAAAAAGATTCTTTAAGCTTTGGGCAATCAGTGAAATCCAACATCCTTCAAATGAAGGAAACTAATGAAATAATAAACATCAATGTTTTAACGCCTTATTGAAGACCTTTGCACTGCAAAAACAAAATCTAGTTACGTGTTGTATAGTTTCTAATGTAAATGTCTTAATATACCTTAAGATATAAAAACTAACTTACAAGTAACTTTTTCCCAAGATGGTGGCAGTTTGAACTATGGAAGAGGATTAGGGTCAATTACAGAAAAATAATTCTGAATTTCAACTTAGAAATCAAATTTTTCTAGCATATTTTTGAATTTCCAAGTTTAGAAAAATTCTGATTAATCTCAAAATTTCAGATTTTATTTTTCAGCAAATCTTCAACCTTTCAAGCTTGGAAATGTTTTAATATTTTACAGAAAATTTAACAACGTGACTTTGATCTTAAAATCAACTACAATCAAATCAAAAATAGACTTAACTTTTTTTCTCTGGGATTTTCGGGTAAATATTAGACAATTCAAGCTTCCAAATTTCCACTTTTCTCCAAAATGTAATAGTTTTTTTTTAAAAATCAGAATTCTGACTTTCAATCTCAAAAGATTAAAGTCCAAATTCTGAGATTAAAGTCTGAATTCATTTTCAGTGGCGCTAATCCTCTTCTCCTCTAAATGATGCTGTTTGGTTTGGTTCTGTTCGGTACCTGCAGTGGGCCTCAGCGAGAAGGTCCTGGTCTTCCCGTATGAGACGGACTTCAGCTTCGTGGCTCTGATCCCGCAGAAGGAGATGGCGCTGCGGGCCTTCACGCTCTGCATGCGGGTGGCCACCGAGCTGCCCGAGGAGCGCCAGATCATCCTGTTCGCCTACCGCACCGCCGACTACGACGAGCTCAACGTGTGGCGCGAGAAGGACGGCCGCGTCTCCTTCTACCTGAGCGGCGACGGCGTCTTCTTCCGCCTGCCGCCGCTCAGCACCTTCCGCACCAGCCTCTGCCTCACCTGGGAGTCGCGCTCCGGCCTGGCCGCCTTCTGGGCGGACGGCAGGCGCAGCACCTACCAGGTGTACAAACCGGGCCACAGCGTGCGGCCCAAGGGCACCGTGCTGCTGGGCCAGGACCCGGACAAACACCTGGGCGGCCTGGAGGCCACGCAGAGCTTCGTGGGCGAGATGACGGACGTCAACATGTGGGACTCGGTGCTTTCCCGGAGCCTGATCCAGGCCTGGCACTACGGACACAAAGTCCCCAAGGGGAACATCTTCGACTGGGCCAGCATGGAGTACGAGCTGAGCGGCAACGTGCTGGTGGTGGACGACGACTGACGCGATGCGGGGGACCCGGCGGGCCCAGGTCCGGCTGTGGAGGGCAGCGCCGCGCTGCGGCTCCTGGCGCCGGCCCTGTGGTGGTACGCTGCAGGATTAGGGCCGGTCTGGGTGGAATAAAAACACACAGGACATTTACACCAAAAAACTCGGCTTCAAAAGTCAAAAACTGACTTGGAAAAACTCAAATCTGGAGATCATTCTACGAAGTTTGAGTTTCAAAAGTTAAAAATGTGATATAACAAAACTTTAGAAATGTTTAAGTTTTGAGAAAAAACTTGGAAATTTCTCAGTATGAAGTTTAAAGTGTGTTAGAAAAAAAACTGATTTTTAAAAATTAATTTCAGAAAATTTGAAGAAAAAACATGGAGACTTGTGAGTTTGAAAAGTCAGAAATCTTGTGGAAGAATCTCAGAAATGTTTACTGTAATCCCTGCAGAAACATCAAGTATTTAACATGTTCAATACTTCAGGAAACATGAATCACAAACAAAAAAAACAAACATATTAGCAAAAACACTTTCAAATTAAAATTTTTCATCTTTGCCTTTAAATGTTTGTTTTTCAGATTTTCTTCACTTGGTAACTTTGAGATCAATTAACACAATTTAACACTTAATTTGAAATTGAATATTCTGCTTCTTTAATTTCAGATTTCAGAACTCCAGATTTAACCCTGAAGAGTCATTGATAGCATTGAGCTAATTATTTAGCACCAAGCTCAATATTTCTTAAACTATTTAATTTCTACTCCAGATCAAATCAAACCAGAATGGCTCACTCTTTTCTATAATACAGCATGTTATCTAACCAAGTTTAATGGGTAGATGTTTGGAGTTAGAATCCACTCCAAGGGCCACAAATGGCCCCCGGGCCGCATGTTGAACAACCCTGTTTATTTTCTGACTTTAAAACTCGGCAGTTTCATAAAGCTGGGTACTAAATACTGTCTGCTACTCATTAACTTTTGTTTTTATTTTTACCAAACTGTAAAAGATAAATATAAAATCATTCCTAAAACTTTGGCTTTTATTCAAAACGTTTTGTTTAAGGCTGTCATACCAGAGGCATCCACCGGAGGGCGCTCTGGACTTGGTCTCATGAAATAATGACTTCTTTCATCCTGTCTGCATGTTGTAACAAAAACTGGCACCATTAACTTCGAAAAGTGCTTTTATGCAACTGTAACAAATATGTTCATTTTCTGTATGTAAATACATTAAAATATAAAATAAGAAAAACATTTCTAAAATGTATTTTTTACCTTCAGAGACTAAAAAAAAGCTATTCAATAAAACAGTCCAGATGGAATCATACATTTGTTTTGATGAAACTGCCTCTTAATAAAATCTGTGTATATAATGTTAATATTAAGTGTATGATGCTGCGTAGCTCTGATAGTTTTAACAAGCAGTTCTGGTCTCGCTGCCTTCGGTTTCTCCCTCACTAATGAATTTCCAGCTGATGTAAGAGGCCTGAAATAAAACCTCACCATGTGGAGCGAACAGCGGTTGTCATTAAATTAAATTAGTTCATCTTTGAACTCCATGAGCTGCTTTTTCATAAAGATCCCACAGTAAAATTCAAGCATCAAGTTTTTCAAACTTTTCCAGAACCAATCTTTAGATAAAAACGCAAATAAACTCGAGAAAAAAAGTTTATAATTGATGACGGTTGATGTTTTATATTCTACAGCAGGGACAAGTAAGCTAATAAATATACAATAATATAAAAGTTAAATATTTTTGCAATTTTCATACTTTGTTTGTTTCAACTGCTTCTACAAGCAATTATAGTAAAAAACAACAAAAATATTAATTTTATGCTTTTTGGAGTTTGGACAATGAGCCGTTTCAAAAACCTCCCAATGTCCACGGGCACAGCGCCGTTGCCTAGCAACCCCTGCCCGTTACCTGGCAACCCCAGCGGAATTCCCGCCATTTCAATAATGACGTCTAACATATAAAATACAAACCAATCAATATGTCGATTACACAGGTCAATAACTCACTGAGCCATCAGGAATCATACATTTCTATCACACTTAAGATAAACAACCTTAAGTGTTTCATTAAATCAGCAATATGCACAATAAAGAAATTACAAAAAAGATCTAAAATTTCACTGCGTTTCTGGGATCTTATTTCTATATATTGTTTGACCTTTTTTCTAAAAGTAACAAAAATAAAGTTAGAAAAAAAGAAAATATTTGGCTTTCCATAACATTTATTATGCTTTTAGTTAAATGTTAGATTGCACTGTATCACAAAACCAAAGTTTGAATTTCAAGAATATGATGTAGAAATCAAACACCGCCGAAGGATTTTGAACAAGAAATTACACAAAAATGCTCAAGATTTAGTGTTTTTTGCAGTGTAGTTACCAGGTTCTCTGCAAAAACACAAAATCTAACCAAGTATTTTTGTTTAGTTCAGTGCAAATAGCGTAGTACACTTAAAATAAGACAAAATTAAAATGAGCTTTTCAGCAAGAATATAGGAGCTTGATTTAAGTCAATAACACAGCAAAACGTGAAATAATCTGCCAGTGGATCTAAAATATCTTAATCTATATTCAAGAACTATTGACCTGAAACAAACTCCAATCTTGCTGAAGTTCCCAAAAACAAAGATTGTGATTTTGCAGTTTTCATTCGATGAATCTCAAAAACACAAAATCTTATAAATATTTTTTGTTTAGTTCAGCAGAAATATCGTAGATATAGGAACTTATTTAAAGTTTTTGAATAATGATGAACAGTACTAAAAAATTGGCTACATCTTATTTTATTGTAACTTTTCTGCCAGTGAAGCTTCTTTGTAATTTATATACTCAAAACATTCTAATTACCTCCTATGACTTGCTGAAAAGTTCCATGAAGGTTAGTTTTGTTTTATTTCAGTTGTAGTAATATATATGCAACAGAAGCTTTTCTGTTTTTACAGTGCATCTTTATAAATTCCACCAGTAAGTCGAAGTGATTTATGTTCACTGACAATCGGTGCAGAAGAAAACAGAAATTTCTAAGCGTATTGTTCAACCGACCCCAGTCCCTGCAGAAATCGGGGCTCGTGGATCTGGTTTGGACCGGAACCGGTCAGAGCAGACTCGGGGTCAGACCTTCTCCTCGGTCCGGCCTGCACCAGCATGCTGACCTCCTTCCAGAGACGAGGAAGAAGTTTTTCCAGCGGGTTTTCCTCCGGGGCGGGAAGTGCTGCTGTTCAGAGTGTTTACTCCGAGCGAATGAGCCGTCGGCTCTCTGGCTGCAGCTAAATAAGGAGAAGGCCGGGCCGACGAGCTCTGACTGCGGGTCAGCAGCCAAATGTTCCACCTTCTTGGATGTTGCAATGCATCAATCGCGGTGCCCACTCACTGTGTGGTAACACCTTTATGGACCATCTGCCCCATCTCTGCCCTCTGGTGCGCACACAGTGACACTCACAGAGCTTCATCTCACGTTTTCACATCTCTGCCCAAAAGCAGCGATAATCCCCACTGAAAGAATTTATTCTATGAATTCAATTTCAGAACTATGACGACATATTAGAGCCATTCCAGAAAGAAAAAGGAGCACATTTTTGCCCCACAAAATTTTCAATAAATGAACATTTCTGAGTTTCACAAATGAAATATTTGCTAGGAAAACTGAAATCAATCGAAGAAATGTTTTAGAAAAACGAAAAATGTACTAAAAACAAAAAAAGGGAGAATTTTTCAAGAGACATGAAAATTTCTGAGTTTGAAAAGTCGAAACTCCATCTTCTTTCTTCTGCACAGACTGACTGGAAAACGTCTCGATTAAGGCAAACTAAGTCAAAGTTTTCAAATGTGTCGTTATACATAGATGCCCATTTATACAAACTTGAAAAGCAGAAGTGGAGGCTCCTGCACAACCAACCAGAATGCAGCATGTAGTTTCTGGACAAACAGTGTCTTTTCCAGCAGCGTACAGGAAAACCAGCTGACCAACATGCTGGAGCTCATGCTAGGTAACGGACGGCGCCTGCTCATTTGTGACGTTACATTCTGGTGGTTTTTTAAATTGTTCATTTTCCAGACACCAAAAAACTTTAAAAAATGTTGCCAAAACACATCTAATAATCTGCCAATATTGGAGCTAATTTTTAGCGTTAGAGAAACTAAGCACTAATTTACTTTGCAATTTTGTAAACAAAAGTTTCAAAACTGCTGGAAAACGCTTGTCTCTTCCAGCAGCCATTGTACAGCAGTAAAACCAGCTGACCAAACATGCTGGAACTCAGTTGGGGTTAATAATATTAACTTATTGCCAAAAGCTGTTGGGCTTTATTATTATTATCATCAGTTGGAACCCAAATAGAAATAGAAAAACATGCAAAAAGTGAATGTTGCACAATAACTCCTTTAAATGAATGTTTCTCAAATAAAGTCTATTACATGTAATTGTGGATTCCTTTAGAGGTGCATTTATTAATTTAGCTTCTGCACCCAGTTGGGACCTCTAGGTACTTAGCATAAGGAGAAATTTACAGATTCATAATTATCCCCCGTGTCCTTATGCTGCATGTATTATCCAACTGAGCAAACAGTTGCAGGGCCTCGTTGTTCCGCTGGCGGACCGGGCCGCCATCGGATCTGCATATTGGCCCATGGTGGTGGAAGCTGTCTGCGGCGAGGCGGCGCCCGCTGCCTGGCTGCGTGTCCACGCGAGCGGAGCTGGTGAAGATGTTTTCCACGCGACAGGAGACGGAGTCCCGCCCGCGCCAGGCGGACAGAAGGAGCGCCGTTCTGGATTCCTTCGAGCAACTTCTAATAGATTTCCAGGCAAAACATATTTGCATATGTAAGACAGTGCTACGAGCTATCCGGGTGAGCTGTGTGCACTGAACAGATGGATAATTTTTTTAGAGCTTTCTTGCAGAAATTTTAGCCCATTAAAGTGAGATTGTGGGTATTATTCAATCTGCTTTTGTTCGTGAGAGCGACGGCGGATCCTCGTTTGGACGAATCAAAGATGGAAAATTTACTTAATCAATCAAAGTTTGGGAACCACCAGAGCTGGACAATAAATTAGTAATACATATATCTGCATCACCGTACACAACAATAAATAACATTTATATAGAGAGCGTACACAGTGCACTAAAATACAGAACCACACAGCATTCTGGGGGATGTGGGCCAAAGTTTCCTGCTGAAAATGTCTTACACAAATTGCAAAAGTTTCCACATCCTCCTGTTTGATCTTGATGTTATTCCACTTTATTCTTTTTTCTAAATCATATAGTTTATCCAGCTGGTTTCTGTTTGTGGCCTAATATGAATCACAGTTTTAATGTTATGTTGAAAACAAAAACTGAAGGCTTGGAGGGATCTACAATCTCACTCACGCTTTGGTTGCCTAGCAACCAAACAAGTGTCAAGTTCCCCCAAACTTCGGTTGCCTAGCAACAGCCTGCTGAGTAACTGGCGCAGCAGCAGTTTAAAAAAAAAGAAGAAAAAAAAACAATGACAAGAGAAAACTGGATAAAACTCCATCAGTTTGGATTTATTCCAGGAATTTAAAAGTAAAAACTAATCTCTTGTTATTGATAAACGATGTAAAACGTCGCGATACGTTTTTCATCCATAACCTGCCAGTGAAACTAAAACGTTTTCATCAATATTAAGGAATAATTTACGTGAAATAAGCTCCTATTTCTCACTGAAAAGTTGTAAGTTGGTTTTGTCTTTTTTCAAAGATATTTGTAGTAGAAACTTAAAAAAAAAAATACTTGGTATTATTGTGTTTTTGCAGTGCACCATTATGACATAGTGGTAGTTTAAACAAATATGTACAAAAAACAAAACAAAAACGTTTTTTATGGAAGTTACAAACTGCAGCTCAATGGAGGCATAAGGACATCTCAACTTTATTTGGTTTTTGCTCTGCTGCAGACTTTATTTTTCTCTTAGAGGTTGAGCCTCGGCAGTGCGGTTGCTGTTCCTGCGCCTCTGGGCTGCATGAAAAATTCACCACGTCTCCCATTAGAGTCAGGCCACATCAGGCAGAGGGCGTTACAGCGGCCGCTCACATCACACTTTTATCACTCGCCGTTTAGCAACGCAAACGTTCCTGAAACACAGAATCACAGCCGAGGCTGCTGCCGGGTGCAGAGAGGTCAGACGCACACGCAGGGATGAGCCGGAGAAAATCTAAACGTGCTGCAGGTTTTTCACACTGCCGGTGCCAGACCTGACCTTTTCCAGGTGCGACTGCGAGAGAGGCCGGCAGGCTAACGCTGCATCGTCCGAGCTGCATGGCCTTTGTCACAAAAAATTCACTCTAAAACAACGAAGGGCAGGAGATGGCAGAATAAGAGCAACAACAGCAAAGAAGACCTTTAAGAAAAGGATTATTAAAAGGCTCCAGCTTCTGAACTTCTGTTACAGAAACTTTTCCACCAGAATATAGAAAACGGTTGGTTTGCATAATTTAAAGACTTTTAAAAATTATATTATCCCAAAAAATGTCTGTCTTCAAAGTTTTTCTACTATACTGTAAAAAGAAGAAAGCTAAGGCAAAAGTACAAATTACAAGATAGAATAATTTATTATAGTTTTCATAACCAAATGAAGCCAGACGTCTGTTTCATTTCATTATTTTTGTCACTGAAGAAGAGAAAAACCTTGTTATATTAACATCAACGTTATGCATTAGTTGGTGTTTTTAAAAATGTGTTTTGTCCAGAATAATCCAACCTGACTGGTTTAGAGTTTTAATTTCAGATAATGAAATGTCATTCAGCTAAGCTAAGCTAACATTTTTGATTAGCTAATTTAAACATCGAATTCCACAGCACATCTACATGTTAAGGTTGTCAAAGTCAAGCTAGCATAGCTGACCTATTTCCCTATGTGTAAAAATGTTTTTTCTTGATTAAAACTCTTCCCAAACCTCGTTAACTAGTTGTTCTAGTTTTGACAATTTGTAGCAAAGCACTGCGTCTTTTTCTTTTACACATGACTTGGGCATTTAACATTTAGGGCATATAAAA
Organism: Poeciliopsis turrubarensis; assembly: GCA_010277015.1. NCBI lineage: Eukaryota > Metazoa > Chordata > Actinopteri > Cyprinodontiformes > Poeciliidae > Poeciliopsis > Poeciliopsis turrubarensis. The sequence continues at coordinate 826,542 of VMRN01000091.1, read as the reverse complement.
CACAATTAGAAACCGTTTTAGGGTGAAAACTGACCGGTAACTTTCAATTTCCTTTGACTGGCCCCCACAAGCAGAACAGCATCCTGGGTGGGGAGCCATATTCGACAACGTTCTCGACATCCAGAGCGGTAATGTAACCCGACAACATTACATTCCTTCCCGGCCTTGGCAGCGTGGCTCACCCCGGCGTGGGGCCTGGCTCTGCGGTTGGATGCGTTGCTGCATCTTTTAGCAGTGAATTCCCGTCCGGCGCCTCTGGGCCGGCGAACATATGACCCACGCCGCAGCTAGTGCTGCTGGGAGACGGTCCAGAGCCTCCTGATTAAATATTACAGCCCCTAAATGGATGGAGATTAGCCTCTGTGGGAATGCTGGGGCTTAATTCACCCCCAGGCCAGATGTGTGTGTTGAGTGTGAGGCTCTGCAGCCCCACTCTGTGGAAATGGATTACATGTTGGGTTTTTAAGGGGATCAGGTCGATTTACGATGTGTTGTGGCTTGATGGGGGGTTTATTCCCCAGCAGCAGCGTCTTTATCAGCAAAAACCCGACAAAAAACTGCATCAAACAAAACCACTAGGAGGGATTCACTGTGATTTCTGATTACTTCTAGTCAGAATTTTTTAATATATATTCTAATAAATAATTAAAGGTTTAAAAGTGGCAACTAGAGGTCTCTGCTGTTTTCTTAACCTAGTTTTTACAGGGTTGCTTTCAACATTTTATTTGATAGTTTTTATCATAAAACAAGGATAAAATACAACATTAATAAAAACAAAAACCTGTCAGAAAGTTACTTTTTCACTGCAAAAACATAAAATCTTACCAAGTATTTTAGATTTTTGGTCTAGTTTCTAGTGAAAATATCTTGGAACACATAAAATAAGGCAAAATTAACTAACACAGAACATTTCAGCAAGATACAGAAGCTTGCTTTAAGTAAATATTTTCTTAATATTTTGGAAAAAGTGCTTTTACCAAAAAGACGCTGGTTTTAAACACTGTATACAAATGATTAAGGACACAACTTTGAATATATATACACACACATTGGTAAATTGGTCCTATAGCAACACGATTATCAGATACTGGTATTGGTAAAACAAAGAGTTACATCAGTGCATTCCGAATTTTTTTGTTTTGTTTTTTTTGGCACTTCAGGGTTTCCACAGTAGCTTTAAAACAGGCATTTTAGTGACTGTTTTTCTCTACTTTTTATTCACTGATGAAAATAAAACGTTACATGATCAAGAAAACGACAAAATAAAATTACAAAAATAAGTCGCTAAATTATGAGTAATAATACAAGAATTAAGTTTATTTACTAAATTAAAAAATGACTTTATTCTTGTCATGTTATTTGATTTTTTTCTTACATTTGAGTTAATACTGCACACAACATTGTGACCCGAGTCGTCTTAGTTTGATTTAAATAGACATATGAAAAGTGTTTTCTCCACTTCTGCTGTGAATTATTGATCAGCTGGTTTTGTAGCTCACCGCTTTTAAATCCTTTTAAGGACTGAATGTGTGTTCTGAGGTTTTCCCATGCAAACCCTGACCTTTATTATTTATAAACACATGTAACCTTCATCTGTTTAAGCATCACTGTTATTCATGATGACTGATGAACGTCTTTCTGCAGAAAAGCCTCAATTATCTGTTCATTTCCCTCTCTTAACAGAGGAACACATCCATCAAACACACACCACATGTGTGTGCACGGTTCAACCGTGTAAACACACCCCGCATGCGCACGGAAACACCACGCGCCACACATGCGCGCTGACAAACAGAGCGCGCGCCACCGGGCAGGGACTCGCCTGAAAGATTGAAAGCAATTAAAACTATCATCTGCAGTGGCTCTGGGCAGGCCCGTGGCTGCGAGGGGGAGCTGCCACTGTACATCAGCCTCTCAGTCTCAGCAACTCACAGCGACATGAGGAGGAGATGCAACCTTCTCCCAAACACACACCACAGCGCATGCGCGCCTGGTGACACTTTCACCTGCTCCTGCTGCGCACATTCTGCACTGAACACATGAGATTTACGGATGTTATAACCACCTTCACATGAGTTCAGAAAATAGCCCTTCTGATTCGTCAAACTGAGTCGAACTTTGTAACCGACAGCCATCTTGGCAGGCAGTTGCTATGCTGTTACTATGGCAACCACAACAATCTATAAATCAGCTCTTGCCTCCTTCCTATCTAACTTATAAACAAGAAAAGTACATTACGAATATTATTCTGTTATGATTTTTGAGTACTCTACCAACCTCTGTGTAATGTTAAAGTATTTACCGCACTACGTACTGCCGAACTAGCACAGTTAGCTTAGCTTTTCATCAGTCAGCTGGACATGGAGCCGACATTTTTGTTGCTACATGTTCTCACTCTGCCAGTCACCAGGACGGTGTTACTAACGCGAATAGTTAATGAAAATCCTATTAACGTTGGTTGTGTGGATTTCATGCTGTTCAGACTCTTTCTGTTCATTAAATAGTGAACTGTGAGATCGGAAGCAGCTTGTTCGGCTCTAAGCGCATGCGCTTGGCTACTAAGATGGCGGATCACTTCCGCTTCAGACTTGTGGAAGCTATAAACGATACAACTTAGTATTACCCATCTCTGTGTAATCCTAAGATAAATACTAGTGATGTTAACAGTAGTATCTACTGTCGAACTAGCAAATTTAGCTTAGCCAATGTAGCTTTTAGCCGTCACCAAGCTAAGACATGCTAACACATACAAGCTACATGTGAGGCTAGTACATTCACACTGAAAAATCAGATGTTTTTGCTCTTATGCCATCTGTATCTTATCTTCAACGGCAACACAGATTGGATTGTAACAAACGCGACCCGGGATACTTGGCTATGTGATCATAAATCGATACAAATATGGCCTGTCCGTTCAGCCTACCTGAGTCCATTGATACTCGACGAAAGTTGTTCTGACAAGCGGCAGCAGGAAGAGAAACAACCATGTTGTTCGAAAATGAGGATGAGGTTGTTAATGTGCTGCTCCAGCTGGACAACAACTTCAAAATCACAAGCTACGCGCCTCCATTTCCATCCACGTCTCCTTCCGCAAACACTGAGCATGCTCACTACGTGTGATGTTTACTGCGCATGCGGGACGCTTTCAAGACTTTTGCAGTTCACACAGGAGATCAAATACAAGTTGCATATATTTGGAAATGTGAACAACCACGCAAAAAAGCGGATTAAAAAAGAATCAGCTTCATAAATAGACTGAGCTGAACAGAGATTTGATGCTTCAGTGTATTGTTACACCGAAAGTTTCTTTATTATATTGTATCTGTCATTAGAGGCGATTTATCTGCTGAACCTAAGAAAGTAATGAAGTTGATTTGTAATCGAAGTTTATTATCAGCCATCTAAGCATTTCTGAGTTGTTTTTTATTTTGGCAGAAATGTACTTTTTTGTGTGTTTTCTATCTAAATTGGCCCTAATTTACTACCATACATAAGTGCCAAAATTACAGAATTCCTGTAAATATCTTTAAAATACATGCAAAAAATCTGTGATTTTAATTGCAAAACGTCTCAAAACAATCATGAAATCCTGGAAAAACAGATTAGGACCAGAAACAAAGAAATATGGAAATGCAATGATATCTATTGTGTTTATTGGATTATTACAATTAACAAACAGCATTTTCTGTTTCTAATTAGTCGTTCTTGATTTGTGATATTATCTAGAAATCAAATTTGCATCTTTGAACATGAAGTTTGTGTTAAATAAAACGTCTAGCAGTTTGTTTGTCTCTCTATGCACATCTCTATATTTTGCTGATTGCAGCTTCACATAATCTCACTTTAAAAATTTTTACTTTTGAAGTTCAGAAAATTTCCAAACGTCCAAAATGTTCAACTTTTGAAACTAAGAAATGTTCAGGTTTTTCTAGAAAAGTTCTTAGATTAATACAAAAATATTTGAGTGTTTGGAGAAATTTACTCTCTTTGCTTTTTCTATTTTCACTCGCCCTAATATGCCATTATATTTATTATAAGTGCTAAAATCACACAATTCCTTGTAAATATCTTGAAAGTAGAACCACAACATTACTGATTTCAATTTCCAACAATCACATAAACAATAATAAAATCCTGGATCTTGATCCTTGACGTGAAGTTTGTGTTCAATCTGATTGTCTTTCTGTGCAGATCCCTGCAGATTACTGATAAACACTTCACATAGTCTCACTTAAAAATTCACGACTGTCCGTTTAAAGCGTGTCCTCCTGATCTTTGCTGTTATAAACAGTCGATAAACTGCATGTCTCACAGTGGCCTGAAGCATCTGCATCAAATCTGCCTCCAGAGGTAAATATAGAGGAAGCAGAGCCGGTTTAATTGTGTATTAAAACACAACAGAACAAACTAAAACTGCCTTTGGTGCCCAGGTAAATGCTTGTTATTTCATGTGCGCAGCGACACAAACAGTCAGCAGAGCCTCGCAGCCCAGCTGAGGAAACCATCATTGTTCCATTAAATGGTTTTGTGTTTTGGGATGATTGGCTGCTGCTGATCTCATTAAGTGGAAGTGCTGTAACTCCGAGCTGTTTGGGCCAAACTTGGAGCGCTTTACCTGGGTTCAGATCCCTGGGAACGGTAGCTGTCTGGTTCTGTCTGGACGGGCCCTTAACAAGTCTCCTCAGGACAACCACACCACCATTATCAACCAGCGCCGCTCCAGCTCTCTGTCTCTCTTTCTGCTTCTGCGTTTTCCCTTCGCCGATCAGCTAGCCTACTGTCACTCTCACTTAGTGTCGACATTAGCACCGGTGGTTTCCTCATCTTGGTTCTGCTCTCTCCTCCCCAACGCGTCCCCTCGCTGCGTCTGAATACACATCTCCGATATTCAGCCTCTACTTAATTTGACAGGCCCCGGTTTTGTCAGTCTGACAGGCCCATAGCAAGACACTAATAGGCCACAGAGACCACCAGCAAAGGCACCAGCCAGGGCGGCCCCTCCGGTGCCAGGCCCCATCACCCTCTGCGTCTCTGGAGGCGATGCAGGCAGGGCACTTAGGAGTGGCTGTGGGGGTCAGGACTGTCACACTGGACCTCACCAGACTGGACCGGGCTCCTCGCTGACACTCGTCACCGCTGCGCTGTGATCTGCAGTACCATCACCGCCACACACAAAGGGGAGCGAAAAGAGCAGCCAGTGGGGGCGTCCAGGGATCTAATGACTCGGGCTGCCAGTCACAGCCGCCGTCCGCGCAGAGAAGCGGCTCTGGTTGGTGATGGAGCAGCTGGGAAGCGGAGTGTGTCCCTCCAGGCCACCAGTCTGTCTAATCGCGACCAGCGAGACTCTGATCACAGATAATTGGTGGTCAGCGGCTGCAGTAGAAGGTACATTTGACAAGGTGGGGAGTGAAGGAGGAACAAAGAGGCTCTTAGTGTCTTTAATAAAGAAAACATGCAGTGGTCACCAATAAACCAGGTCTCCCAAAGTTTTCTGGCCCCTTCAGCAGAATTTGGTTTAAATGTGACCCTTTGCTTTTGAACCATAATAAATCAAACATTGACCAACATATTCAATGCATATTGATGATCTTGAAATGGTGAAATGTGACGTTTGTCCCTGACAAATTGTTGATGTGAAGAACTCTGAACTTCTGCTGAAATTTTCTAAACAAATAAACCTGATTGATAGATTGATTATGCTTTATTGAACAGGACAGTGTAACTCCACTTCCTGCTTTTGGAGCGGTCTCCGGTCCGATTAGCGTTCACATATGTACTCACACTGAATCGTTTCGAAGTTGGATCGAAGCGGACAAAACAGGACTGGTGTGAATAGTTGGCGTGAACGTAGCATCTGATAGTTTTTATTTAAGATGCTGCTCTTTGCTGCAGATCTGTTTGGGTTTTAAATTATTTTTCCAACTTTTTGACTGTAGATCTGGTTTCCAGATTTAAGTTTTGTTGAATCCTGATGAAAATATCTGCTTTAAATAAACAGCATTTATTTATTTTTGTCTTCAAATCTTGAAATATGGCAAACAAAAACCAAATGCACAAATAATTTTCCCACCTATATTCTGGAAAGTATTATGTCTTCGATATATCATTAGATAAACCATAGCTGCTGGATAAAATGTTGCTTCGGGAGCATTTTTAATCTTTTTGAGGTTTGGACTGGCTCAGTGGTTTGGCATCATCTCTCATCATGATCTGACAGACGGAAAACATCCGAGCCGGGATGAGAGCCAGTGGGGGACTCCTGGGGTCTTCCGGTTAGTGAATTATTAAGCTTTACTAATACTTCATAAGTCCCCTCTTTGTCCTGTCCATTACCGGCCTGTCACATCCTCTCGTCGCAGTGAAACTGACTCACTTGCTTCACGAAAATGACAGAAGTTAAACTGTCTTCAGAGCAGGATGGAGGGGGCAGCGAGGCGGAGAGGGAGGGGTCAGCAGCGCCGTGCGCGGCGGCCTCAGGGCTCCACCGCTTGCTCAGGATGCATGTCAGACGTTGTGCTTGTGTGTGATGCAGTTTTGACATCCCTGCTGCTGATAAACAGTATAAATACATCAGATAAAAAGTGATGATTAGAAGAAATGTGTTTCTGTGACTCTGATCTGGGCTCCAGCATCGACACAGTGTATCTGTTCCACCAGCTCCGTCCCAGTTCGCCCCCTCTCCTCCCTCCATCTACCTCCCAAATCAGCAGCCCTTGCCTCAGTGCGTGCCTGGCGGACTCGCTCCGTGGTCTCGACAGCCGAGCTGGTCGTTGCCTGGAGCGCCAAGGAGCTGTCGCCTCTCATTACTGTCGCTGTTGTGACCCAGAGTCCTGCCTGCCTCCCTCCTTGATTACACAGTGAGGTGGATGGAGTGCGTGTGTGTGTGTGTGTGTGTGCGTGTGCGTGTGCGTGTGTGTGTGTGTGCGTGTGCGTGTGCGTGTGTGTGTGTGTGTTTAGTGCCACTCAACCCGCTCCTCTTAAAGATCAGCGATTTGGTCAATTGGCTTGGCAAGTCTGAATTCAGGGAAGGTCAATGATGGCTCAATGGAGCAGACAGGCTGTCATGTCGCTAACCGTGTGTTCACGTGTTTACTGACAAAATCAATGACAGCAAAATCTATAAAGCAGTGATCACCGTGTCAAAATGTCCACAGGAGACCGTGGAGCCGGATTTCCATCCAGGCTCAGTCTGCAGATGCATGATGTCACGAGCTGCAAGGGTGGCTAAAGCTAGCAATGCTAACCCCGACAGCACTAATCATAAATATTAGTTACGCTAATGCTAACTATCTTAGCATTATCTGAAGCTAATGCTTACTTGCTAAATTCATCAATGCTAATGCTCATCTATTGCAACAACATTTATCGGGTTAAATTTGTCACTGCCAGCAGTGACAAATTTACTGCAGTTTTAGTTAGCTAAAACTGTCCTTTTAGCTAACTAAAAGGACAGTTATGCTAACAGCTAAACAACTCATCATATATATTAGTTTTGCTAATGCTAATGCAAAATGTATCGAGCAAAAGCTAATGCTAAAGTGCTAAATTAATCTATGCAAACACCTTGTGTTGCAACATACCATATTGTCCTAACAGGGTTAAATGTGTAATACTAGACACCGTTAACCACCAAGCTGGTTGTGATAACCACTAAACCAAAAGCAGCAACTGAGCAGAAGGTTATTTTTTCAAACTCATTAGTTTGTTTTGTTGAACATATTGTCAAACTGACATGATTGTAGTTGCTCAGATTATCAACTTAAATCTCCAAAATATAAAAAAACAAACAGGTTTATTAAAGAAGTTATAATATCAGCTGTATAAAGTTATGATTTGAGGAAACAAAAAGCTATAAATTAAACCGAATGTGAATGGATGTGTCTCTATCCAGCTTTTTGAAACATCCAAACTCTCAGCTGCCCTCAGGTCTTCAGGAAGGCTCAGGGCAGCAAAAGGAGAAAACGCCTCAACACTTACATGATATTTTGCAAAACAGTGATATTTTTATCGCGTTTGAACCTCTGGGCCTCATGGAAACAGTTCTGGTAACAGAAACTCATCTGCTGGTGTGTCTGAGAGAACTGCATATTTCAGCCTCACTTTGTCCTGAAGAAGTTTCATATTTAACTCAGGAAGTTAATGAATGAGAGGAATGAGTGACATAAAAAACACAAGCTACAATTGTTGCACATTATTTAAAATCTTTAGCCTAGCACAACTTCAGCTGTGCTCACAAGCCTTTTTTGAATTTTGATGTATTTCTGTCTCGAAACTCGACACAAAATCTTACCAAACACTTGGTAAGATTTTGTGTTTTTGCAGTGTAGGCTTTTAATCAAAAGTTTTATTGCAGTTTATTACAAAACTCTGTCAAAAAACTCATCAGAAATTAATAATGTCAGAAATGTTATTAATTAATGTTATTAAATTTTACATGATAAAAGCCAGTTTTAAGTTAACAATTCAGATTATTTCACGAGTAACAAGCCATTTTTCAGCCAATGCGTTGCTAGGTAACGGCTGGGCTTGGCTGGGGTTGCTAGGTAACGGCTGGGCTTGGCTGGGGTTGCTAGGTAACGGCTGGGCTTGGCTGGGGTTGCTAGGTGACGGCGCCAGTGGAATTAGAAGTTTATAATCGATAATAAATAATAAACTTTTTAATTTTTTAAATTAGTCTCAGAAATGTTCATTAAAACCTGATTTAGCGCTCAAAAAGTTAATTTTATATTACAAAAGGTAGTTTTGAGTCAATAACTCAGATTATTCAAGCTTTCCATCAAAAACAGTGAATTTTTGATGGAAAGTAGCAACGACACACGAGGAATCGGACTGAACCCTCGCAGCTTTTCGGTCCAGCCACCAGGAATGAACTGAGGTTCTGATCTGGACCTGGCAGCTGACGCCTGACCTTTGTGAGGTCAGGCCAACTGGCCGCCGCTGGATGCCGGGTCAGTGAGTACCGGGCCCCGAGGGAGCCCAAAACGCAGCCGGCCAACGCCCGGCCTTCGGCACATCTGTCCATCGCCGGACTCTTTCTCCTGCCCAGAGGGAGAACCGACTGGCTCTGCAGAACCCGAACACCCGCCCCGCCCATCTGTCACACACACGTTTCAATGAACCGGGTCCGCAACCGCAGAGCTTTACTCACTGTGTAAAAATGTTTCTGATTTCAGACACTGAAACTTCAACCTGCTTCAGCACTAAACGGCTGGCTCTGGATTAAATCACCAACGTTTAATTTTAAATGTTAGAAAAACAAACAACACATTTCTAATCCGAAATAATCGGGAAACAATCACTGATAAAGAAATGGAGACTGTTTATGAGATTTGATCAAATTTTCAGGTCCTCATCTGCACTGTAAAACACCGGAATTAAGACAAAACTAATTTACAAAGAACTTTTCAGCTGCAGATGCAGCAGCTTGTTTTAAGTCAATAATTAATTAATATTGATGGTTCTGGCTCCACTGGCAGATTATTTCACTTATTGTCATTAAAAGTAATAATTTTATCAACGGTTAAGAGTCTCGGCCTGAAACTGAAGCTGGTTCTGCTGGATCTGTGTTTCCGCTGCAGGCTGCAGGTCTCCCCCTGCAGCTCCATCTGGTTGCTAAAGCAACACACCTGGACCAGCAGGTGGAAAATCAAAGCCGAGAGACGAAACAAACTCATAGGAGATTCTCCAACTTCAGTCTGTTTGGATTACAAATGGAAAAAAAAACGTTTCAGGAACAATTACAGGAATAAACTCAGATCGTCTCTTTTCCCTTTTTATTCTTTTCCTTTTTTCCTGATTTCTTCTTCTTCTGTTATTACCGGTGAGCAGCCTGACCTCCTGACCTCCTGACCTCCTGACCCGACGGAGGCGACCTGCAGGTGGAAGCAGAAGACGTTTCCATCCTGTGACGTGTTGACATTCAGCTCAAACCCTGAAATATTTCCGTTTCTTTTCTTTCTTGAATGCATGGAAACCAGGAAACATGAGATTCTGCTGACGGTTCATCCAAAGCGCAGTTTGAGTCTGCAGGAAGTGGAGTGAGTGTTCGGGAATGAAAGCCAGTGAAACAAGACTTCCCTGCGGCCATGGCTTCCTGACTTGTTTATTTTCTGGACGGGGGGTTCGGGGGGAACATATGGTTCGCTAAAACATGGACTTGTAGTCGGGAGGCCGAGGCGCCTGAGGGAGGAGCTGACGGCCTTCGGTTCCTGTCTCCCTCCATTCCTGCCGCTTGGACGGCCGCGGCCGAGCAGAGGACAGCCTGCACGCTTCCCTCTCTCCTTTCCTTTTCTCCTTCATTCTTTACTTCTATCCTTCCTTATTTCTCATTCTTGCCTTCTCTTTCCTTTTCTTTTTGTGTTTTTCTTGTTGCCTTTTTGTTTCTTTCATCTTTCTCTTTCTTCCCTTCTTCCTATCTGTTTTCTTTTCGCTTTCCTTCCTTCCCATGCTCCCTGAATCAAGAATAAAAGGAAGAGGAATGAGATGGATATCAGAAATGTTCTCAATAAAAACTTGAACATTTGCCAGAAAAACTAAAATTTCAGATTAATCTCCAGAAGTTTTCTAGACTTCTGAAAAGTTTCAAAAGTTCAAAATTGTCCACTTTAGAAAAGTTCAAGATGAATCTCAGAATGTGATTTCTTTCCAGCACATTTTTGATTTTTCAGATTAATGTACATGTTTCCTTTAGAAAGTGTCTTTAACCTCAAAATATTCAGTCTTTCAGTGGTGATTTACTCTCATATTATTATATTCACAATCGCCCAAAAACCCTTTTGTTCTTTCCAAACCTGATTAAAATTCAAGGAGGGATTTCAAGGATTTCCAGGACCTTTAAGGAATCCGCAGAGATTGTTTCCAGTTTTCCAGCAGGATTCAACCTGAGGAGGATGTTACCGACCCACCAGCTAACGCAGCTATCACACACAGATCACTGCACTGACACACACACACGCACACACACACACACACACACACACACACACGCGCGCGCACGCGCACGCACACGCACACGCACACGCACACGCACACGCACACACACACACACACACACACCTCCCGGATGCCACCCACTCAGGGCGCTAATAGACACACACTTGCTCCTGCACACCACGCATTGATAAACAAGCATATGCTCACGTTCACATCCGCCCCCCGCGGCTCGCACGCGCTCCAACACTTTGAGGTTTTACGCATGGCGCTGATGCCGCCCCGAAGGTCAGCGGCGTGACGGACAGCCGCCCTGATGCGCTCTGACAGAATCGCCTGCTTGCTTTCATTTCCACTTGCTTTTCCCCCATCAGGTGACACCCACAGGTGCCTGGGCGGCGGAGAGCGGCGTCCCGCGGGCGGGGGCGCCAACCGGAGGATGGAGACGATGGAGACAAAGACGGTCGGACGGCCGCCGCGCCAGCTGCTTCCCGCCGCCGTCACAGCTAAAAATGAAGAATATCAGCCGCATCCGTTTCCAAACGGACCCTAAAAAACATGAAATCATTAGTAAAAATACATAAACAAGCATTTATGTCTTTAAAATGTTCATCAATGAGACTTTTGACAAGCGACGACATTTAATTTGACCAAATATTTTTGTCTGGTTTATTATGCAAATGTCTCAGTTCACTAGATATACAAAATAACTTTTCAGTTTAAGTCAATAATTCCTCCATTCTAATGAAATCCTGGTCACATGTGCAGATTATTTTAGTGATGACATGTGAACTAGGTTCTGATGAGTGGCACCATTTGTGACTGAAAATAGAATTTGATCAATATGAAGGAATTATTGACTTAAAGGAAGTTACATCATGTCAAAAGTTACTTGAAACTGAGTTTTATCTTATTTCAAATGTTTGCACTAAAAATGAAATATTTGGTAAAATGTGTTTTGCAGTGTTTGTGTTTATGCTGTGTTTGTGTTTTTTGCAGTGTTTGTGTTTTTGCAGTGTTTGTGTTTTTGCAGTGTTTGTGTTTTTTGCAGTGTTTGTATTTTGCAGTGTTTGTATTTTGCAGTGTTTGTATTTTGCAGTGTTTGTGTTTTGCAGTGTTTGTTTTTTGCAGTGTTTGTGTTTTGCAGTGTGTGTGTTTTGCAGTGTTTGTGTTTTTTGCAGTGTTTGTGTTTTGCAGTGTTTGTATTTTGCAGTGTTTGTGTTTTGCAGTGGACCGACGGTAATGAGCCATTTCTCACCTGCAGACGCTGAAGTTGCAGAGAAGGCCACACATATCTGCAGAGAAAAGCCCCAACGCTCAGGACTGAACTCTGACTTTTAAGCCATCAACGCACTGATTCACCCTGACGACTGTTTTCAACTTGGAGTCCGGCCAGCGCTCGTCCGACACGCATCACAATAATTGTGTGCGTTTCATTAAATGTGAAGCTGAAATGTCTCATGGTGCGCTTCCAGCATTCTGCAGCGAGGCAGTTCACCTCTGAAAGGCCACATATCTGTCATCCTTTCAGTACTTTGGTTACTGGAGGTTTAGTATGTCAATCATTAGCACAGCTAACTGAAAAGTCATGGTTAGCTAAAGCGCTAACCATGAACATTTGTTCTGCTAATGCTAAATCGCTATACCAATATAGTTTCCAGCAGAAACCACATGCTCTGCAACGGGAAGTTACTACTGGCAGAAACCACAAAGAAGAAGACACCAGGAAGTGGTGAATGTTTTTAATTACTTATTGCATAAACAAACTTATTCAGGTGTGATTTTAATTTTGCTTCTTACTTAATGGAAACAATAAAATTGCAGAATGAAGTTTTTTTCAACATTAGCAAAATATTGACAGTTTGTAATGGAAACACAGCTAATAAAACGCAGAAACAGGCGGATTTAAAATGATTATTAAAACTTGAGTTGGACTTTAATTATGCCACAAATTTAGCAGCAACTAATGTTTTATTTTTCCCTGTGAAAAGATGATTTATCTGTATTTTTAGCAGTTTTTCTTATTGGGGTGATATCAATCCGATGTTCGCTCATTAGCTCAGAAAGTTTCGTTTTAGTTTTAATTATCATTATTTTACTCCAACAATGATTCAAGTCCCATTATGTGACCAAAGGCTGGAGGTTTTTCTGTGACTGCAGTGTTTCTGTTAGAGGTTTTCTTCTTTGAATCGAGGGGAACTGAGGAGGAGGCGGTGAATAATTGATGGTGGCTGAGAGCGATATGAGTTTAGTTAATGTGCCCAGCAGCGCAGGCTAACAGAGGAGCTGTTTCATCCTCAGGCTTTAAGGCTCAGGCGCTGCAAAAAGCCTGACTTTCTCTCATCGTCTCTCCATCTTTACTCCCACAAACGACTTTTCCAACACGGCGCAAGTCCGATTTGTGGAGCAGCGAGTTGTGAAGGTTCCTCCTCATTTGCATGGTTTTGTCTGCGTGTGCGTCTGGAGGCATCAGCACAGCTGGACGTGGCTGGTGGCGGCGGCGGCGGCGCCCTCGGGTTCCTGTCTCTGAGTGGTAATAGAGTGCTGCTGTCAGATCCCCAGATGCGGCTCCATAAGGAGCTGCACTCGCCGAGAGCTTCGTCTCAGCTTCATCATCATCATCACTCTGATTCAACCTCTGAAGGTAAACATGGCGGCGCACAGGAAGCGCAAACTTTACCCAAAAACAAATGATTTCTGAACTGGTGCCAACCCTCATAATTACTTTAATAAATTAATCAAAAGTTTGTTGTGATTTCTGTCTTTTCTTTTAAAAATGGGGCTTTTTATGCATAATTCACATTTCACACATTTTATGTTTCTATTTGTGTCTCAGCAGTTTCTAATAAACACAAAAACACAACATAACGCACAAAATCTGAAAAGTGATTTATAAAAGAAGAAATGCTTTGCTACGAACTGACAACTAGATAACATGTCAGGAAAAGTTTTAAGTGAGAAAAGATGAGAGGCTCAGCTGGACATTCAGGCTGGTTCACACTGCAGCCGGAAGTGACCCAAATCCGATGGTTTGTTCGTATCGGATCTTTGATGCGTATCGGATCTTTGATGCGTATCGGATCTTTGATGCGTATCGGATCTTTTCGTGACAGTCTGAACTTCACAGGTCGGGTTCTTCACAGGTCGGGTTCTTCTCGAATGCGACCCAGGCTCTTGCACATCCGATATGAATCCGATTCCAATATCGTCCAGGTCCCGTTCATTGATCTGAAAACGCAACCAGGACGTAAAACAACCAGGACGGACATGTAAGCTTTGCTCCACCGTCAGCCTCCATGTTTACTTCCACAAACACTGAGAATGCTGATGCTATTGCGCCCCCTACTGCGCATGCGGGACGTCCAGGTCTTTTCCCGTTCAGACCGCAGAGCAGGTCGCAGGTCTGTTCCTCTTTGGGAAACGACACATTTGGTGGAGTTGTTGTCAGTTGCTATGACAACGAGTCTGCGTGTAGCTAGTTGCTGTCGTGGTTCTGAGTTGTTCTCCAACGATTTTTCTGCCTTATTTTCCTTTTTGCCGTGGCGCAAAAAATTCTGAATGTGAACCACGCAAAACGCAAACGATCCATCCAGTCCACAAGTCCTTCTGGTCCGGCGCTGCGCCGTTACCTAGCAACCCAAGAGGAACTCCAGCACATTTGTTCAGCTGGTTTCACCGCTCTGTGCGCCGTACAAAGTTTTGCTGCTCTTATTGGTTGTGCAGGAGGCAGGAAAAAGACTTTTTCATACAGAAATCTCTCCTCGCTGTGGTTTGATTTAAAAAGAAGAAGAAGAAGAAGAAATCTTCCAGGAAAAGACAAACCACCACCGTGACGTTCAGGAAGCCGTGGATTTTCCCCCGCTGTCACATTTGCTGCAGAAGGTTTGGCTCCTTGTTAGTGACACCGACCCGAACCGACCCGAAAAGAACCGAACCGACTGGCTGAAACAAGAGACAGGATGAAATAATCTGTCAGATTACATGTTTTCAGATGGACATTAATCGATCATGCAGGATTTTCACCTCAAGTGACTCGTTATGTGGCAGCAGAGAACAAAACTGATTTATACGTTAATTTATGTTTATTTACAAAAACACAGCTGATAACTTTAAAATAAAATAAGCACTTAAATCTATTTTTTAGTCATAATGTTTTGTAAAATACAGCATTTACATTTTCATTTTATTTATATTCCTACAAATGAAAATACATACAAATCATTTTTTATTACATTTTAATAGAAATTTATTAGAAGAACAGAACAAATCAGTGAAAAAAACAAAAACGAACACAGAAAGTATTGTTTATTACTAAATAAATACATGTAAAGTTAATTTTTATTATTTTTTGTAAATAACCTAAAGGGTATCTTACATCTATCTTTTGTCATATTGTCATAAAAATGTAAGTTTTCATTTTATTTTTAGTTCTACAAATAAAACCAAATAAATACATTTTCTTAATTTGTATTAATCCCTCAGTATTAAGGGAAATTATTATTAATGATAATCTTTAAATTTTTTTTCTCTAAATATAAAAAATATCTTAAAAATTGGATGGTATGCAAAAAAGGTTTAGATTTTCTATCATTATTTTTATTAAATATTATTATTTATGTACATATTTATCTTTAATTAATGAAATAATTTGATGCATTATTGTATAGAACAGAACAGAAATGCCCTTTATTGATTGATTGATTGATTGATTGATTGATTGATTGATTGATTGAATAGATAAAAACTCAGCAGCATTAAAAGATTTAGGTTCACAAAAAGATTTAAAAATTTTTAAAATACATGTAAAAATAAATGAATAAGCATGTTCTGTAGAGTAATGAGGTATTTTTATTTTTACATAAAATGTGTCACAAAGAACAGAATATTCACAACGTATAGAAATGAAACGTTTCAGTTTATCTGCAGCAGTTTATAGTTTTCAGGTTAAAGTTCAATATTAAGACTTTTAAACTCTTTTGCTTTCTCATGTGATGAAATCTGATCTAATCTGCGTTTAAAAGAACCTTAGCCAATAATCTGTAGGTTCTGGGTCCGGGCTGCCAGGCGGCGGTGGCCACTGCATTGGGGGCGTCAGTGCATTGGGGGCGTCGGTGCATTGGGGGCGCCGGTGCATTGGGGGCGTCGGTGCATTGGGGGCGTCGGTGCATTGGGGGCGTCGGTGCATTGGGGGCGCCGGTGCATTGGGGGCGCCGGTGCATTGGGGACGCCGTGCCGCTGCATTGTAGCGCCTGAGGGCAGAGCTCCCAGTCAGTATATATCCCAGCGCTGGCTGCTGCGCTCCCATTTGAGCGGGACGCGCCGCCCTGCTGCTGCTGCTGCTGCTGCTGCTGCTGCTGCTGCAGAGACGTGACGGAGCCTCATCAGGACGAGTCCAGGTACGAACCGATCCGTCTCCATGCCAACCTCATGCTGCTTTCAGCCACTTTTAGCAGAAAAACAGGGCAGTGAAGGCCTGGCAGGATGCTAATGTTTTTAATCATTCACTTCATTTTTATCTTCTTTTTGGTTGGATTTTGATAAAGTTTAACTGATTTATTAATTGGAATTTACTTCACAATATTAATAGGTGAGATAAAAACTTTAGACATAGAAATGGAAATATGGTGAACCATCACTGCCAAAACTATTTGCCAAAAATATTTTTGTCTTGTTTTGCAAATGTCTTTAAATAAAACTGAACTAATTTACAGTAACATCACAGCAAGATTAGGAGCTTCTTTAAAACAAAATGATTCTTAATAATTAAAACATTATAGTTCCACTGCTAGATTATTCCATATAAAAAATCCATTTTTAGACATTCATTTAAGTAGATTTAGCTACACTAAAAAACAAAATCTTTTTCTGTGTAGTTTTTAGTGCCAATATCTTAAAACAAAACTAAATTAAATGTAACTTTTCAGCAACATATAAGAGCTTGTTTTAACTAAATAATCCTTAATACTGATTTTTAAAAGTTTAAATTTATTTCACTTACAAAAAGAAAAATTATGAGTTAAATAAATTTTAGGTATTTAAGTTTTTTAAATACCTAAAACAAACTCAAGCTGCTTGAAATTTTGTTTTGATTTATTTCAAGATATTTTCACTAAAAACTACAACAAAAAAAATACTTGGAAAGATTTTGTGTTTTTGCAAAGAGCACACAGAATAAAAAATTAAAAGTAAAGTTGAAATGAAAGCATATATATGTATATATCACAAACATAATCTGCTTTAATGTGTAGCATTAAATTTCTGGCTGTTGTTGAATATTTCGGGTGAATATTGTTGCTCATTTTAATCTTCTTTCCTTCCTTTTAAAGCTCCTGCAGAGGAATCAGCTGAAGCTTTTCTCAGGTAATGCGTTTCATCTCCCGGTTTCATTTCTCCTCATGCAGAAACGCGCTGCGGTTTTTGCTCGCATGTTTCCGTCAAAGCTTTTAGTGAACTCGACCTTCTGGATTGCAGCGATAGATGTACAAGCGGTCGGGTTTGTTTGATCCTAAAAGCTTAAAACAAGACCGCAGGGTTTGGATACGAGGCGCCGGGGATGAAAAAATGATTTTTATTGATCGGCTCGTAGCTGCAGCTGTTAGCCTCCATTATGAGCAGGTCAAGCCCCGAGGCGCACAAGTCAGCCAATCAGACGGCCCGATTCTGGCGGTCCGGCTGGGGGAACCGGGCCGCCATCACCCCGCTGTCCCGCAGCATCACTCCCCCTCTACCACCTGGGATTCATCCCCAAAGTTTAACACAAATGAAGTTTCTTTCATTTGTTTAGTTGAAAATGGAGCATAAACTTTAAAGCAAACTGACTTTCATCTCCAAATGGCCTGAAGAAAAAGCCTGTAAAGTAAAACTCGACTCCACTGCAGGCGGCAGCCGACGGCTTCACTCCCAGAAACATCTCAAAGTAACTCAACCATTAAACACATTTTGAAAATTTAAAGACGCAGAAATCAATTCTCGGTTTTCTGTGAGATCTGAGCTGCTGATTCTTTATTTTAGTGGTTTGATGAAGAGATTATCGGTTTATGTCGAATGTTTACACGATCACTTGATGATTTGAGTTTTGATGCATTTAGTGCTTTTAATTTTTCTAATTAATTATCAGAACCGATCATCCGGTTCCGATCTCCTGCTGGCTGATAATCTGATAATCTCTAATTAAACTGCAGAGATTTCAGAAAAAGACATAAATTAATAATTATACACAAAACATTACAGGCATGTTTCCATATTCAGCCCTCCAGGAAATTCAGGTTTAAAGTAATCTTTTAATTTTACCAACATGTTTCATCTGATTAGCGGCTCAGTCAAAGTCTGAACTTTAATCTGATGGAGAGGAAAAGATTAGATCCTAAAATACCTGAAACTCAGAAACATGGAGGATTTAATCAACGCAGTGGTAATAAAAGTTGCTTAATAAAATGAAAACAGTCTGATAAGTTATTTTTTATATCAGTAAATCCTCCGATTTGTTTTATCACATTCTGTGAGAAGCTGATCTAATTTTCTCTCAGAAAGTTGATTAAATATAAATTTATAATTAAATCTGTTAGTTGTATGAATAGTTTAGGGCTGTATAAAAGTAATAATCATTTAAATGTTCAAAATTACAGTAACATAAAACCAGGACAGACCTATTGGAGATCTGAACATAACATCTGTCACAAGTTGAATTCTGAACTTGAATGTTAAAAATCTTCTGGTCATCAGGATTTGCGGCTCTGAATGCAGAAGCTACATGGTTGAACTTCTTCTCCACATCCTGACCCAGATCTCAGTCCTGGCACTAATGACGCCCTTTAGGCATGATGCCAGGCTCTCATTAGCAATCCGGCCTCAAACCCCCAACTTCCCTCCCATCCCCACCAGCGCCGCTCCATCCTCAGCATGGAGCCGCCTGTAGCGGCCCTCCGAGGGCCCGTACCCCAGCCTCGCTGCACAGGTGCGGGGTTAGCGCTGTTAGCCCCCCCCGCAGCCCGGGGCCCTGCTGCCGCCTGGTGCTGCTCTGCAGCTAATGAACAGTGGCAGGTACAGTGAGCGACGGGCAGCGGGGCCCCCTAGTGGCAGATAACAGACATGAGCAGCATAACTACAACTTTACTCAGTGGTGCATCGCTAGTTAAACACTTAGCTGTGCTAACTAATGCTAAAGTGCATCAATGCTAAATTACATCAATGTAATATTAAGCAGAGGCTAATGCTCAATTGCTAAAGCACTACATGTAAGTATCATCATGCAGAAGCTAAAACGAAAGCTAAAGCGATACGTCAACATAGCATGCTAAACTGCTATATCAATGTAGCATTAAGCAGAAACTAATGCTAAACTCTTAATATCCATTAATGCAGTGGAAACCGTCTTAACGCTACAGAAGCTAACATCTATTAGCTTCTTAATCTTTGGGGTTTACGGTGAGTAAGTAGCATTGATGCTAAGTAGCATTAATGCTAAGTATTTCAGCTTCCTAAGCTGTTACACGTTTAAATCTGCTGTCTAAAAATTATGCACCTAATTTGGAGTTCTGCAGAAAAATCCTGATACTGGGGAACCGGATCTGGGGAACCGGATCTGGGGAACCGGATCTCGGGAACCGGATCTCGGGAACCGGATCTCGGGAACCGGATCTCGGGTACCGGATCTCGGGAACCGGATCTCGGGAACCGGAACCGGATCTGGGTGGTGTCCACTGTACAAACAATGGCATCACCACTGAATTCATCCAGTACTGAAAGAATCGTTAACAGTTAATAACCAAAACTTCAACACAAGTATTAAATTAGAATTTATTAGAATAAATTTATAGAATTTATCTGGAAAAACTCCATTTAGGGGAAGCTAAGTGCGCTAAACGTTTCCCAATTTCAGCTAAGCTAACAATGATCAGATTAGCTGGTAGCGCCACTGCTACCTTCATTTCACTTCAAGTCTTGTCTTGCTGAGAGTTTCTCTTTGTTTGCTTCTCAGGAGCGACTGAAAGTTCAACAAGATGTTCTTCATCTCACGAGACTGAAGGAAAATCTGCATCAAATGAAACAAAGTTCCCAGAATAACTTTTATTGCACCTGCGATTGAAATCACCGTTAATCATGTCAAAGGATGAAGCTTGCAAAGTTACGTCTGCCGGCAAACACAAGGAGCGAAAACCGAAGAAGCCGCATTACATCCCGCGACCTTGGGGCAAACCCTACAACTATAAATGCTTTCAGTGTCCCTTCACCTGCATGGAGAAATCCCACCTGTACAACCACATGAAGTACAGCCTCTGCAAGAACTCACTGTCTCTGCTCATAGAGTCGGACTGGCCCTACAAGAAGGGCAACATCCTGCACCCAGACCAGCTGCGGCCCTTCCAGCAAGCGCACGGCCTGCACGCTGCAGGGAAGGATGAACTAGAGCAGGTAATCTGCAGCCAGGAGAAGCAGGGCCAGCGGAGGTCTGAGGAGGACGACGGCGAGGGCAGAGAGACTCAGGGAGCGGAGGACGAGGAGGAGGGAGGGCGAGAGGAGCGCCCAGACATCAGCGGATCGGCCAAAGCTGCTTCCAGAGAGTCTCTGGAGAATGCAACCCCGAGGAGCAAACAGCCGGAGTCAGAGCTGCTGATGGCTGACATGCTTTCTCTGGAAGACCAGCTGCTGCGAGCTCGTTCTGCAGAGGTGGAGGCCCAACTCAGGCACTACAAGCTCCCGAAGACGTGCCTGGCCAGTCCGGGGCTTCTGTCGGAGCAGTGGCGGCTGTTTGCGTCCAGCCACTCCAAAGCTAAAGCAGAAAGCGCGCAGCAGCGAGTCAGCGGTTCAATCCCCTGCTACCCTCCTCCGACCAACCTGGTGGACTACCAGGACCCCGGCGGACTCAACCTGTCGGTGCTGGGCGTCGGCTATCCCATCAGCCCCAGCTGGCTCTCCTACATGAACTCAGCCATTCCGACGGGGGCGTCCGGCGTCGCCGCTCAGACCCAGTTCACACAGCTTCCCTTCCTGGCATCGGCTGCTCAGCTGGTGCACCCGGCGACCGGCGCGCAAACAGACCGAGCGCTCATCCCGCCTCGCCTCTACTACCCCTTCCTGTGTGAGCACAGCTTCGGACCAGCGGGCGCTCAGAGTGACGCTGCCAAATCCCTCAAGACGCCGTCAGGCAGCGTAGATTCAAGCGCTCTGTCTGGCTTCCAGCCTAAAGTGGGTTTGTGGAAGGTTCCGGCTTTGAGGCCGGGAAACACGGCGTCCCCTGCAGGTTGGGCGTCGCCTCAGAGAGACTCGCCGGACCAAGGCCACAGAGGCGGGGAGAAGATCCCAGCTACAGCCAAGGAAGGCAAAGCGAGCTGTGGTCTGAAGAGGCCTGGAGGTCCAATCAGAGGTCCTGAGACCCCAGGGGACAAGAAGCAAAGCATGGGCTTCACTCTGGACCTTCTGAGGAACATCCAGACTGCTGACAAACATCTCCTACAAATAAGGTACATGTTCTCAGAAATGCTTGTTTTCTTAGTTTTACATGAAGCTTAGAGTCTCAGGTGCTTTCACACCTCTCTGTTCAGTCTGCTTTAATCCTAATCCAGTCTGCTTTAATCCTAATCCAGTCTGATTTAGTCCTAATCCAATCTGCTTTAATCCTAATCCAGTCTGCTGGAATCCTAATCCAGTCTGCTGGAATCC
>VMRN01000091.1:722243-804944 GCA_010277015.1 Poeciliopsis turrubarensis | reverse complement strand
CTGCTTTAATCCTAATCCAATCTGCTTTAATCCTAATCCAGTCTGCTGGAATCCTAATCCAGTCTATTTGACTAAAAAACTTGGTTCATTTGTGAATCTGACCTAAAGGTGAACTCTGACCCGCCTCGGTTCGAATGAATGTGAACATTCAAAAAGGCTGCTTCAAAAGCAGGAAGTGGACAACAGCACAGGGCATTCTGGGTAAATACAACCAAAGCAGGAGTGTTAGCCTAGCCGCGCTAGCAGGGGAAATGGTTTGTGACCTTTTACCAAAAACGAGAGAGGAATCCAACAATCGCTAAAATTTGCTGCCACTTCATTTCTGTTAAGTTTCATGAAGAAGGAAGTTGCACCGTCTTCTTTAGTGGTTTTTCTGTTGTTTCCTTCAG
Organism: Poeciliopsis turrubarensis; assembly: GCA_010277015.1. NCBI lineage: Eukaryota > Metazoa > Chordata > Actinopteri > Cyprinodontiformes > Poeciliidae > Poeciliopsis > Poeciliopsis turrubarensis. The sequence continues at coordinate 804,555 of VMRN01000091.1, read as the reverse complement.
CGATTCTTGGTGCAGCGCCCCCTCGGGCGAGGAGGGCAACAGCTTCTTCAAAGTGTTTTGATTGTTTCACTCAATGTGGTGAGAAAGAAAACAGCAGCAGCTGAAAACGCAACAAATATTGCAACTTTGCTCCAAAGTTTACTAGACTATCAGGTGTGAAAACACCCTCAACCTGTTGAGCTTTCAAATCTTGATCTCTTATTTCAGTTTGCAGGATTCCCAGCTCCAGAGCCGGACTGGTGACCACTGGTACAACAGGACTCTCATCAGTCCCAGCAGGGAGGCGGTTTCTCTGTCCGCCAACAGCCAAGGCGCGGCTGCCTCCATCGAGGACGGAGCTTCAGAGTCGGTGGCCGCTCTCCTCACCGATCTCTCCAAGGCTCTGCAGCAGTACCAGGAGGCCGAGCGGAAGATCTCCCGCCTGGAGAAGGAGGACCTTCCCGCCCAGCGACAACTGTGGGAGCACCTGAACAAAATCCGCAGCGAGCTCTCCCACATCCACCAGGCGCTGGAGCGCACGGCCGGCCAGAGCGACGGGCCTCTGGACCTGTCGGTGAAGAAGGAGTCAACAGACTCCCCAAGCGAGCAAACCGGTGGACAAGATGGCGGCCTTAAAGCCAGCGCCACGGAGACAGAGGAGGACGAGGAGGAGAAGAAGGACGAGGGAGAAGAGGAGGACGAGAGCGAGAGGAAGCTGATCAGGGCGTCGCTGGAGAAGCGTAAGCAGTCGCTGGACATGCTGATCAAGATGAACCAGGTGTCGGTCGTCAACACCGAGGTTCTGCCGCCAGGCGGCCTCGGTCTGAGGTCGGCTGAGGCTCTGTGGCCCAGCAGAACCACCAAGTGTGAAGCAGATTCCAGCGTCTTGCTCTGCCCCGACGGCCGATCCGTCGTGTTTACCGACATCCCGGCGTCCGTCAAACCGCCGAAGAGACCGTCGTCCCTCCAGCGGCTGGAGGCCCAGTGTCCGCCGAGCCCTCTAGCGCCCCCCGATGGCTGAGCTCCAGCACCTCACAGACCTACAGAATGAAGACGTTTGGTTTCTCTAGTTGAGGATCATGCAGACAATCTTGTGACCAAGTGTGTGAAATAATGTAAATGCAATAAATGTAATTAGTGGAAAATGCTTTAAAGGGGAAATGCTGTTCTATGATGTTGTGTTTGGCTGCTTCATTAAATTTGATGAACATTAAGTTTTATGCACTGTATAAACCATGAGAGTCATTGTTTTCAAATTCGAGACAAAAAAAAATTTAAATATTAAGTAGATAGATTCCTTTTTTTCATAAATCAGAGCTTTGTATTTTGTTTGTAACGCATCCATATGTCCTCTTCTTACATGTAGAGTCTGAACTGTAATGCAGCAACTTAAATTAATTACATAGATTTTAACAAATTAAATAATTTAAAAACAATTAAACTTAAAAAAACATTCAGAAGTCCTGAGGTGAAACCTTCGTGTTTCTGACGCACAGGCAGCGAATCGCCTCCTTACATATAAAATATACACATATTTTAACTACATAACACAATTAATCACATTTTTATTTTATTTTTTCATATAAAAGCCCTGAGGTGGAACCTTTCTAATCACGTTTCCAGTTAACCCGTAAATCTGACGCACAAGCTACATCTGCTAATGATGAAGGCTCTCTTGGCTCATTAAGGGTTAATTTCTGCTGCAAAATCAATCTGATTGGACGCTGGAAAAGACTGCCGTGTTTAATTGGGCTAAAAGGAGTTAGCTTATCAGCTAAGATATAGCTAACATAGGATCTTAATGCTAAACACGTCGCTGCTAATGCTAATGAAACACTGGAAAGCTGCACTTTGCACCAGTCTGAATATCAACAGATTAGAAACTGTAAATATTTCTTCTTGAGCTCAAATGTCTGTTTGTTCAATAAATTTGAAACAAAAATGGTTTTTTAATTGAAAATGTTGCTTATTTTATCTATATAGTCGATTAAAATGTGACAAATTGATTCAACTTTAAACTTTAACCGAGCGCCACCACGAATAAAACCAGATCAAATTCTCCAGAGAAAGAAATAAAGCATTAGATAAATGTTATTCACACAGACAGACGTCCAGACATAAAGGTGAAGCAGCTCCTAAAGCCAAACCGCCTTCAACCCGGTTACCTGCGTTTCTCCTCCTGAAGGTCCGAAACGTCTCACCCCACCGGAAAGGTCAAGACCACAAACCTAAAGCTTTCTGACGGCTCTGAGGCCGCAGGGCGGCTTCCTCAGGCCCCTGCACCACGTCAGGGAGTCAAAGGTCAACTGCCAGGACCAGTGGAGCCACCAGAGGACGTTCAACCCGACACTTTAAAACCCAACTTCCTCACTGGACTCTATTTATTTCCTCTTTGTCATCATGAGATTTAATTTTTCACCAGAAAATGAGAAATAAGGTGAAAAATATTTATGCTAGCAGCAAATGGCTAGCAGCTAATGGCTAGCAGCGGCTATTGCTTCAACTTATGCTTGGTCTCCGAAAGCTATGCAAGATTCATTTCGATATAAGTTCTTATTTTTATTTGTAAGAAGTTTTAAAAGCCAGGAATAAATCTAATAATAATAATAACATCATATAAGCAACTCAGCAAAAACAGAAAATCCTATCAAATATCAGGTATGTCATAGTATTAATATTCATACTTTAATGCCAAGTTTTATTATTATTTTTATTTTATTTAACTTAATTTTATTTCTTGCTTTTTCATTTATCTACCTGCTGATTGTTATGAAGCATTTTGGTCCTAAATATGTTATATAAATAAACTTAGAGTTTGATTATTCTTTTAGTGTAAATATTTAACATTTTAAGTAAAACTAAACTAACTCACAAGTAACTTTTCAGGAATTTATAGAAACTCATTGTAAGTCAGTAATTCCTAAATGTTGATAAAAACAGTGCCAGTTATTTCTCTTATAACACATTTTCTCACATCAGAGTAATCAGAGTATTTCTATAGCTATTAAAATTATATATTTTAAATAAATACATTAAAGTAAACATTTCTCAACAATTCACTGGAGTAAATGAAATGGGTTGTTACCCAGCTCTGTCTTCTTCTGTGTGGATCTGACCTTCGGCTCAGCGCCAAAGCCGACGGCGCCCCCTGGTGGACAAAACCAGGAACTGCTGAGTTTACAAACATTCTTTAAATCTCATAAACTCTGTAATCTGTGTGATTATTTATTGTTTGGCCTGTTTTCCGCACTTCAATGTTTCAGAACATAAAACCAGTAATATTTAAGTTGGTTTGATGTTTTGAAGTGTGACGAACATGTAAAATAAAATAATAAAATAGAAACTCATGAACGGTGCGAACACCTTTTCACGCCACTGCATTTCAATTTCCTGTTTCTTTCATATAAAAATCATTTAAAAAATATAAAACATGGTCACCAGAACTGATGTCATTATTAAATACAGTCATAAAAATGTTCATGTATTGTTCTTAATACATTAAATCAATAAATATCAATAAATTTGAAATATTAAATGCCTCTGATACAAATCACAAATAGGAATATTTGTCAGGCTTTGTTAGCTATAGTTACTTAAAAAGGAAATAAAATTATTTAGAAATCATTTTTATTCAGATTCACTCTGATGAATCTGTGCATGTTTTTAAGAACTTAAAACTGTTTTACTGAGCTTGGTGTCATTTTGTTCTTTTTCTTATTTTTGTCTGACTTGCTGTTCGGCGCGACGCCCTGCTCTGCAGCCGGACCCTCAGCAGCTCTGCTGGAGGAAGACGAGGGTCCAGGAGGACGAAGCTGCAGGGGGAACATGGACGGCTGAAGCTTCCGGTTCCTGGTGAACTTTAACCCTCTGAATCCGCTCCAGTCCTGTCTCTTTAAGAACCCCAGCCCCGTCTGCTGGGCTTCCTTTCCTCTGATTGGTCGGTTTCTCTTCAGATATTTAAATATTAAATGAACTTAAACTAGCAAACTCCTCTGCACTGGATCCAGGAGTACAGCAGCTTTTAAGGGCCATTGTAGATTAAAAAACAATTTTAATTTCAGAAACTCAGAACCAAAGATATTTCTGAGCTCCAGAAGAAAACAGAATAATGAAATCTTTCGAATTAAACAGTTTAACACAGAACTGATGAGTCAAACCTTTTTGAAACACTTCATTTATTAGACATCATACATTCAAATAGAAATAAAAAATATTCATATATATTCCAGGTAGAGCTATGGGGGAAGGTAAAAGTCTAAAACAAACATAGGTCTTCTGTATGGCATCCTCTTATGTACAACGTGTGTTGTGAATACTATACAGTGTGTTTCCATAGCTGCACAGGTTTCTGGGTGTTTGTCCTCTAGATGAGCGCGGCAGGAGGCCGAGCGTTTCAGACGCTTTACAGTAAAACATCAACACAGCAGGATCAGCGGGAAGCAAAGCCTTCGTTTAAAAGTTTCACACTGAAGCGTAAAATCTGAACATAAAATCATTCTGCTGGATACTCATGCAAAGTCCTAAACGGTTTAGTTTTTAAAGAGCGTATCGTCACACCGACTCAAATACAAAGCTTTACGCGTTTAAAAAAAATCTACACTGCAAAAACAGAAAATCTTCCCAATTCTGGTTTAATTTCTACTGCAAATATCTTATTACACCTGAAATAAGATCAGAATAAATTAAAAGTAGCTTTTCAGCAAGATACAGAAGCAAGTTTTAAGTCAATTATTCAGATTATTTCCTTGATAAGAATTTTCTCAAGTTGTGAATTAAATAGTTGAACCAGTACATTGAAAAATCAATATTGAGGAATTATTGATTTTAAAGAAGCTCCTATATGTTGCTAAACAGTTAAATGCAAGTTAGTTTGTATTATTACAAGTGAATTAAGATGTTTGTGCTGGAAAATAGACACAATCAGTAAAACTGTTTTTGCAGTGCACAAACATCTCAATGCAGATAAACTTTTTATCAAGTATTTTAGTTCTGACTTCTGGAGCAAATATCTCGGTAAACTTCAAATAAGAAAAGAAAAAAAAAAATCACGAGTTGCTTTTCAAAAAGAAAAAACGTTTGTTTAAGCACATAAAGTTCTACTGACGGATTATTTCACTTATAACAAGACTTTTTCCAATAAGTCAAATAATCTGCCAGTGAAGCAAAGTTTTTTCATCAATATTAAGGAATTTATTTACATAAAATAAGATTTTATTTCCTGCTGAAAAGTTACTTGTAATTTTCAAATATACTCAGATATTTGCAATAGAAACTAAACCCAAAACATTTGATAACGTTGTGTTTTTACAGTGCATCATAACAAACTGAATGCACTGCAAAAACCAATTGCTTGTCACTACACCAATTTTAGATGAAAAAAATAAAAACACAAAGCTTCCTCAAGTAGTCCAGTGGTAAGTGCAATCTGAGCGCTGCCCCGACTCGCACACACGCACGCACACACACACACACACACACCAACCCCAGTAGTTACATACAGCCCAACTGGTGCAACACAATAAAGCCAGTAGACAGAAACACTGTAAATACAGCAGATAATTCATACTGGTAGATATTATTCTTACTGTTTTGTTGTGTTTTCTCTACAACGTTAATTATGGGTGTGATGTTTGTTTTTCTTTAAAAAATGAAAGTACAGGGTCTTATAATCTGGATCCAGTTAGTCCAGTAAAAACTCGAGAAGTGGGAGGAATGGAAGCTAACATTTCCAGGTTTGAATGTTTCCCGTTGGCACGTCCAACCAGAAAAGGAGGAAACTTGAGATTTTACACATTTAAATCTTTCTGGTGTTTTTAGCCTCGAAAAGCTTCAGGCGTTCCTGCACAGTCAGTCCCTCCTTCAGGCTCTGCGAGAAAACAAACAAACAAATGTTATTTATTTTTGTGGACAGAATGCATGTTTAAAGATTTCAAAATAAAATTAACTGATGAACAAACAGTAAACATCCCATATATTCTGTTAGAAACTTTGGTTCATTTTTTGCAGGGATTTTATGTGACAGACAAGAACAAAGTGTGAATTTACTTCCTCTGTAAGGAAAAAATAAATCAATAAATAAATGCACCATGAAATAAATAAACCTTAAATTATTTATTTAAATTACTATCAAGTAATTAAAATGCAAACTTAACAGCTGATGAAAGTAACCAGATGTTTTCAGTTTTGATAAATATTTCATGGTGATGACACAGAAATCATGTTCAGTTTGTACAAGAATAAAGATTAAAGTTGTAATAGTTAACTTTATTCTTCTAATGTTATCATTTTTCTGTCACAGTATTGAGCCAAAGGAAATACAAATGCATGCCACACTTTTCAGCTTTTTATTTCTGAAAACCATTTCCACAAAAAAAAAAAATCATCCATCATTTCCTTCACATTTCAGAAAAATACTTTGTGTTCATCTGCCACTTGGTAAGAATAATAATAAAAACACAAACTGAAGTTTCTCTGATTTAATGAGTTAATAAAACGACAAAATGAACAAAATTAAAACTAAATATGAATCAGATAAATGAAAGGAAAGAAAAATTATTTCTGAGGGTTAAATGTTATAAAGAGTTTAGAGGCAAGGGAAGGAAATGAGGATGAGGGAAGGAAATGATGAGGGAAGGAAATGAGGATAAGGGAATGAAATGAGGATGAGGGAAGGAAACGAGGATGAGGGAAGGAAACGAGGGTGAGGTCAGTTCGGGTCATGCTATACCTACAGCACATCTTTAGGCAGCGGCTGCAGGGGGAGATGACCCCAGCGGGGGGTCAGCTGTCCCATGATACCTGCTCAGTGACAGACTGATGGACAAAACAGACAAACTTACAGCAGCGGCGCTAAAAACATCCAGACTTTAAAGGCCTGGGAGGAAAAACACTGAAAAACACAGAAACATCTAAACAGACAATATCAGATTCTAAACAACATCACTGACCTTTGACCTTAGGCCTCGCAGCTGCTTGGGGGGTGTTGACTTTTCCTTTTTCATGAAATCTGGGTTACTTTTTGATTTCATGATGTCTAAAACACATTAAAACTGTAATTAGACACAAATTTCTCAGTTCATAACAATAAATGAGATATTTAGTTTTAATGATTATATAAGTTACTTTTTAGTCATTCAGCATTTATTGAACATTTTAATATTTATCTCATTAGAAATATAAAGAAACATTAAAAGTTTAAGAAACATTATGGACAGATTAAAACCTGTTAATGTTTACTAGTAGATCTGTTTTATATTATCTATTAAATATTAATATACTGACCACGCTCAGATTAAAGGAATAGATCACAACATAATGCATGAGACAAAGTGGAAGAAGTAAATAAGTGCTAAATGTTTGAATTACTGAAACAGGAAGTGCTTTCATTTTGATATTTTCAGCCATTTTCTGCCTTGTAATGATGAAGGAGCTTAAAGTTACTGTTATTCTGAAAAAGTGAAATAAACGAAAGAGAAATCCTACAACCGTTAAATCTGACGCCACTCTGTTTATTTACATTTTGTGAGGAAGGAAGTTGCTCTCAGTGTCTTCAGAGGTTTTTTGTATCATTTCCTTCAGTGGTTTTTGGTGCAGCGCCCCCACAGGTGAGGAGGGAAACTGGCAGCTCAAATGTTTTGACTTGTTTGACTCGCTGCAACGTGAAAAAGAACCAACTGAAAATGCAACAAATGTTGCAACTTTAGTCTCCAGTTGAACCAAGAGCACCGGACTATCAGGTGGGAAACAATCAAAGACTCAACCATGAGTCCAAGTTAAAAATAACATATTTTTACTTTCTTTAAAACTCGAGTCTCCATCTCTGCTCCTGACCAACTAAAACCTTCAGTTTGTCTTCAGCGGGTTGCAGACCTGCTGGGAGGTCAGGAGAAGCGTTTGAACGAACCGTATCCGGATGTAACGGCGTCGTCAACATTCCTCTCCCCCAGAGCTTCGGTGGCCATGAGCAGCTTCTCCTTCAGCTTGCTGATATCGCAGTCGGCCTTCGCCTTCACAATGCTCAGCTCTGTGTAAATGTCCTTATACTTATCCGTGGCGTATTTCTTGTCCTGGCAGACAAATCGGTTGCGGTTCAAACGAGGCGTTTATGAAGAAGTGAGACGCCGGTAAAGGTTTTGGTTTCACTCACCCTCAACGCAGACTGCAGCTCGTCCTTCAAAGAGTGGATTTCCTGCTTGAGATACTGGATCTCTGACTCTTTTATCCGTAGCAGCACCTTTAAAGAAGAGAAGTTCTCACTTTGTGCGATTTCGTAGCAAATAGGATTACGCAAATTTAAAAAATAAATTTGCAAAACAGAAACACACCAATTCAGAAAAAACTAACATTTTTTGATAAAAACTTGTTGCTGGTGGTTTTTCAGCCGTGTCAAAAATAAATATATTTCACTAAATGCTTTCTGGACGTTACTACTGGCAGAAACGACAAAGTAGACGACAGGAAGTGGTCTTCTTCACTTCACTTATAGTTTGTTTTTATAAAAAATCGTGTATTGATTGAACGTGTTGAATCCATCGCTGTTCTCTAAAATGGGCGACAATCGTTTTCCAAAAACACCGTATTTGTATATTCATGATTAGCTCTGGCGATACGAATATAGTCTCTGTTTAAAAATAAAAGGAAAGGCGAACAAAACATGCTAATCTACCACAGCGATCACTTAATAATTGCAAACTAACGGACTGAGAGTCCCGTTCTTTGTATGGGAAATGTTTGATGTTGAATCCTGATGCTTTTAGTGGCATTATTGTCAGTTGCTATGGCAACGAGTCTGGTGTAGTGCAGCCGACACACAGAGAGAAAATAGAAGATTAATGACTGGTTTTGAGTTTTTCATTTTTCCCTTTGCTGTGGATCACTGCGCTAAATTATTAATGCCTTCATCTCCAGGTTTCATTTAGTTTTATGGATGGTGAGAAAAGTGTTTTTCTCCCCCAGCTTTGTGCACTTGCTAAGTTTCCAGATGCGAACAGACAGGTTTACCCACCTCCAGTTCGTAAACGTCTTTGCCGTGAGTCAGTGGAGAAAGAGCCGTTTCCCCGCTGAAACACGAGCGCATGCGAGTGATTTCTGCAGTCAGCCTGTTGTTCAGCTCCTGCAGGACAGAAAACGGCGTTTTGGACCAGCAGACGGGGACGGGTTTCTGGATTTGAGCGGGTTGCTGACCTGGTTGTGAGCGTTTAGCTCCTGGTTCTCTCTCTGGCACTGCCGGAGGGCCTGCCTCTCCGCCTCCAGCGCCTGAGCCAGGTGAGCGTTCTCCAGACATTTCTGGGAGTATTGCTCGGATAAAACCTCCAGTTCTCTCTGAATGGACTGGAGCTCTTCCCTAAACAACCAGACAGAACAGTTTTAACCTCAACTCCCTCCACATAAATGTTTTTCACTTGAACAGGCATGAAAAAACATTTCTGTGTGTTAAGGACATTTCTTATAGGTTTTAACTTAATATCCAAATTTTCTTGGAAAATTTGTAAATAATTGTCAAAATAAGCTGAAATAAATGGTTGAGGTATATCAATTAATCTTAATTTAGTAATCTTTGTAACTCTTTACACTGCAGAAACACAAAAATCTACCAAGTATTTTTGTTTTAGTTTTTACTGCCAATATTTTAATACACTTGAAATAAGACGAAACTAACTTACAAGTAACTTTTCAGATTGTTTTAATAATAATAATTCATTTACATTGATGAAAAAGTTCTGGTTCTATTATTTCACTTTTAACAAGACATTTTTTTTCTTGTTATAAGTGAAATAATAGAACCAGAACTTGGTTGCTAGGTAACGGGACAGACTTAGCTGGGGTTGCTAGGTAACGGCGCCAGTGGAAATAGCACTTTCTCATTAACATTAAGGAATTATGAACTTAAAACCTGCTTCTATCTCTTGCTGAAAAGTTACTTGTAACTTAGTTTCGTCTCATTTCAAGTGAACTAAGTTATTTGCACTTGAAACCAGACCTAAGATACTTGGTAATATGATGTGTTTTTGCACATCTCTAGCGCAGTGCTAAATCAGTTCAGCTACTGGAACGTACTCGTACTGCAGCCGGAGCTCGTCGATATCAGAGTTCAGACCGCTCCGCTGGGAGCGCTGGTTCTTCTCCAGTTCCTCCTTATGTGCGTTTTTCATCGCTTCAATAGCTGCATCGAAGAAACGCGTTTAATCTCTGCCCAGCTTAACACAAAACAAGCGTGTTTGTAAGCTGACTTCTTACCAGCAATAGTAGCAGCGGTTTCTTCAGCCAGCAGTCTCTCTCGCTCCTCCAGGAGTTTGGAAATCTCCCTCTGGTGCTGCCGCTGGAGGTCTTCCACCACCTTCTGGTGGGTTTCTTCCATTGCAGCAAAGCCTCGCTCGCATGTCGCCTAGGGGAAGAGAAGGCCCAGCATTTTACGTTTCAATCTGCTATTTGTCTGCGTTTCATCACCTGAGATGTGATTTACTTGTGGCTACGCATGAAGTGCTACGTCTAGGTTGCATGCAGAAATCGGTGGCAGAAGGAAAGATTATCTAAAGCTCAGCTACGTTAGTAGAGCAAGTTAAAGCAGTGAAGCTGTTGCCCAGAAGAGTTTAATTTTTACACAAAAGCTACTTTTTGCCATACCTGGATTGGGAAATGGTATGACTTTTAATGCCCAGTAGAAATGACAAAAGTTTGGTAAAAAATAAAACAGTTTTTGTTTGATCCATCCAGTCAATCATAGATTTCTTGTGGTTTTCTGTTAAAATCCTCTTTGTTTTGCTGCTTCCTCAGGTTTAAAGTCTAATATCAACAAAATATTAACTTCTCCGTATGTTGGGAGCCAACCCACCTTTCAGTCCAATTCATTTTATTTATTTAGCAACAATTCACATACAGACAGGTCCAATTCATATCCATATTACAATCAAAAGTCCATTTCACTTTATAACATAAAACAGTCAAATAAGTTGACAGTTAAACACCTATAGGAAACAATTAACAGAATTTTGTGTGAGATATTCTCCAATTATGATCAAGTAACTGGTTTGAAAGGTTAAATGGATATTTACAGCTGAGAATCACGAGCTGATCAAAACGTTTGCTAAATGTTTACAGGCAAGAGAAATGGTCTAAGCACACAACCTTGTGGCACTCCACGACCAACACTGGTGCACAAGGAAAGTGATTATCAGCAACATCAACAAACTGTAATCTGTCAAATAACTATGGATTAATTTGCTGCAGAAACTCTTTCAGACTTGCATTAAAAATATATTTGCCAATTTGTGCAATAATTAGTTTTTAACTTTAAGACAAAAACATGATGTCAAATGAACAAAAACATCAAAATCCAGCTTGAAAATAATAGAAATTATGATGTATCATAACTGCATGGTTTCAAGTTTATTTTAAGCATCTTGTTTTTGCCATTTGCATCCGAACTTCTGACCTGGGAGAAATCATTTTTCACGTTAGATCGTCTGAATGGAGCAACCAAGATGGACTGAGCAAGAAAGTCCAACTTCACGCCAATATTCACAGCTGCACTGAATTTGACCTAGCTTTTAAACTAAAAAAAAAAAAAAAAAAAATAATCACACCATTTCCCAGGAACAGTAAAATAAGTGTTACTATAGCTCGCTAACCGTCTACTTCTCTCTGCTTTAAATATGTAATTTATGTAATGAAAGAAGAAAAACCTTCAGACTCTCAAAGTCTCTCTGGTATTTCTCTCTCAGGCTGGCCACATCCCCTTCCAGGTGCTTGTTCTCCAGCTCGTCCTTCATGCTATTCATCTGCGTCTCCAGCTCCTGGATTCGCTCCTTCAGAACCATCATGGAGTCCAACTCTGACACGTTTGGCACATCCGCCCTCTTCCCCTCCTCGTCTTCCTCGTCCATTCGAGACTCGACCTCTTCGCAGGGCAGCGAGGTCAGGACCTCGGGGTGTTTGTTGGCACTCTGCAAGCCTTCGACATACTGGGAATGTAACTTATCCAACTCCTCTTTGTGTAAATGCTGGAGCTCCATGATCCGGTCTTTGAACTGCTCCTCCAGCTTCCTAACGTGACGGTTGTGACGCTCCTCCATGCTGTCGATGTCCGCCAGGAGAACCTCGATCTTTCTCTGGCTGTCGGCGGCCGTCTCCATGAGCGCCAGCTCTGTTGAGGTGCGGCAACGCTCCGCTTGACTGAGCTCGCTTTGGCACTTCTCCTTCAGCTCTTCTGTCTCTTTCTGGAAACGATCCTCCAGGAGCGACACTTGCTCCTGCTGAAGGGTGAGCTGGTTCACGCGTTCGCTGAGCTCACTCTTCAGGGTTTCGTTCTCTCTCTGGAGCGCAATCATAGTTTGGGAGAAGTTCTCTTGCTCCTGTCGCAAAGAAGCCTCGTATTTTTCTTGGATTTCTGCGACTTTGAACGAATGCTGCTGCACCAGAGCTTCCATATCCTGACTGGTTTGCCTACACATGCCTAGCTCCTGCTCGTGCGCGGCCCGCAGCCTGCATGCCACGTACGCCACCTGCGCCTGAATGAGGGCTTCTCGCATGCAAAGAGAGGTACTTGTAACATGATGGGATGTTTGTCCTAAAACCGCCTGGATCATTTTAGACAGTGCCGGATGGCTTCCACTGCTTTCCATCTCCTCTGCGTACCTTTGCAGGATACCTGCTTGTCTTTTGAGCTCGTTAGCTAGACAGTCAAGAGTGTTTTGAAAGGATTCGATAGACTGGCCGCCATACGGCATCACACTTGCCAAGTGTCTATCAACGACTTCCTCAGCCAAATCTCGAGCTTCCTCCACTTCGATCTGCTCCATGTAGGGAGCGAGTTCAGGGGGCCGAATGTCAGCCAGCTTCTGTTTGCTAATCCCGAGGTCCTTTTTCACATCCTTGATTACAGATTTTAAATCAGGTGATTTTGAAGCATCAATAATTGCTTTAAGAGCCATTTCCCTTTGATTGAGCCTAAACTGGGCGTCAGCCAACTCCCTTTTCAGTAGTTTGAATTTCTCTTCGTAGCAGAGTTTAAGGTTTTCCATTGAGTAAGTGATTTCTGCTTTGAGGAAGGTGTTGATTGTGACGATTTCAGCGTCAATCTCTTTGATTCCAGCAGCGTCAGATTTCTCAAGGTCCTTCCAGAATGTACTTTCCAACATCAGCTTCCTGGTCAAGACATCCGCGTAAACTATCGCCAAGCAATCCTGTTCACTTGTTTTGACATGCTCCAAGTCTTGCCATATCTCAACAAGAGCTTGCAACAGGTCGGACTTCGAGGTTTGTATCAGCAAAGCCATTTTGTTCAAAACGGCGGATTCAAAGGACAACGTTTTGGCAAAGAGGAGCAGAGACTCCTTGTCTACGGTCTCTGGGGTTTGAGCAACCGGTGACTGCTCGTCCAACGTCTTCTGACCTTGTCGGATGTGCAGAGAGGCACTAAATAAATCACTCTCTATTTCTGAAAGCGACTGCAGCTGTAAATCAGTGGCACCATGGGAGCCACTTAGCATCAACCTAACTTTCTCGCACCCATTTTCAACATACACTAAGGCATTGCTATAATGCTCGAGAGCAGAACTTCTCCTTGTCGCACTTTCAACACTCCTAGTCTCCTCTGGGGAGCAAGGCACGCTTTCCGACACCTTGGGATCGGTATTGGAGACGTCTCTGGGTTCTACGGCCTGTTGAACGTCTAGATTCTGTGTGAGATTTCTCAGCTTATCCTCGGTGGTGAGCAGTTTTGTTTCTAGTGCGCGTATGATGGCAATGAACTTCTCTGGGTCACTAGTGTGCGAGAGCGCAATGTCAGAGATGTTTTTGTCAGCTGAACTTGTTTGACTGGCGTCTACAACTTCAGGATCAACATATTTTTGGCACTGAATACTTGAAAATCGGATCCTTGGTCTCTTTGCTTCAGATTCTTGATTGTCAGAGGATCTCTCCATGTTGGAAGAGTCATCTTTGGACAGGTCTGTGCTTGACGACAAGGGAGATGTTTTAACTGTTCCAGTTTTGTCCTGGTCTGAGAGTTGCTTCCTTTCCAAGCAGAGGTCTGCATAGCCCAGCTGCAGGGCAGTCAGGTGCTGCTCCAACTCTGCAATGCGGTCCTCTGCAACAACAAGTTTGGCTTGCAGATCTTCTTCAGCATCGCAAGGCTCAGTCTTACTGATGAGACTTTGACTCATTTGACAAAGAAGAACCTCTTTGGCTTGCAGCTTCTGTTCAGTTTCCTCCAAGCTGCTGCCAAGCGCAGTCATTTTGACCAGAGCCTCTTTAAGGTCCGCCTCTTTACGCTCCATCAGCCTTTCATACATCTCTTTAGTCTGCTTGATCTCCTCTTCTTTTTCTCTGAGAAACTGGCTCATCTTCTGAAACTCCTGTGTAGCCCGCTCATATGAATGCTCCAGGGTGTAGTAATCTGCTTCCTCGGTTTCCAGACGGTTGCGTAGCTTGTTCACTTCGCGGTCTGCCTCTGTGATCTGGTTGAGAAGCTCCTGGCAGCGACAGGTCAGCTGGCCTTTCTCCTCCTCCAACCTTCGCACACTTTCCCTCAACGTCTCCATCCTGTCCGTCTTCAGAACTAGCTGCTCCTGCAGCTTCAACATTTCCTCCTTCTTCTCCTTCCCACCTGATGCCCGCCTCCCTCTCAGCAAGGCCTCAACCTGTTGCTCAGCCTCCAACAACCTGTCTTCTACTTCCTTCTGTGCAGATTCGGCCTCCGCCAATCTTCTGCACAGGTTCTGCCTCTCTCTCTCATGTTTCTCTTGCATGATCTGCTGCTCATTCCTCAACCGCTCCTCCTTTAGTGCCTGGCCCTCTTCGGTAGCGGCTAGCCGAGCCACTACCTCCTGCAGCCTCTCTTGCAACCTCTGTATCTCTTTCACGTGATCTCGTTGCAGGGCCTGCTGGCGCTCCAGGTGCCTGAGGGCCTGGTTCCTCTCCAAAAGGCTTGCTTCAACCTCCCGCAGTCTGTCTTCGCTGTCCTTCAGCTGGGCTCGCAAGGTGGCCTCGTTGCGGCCGTATTCCTCCTCTTGTTCCTTTGAGCGCTCCTGTTCCAGTTTGAGCTCGTTGCGCATTCGAGCCACAGCTTGTTCGCTCGCTACGATTTCTGCCATTGCAGATGCAAGTTTGGTTTGCAGAGCCTGAATGTCGGTCTCATGGCGGTCTACGGCATCCTGAGCTTCAGTGTAGCTTCGCCTTAATGTCCGGATCTGCTGCTGAGCGAGATCCTGCTTGCGCTTTTGGGACTCCAGCTCGCCCTGCAAGTCTTGGTTGAGCTTGTGTAACTGTTGCCATGGCACTTTGCGTGGTGATGAGGAAGGTGGCGCTGCACTCTTGAAAAGATCATGAGACATTTTTATTAATGACATCGCCCTGTCTTACCCACCATTTATAGAGCACCACATCTCAGGGATTAGCAGAGAAATAAGTTTTCTCCTTTCTTGTGAATATTCCTGTTTATTTGAAGTTTTTTTTTTTTATCAAGCTTCCACTGTGCTTTTTCAGGGTTCACTTGAAAAAAGGGAAAAACCTAAAAGAACTACATCCTTTCAGACTTAATGGGGTGCTAATACAGTTTCTGAAAAAAAAAAATGCTGGAATAAAAGAGTGAAAACACATTCAAAAGCATGCCGAGACGGAGCAGGGAAGCACGCATGCGGACAGAAGGAAAAAGCACAGCGCGAAGCTTACTGATCAAGATTCTTACCTTAAACTCAACAGATCAAATCAGTTATTTTCCCAGGAGATGTGAAACTCGATTAGAACAAGTTAGGGAAAACTCATGCTTCAATAAACACCACAACCATGCGTTTCAGTTCAAGAGATCAAGCAACAACTGCCGTTAGTAGATTGGTTTTAAAAAATATACACGTCTTTCACACCAAACTCTGCAGATTTTGTAACAAAAACAGTTTTTATTTTACTTTATGAGGTATAAAAAGCCTCCCCAGGCTCTCTCTCTTCAACAGGAGAAAGGTTTGTTAAAATGACATATTGCTGGTTCACTGGGTTCGTTAGGATACGTATAACTTTCAGAAAATAACTCTCACCAGGAACTGAGTGAACGGGAAGGGTGGCTATTCTGTAAAAGCAACGTTTTTGAGCCAATTTCAAGGCATCTGATTCGGATATGTTTAAAGTCAAAACACGCAAGTCATTTTTGACATGCAAAGGCTTTTTGTAGCAACTGAATATAACAGTTGATTTTGCTGTAAAATGTCAATATTTGGACATACAGAGTACTGAGACTTTAAATAGAGTAATTTTGTGTTTCAGCTGAGAAAAACAAACAAGGACCGAGTACACATACCTGAGGTACTCCTGTGCTTACTCTGAAGGAGCATACGTTTTGGAGTAATTTCTGATATATAAGGCATTTTCATAACAAGTGAAGGTGACTAGATTGTGTTATAAAATGGGACCATGTGCCTGGAAAATGCATAAAAACCACCTTTAATAAAACCTTTTTCCAAATAAATACATTCTGAAGAAAATGACTCCATTTACTCCCAGAAATGAACGAACACTTGACATGTCATCGGAAAACTGTAAATGTTTCTGATAATTGGTGTTGGTGAAACGCTGAAGCAGCAATCCGGGCTGCGTGTGAAGTACCTGCAGGACGTATCCCTCCCTGGCACTTTGCTCCCGGCCTAGAGCGTCCTCCAGCTGCTCCTTTAGCAGGCTGTTCTGCTCCTGCAGTCGGTCCAGCTCCTTCTGCTTCTGTTCCAGCTGGAAGACACACAGCATTCGATCCTGCTTACCCAGCAGAACCAGGACTTTCCATCGTAGTTTCTAATGGTTCCTAATTAACATTTTCAAGCAAAATGCCCACATTTTGAAGTTAATAAGTTAAATAATGAGTAGCTGTTCTGCAGCTCAGAGGAACATATAATATGTTCACAATGTGTCAGAAAATAGTGGAAACTATCAGAGCCAGGCAAAGAAAAAAGTGTTTTAGAATAAAGTCATAACATGAGAATAAAATTGAACAAGAATGAAGTTATAATATTATGTCTTTATTCTCATCGTGTCTATATTCATTCTCATCGTGTCTTTATTCTCATCGTGTCTATATTCTCATAGTGTCTATATTCTCATCGCATCTTTATTCTCATAGTGTCTATATTCTCATCGCATCTTTATTCTCATAGTGTCTATATTCTCATCGTGTCTTTATTCTCATAGTGTCTTTATTCTCATAGTGTCTTTATTCTCATTGTGTCTTTATTCTCATCGTGTCTATATTCTCATCGTGTCGTCATATTTCCATGGTTAAAGTCTGACCTCCTTGTCCAGCAGCGCGGCTAGCTCGTTAGCCGGCAGTCGCTCGGTGGTTCCTGCAGTCGTGGAAATCGGCACCTGCTTCTCCTCTCTCAGCGGCGTCGTCTCCACCTGATGCCACCGATGTTCGATTTCCTGTCTGACGTCTGGAGCGACGCCGTCTGTTGCGTCGGCGCCCCTCAGCCTGATCGCCCTGTGGTCGACGTCCATTTTGCCCCGCTCCTCTGGGGACGGCTCGTCTTTCGCGTCGGCAGGGGGCGGAGCAGATAAGGACGAGGTTTGCAGGGAGGAGGAAGACACCGGTGAAGAGGCCAGCGAGGAGGCAGAGGAGGAGGGCGAGCAGGAGGAGGTGGTGGAGAACGCCGAGCTGAGGTCAACCGTGTCGGCTCGTTCTTTTACCGGCTTCTCCTTCTTCTCCATTTTGAATTCGGTCCAGTCAAAGGTTTTGGAGCGGCCCTCTCGACGGCGCTCGCGGACTCCTTTCCTACGCGGCTCAGATGGAGGAGTGGTGGCGTTGCTGCCCGGCGACTGCTTGGAGTCATCCGAATTGGGGTCAGAGGTCACCTGACACGGCTCCAATATTACAGGGCTCTTTATGTTTTCATCAGGGATGGATCTGGATCAACAACCAGTGAAGACAGATTTAATGGAGGAGTTTTAGACCGGCGTCGGTTCAAATACAGTCATAATAAACACGACGGCGAATTAGAGTCATCAGAGAGAGAAAAAAAATTATGGACTTCCGAGGGAAAACAAGAAAATTTCTAAGTTTGAAACATTTTAAATTTGTCATAAAAATCTCAGAAATTTTGTGATTAATCGTGGAAATTTGAGAAAAAAACCCCTGGAAATTTCAGAGTTTAATAAGTCAAAAAATTTGGTATAAAAACCCTAAAATTTTGAGATTAATCTCAGAAATTTGTATGTGAAAAGGTAAATTCTGCATTTCAAAGTCTAAAATTTACTTTAAAAAACCTCTGTAATTATTGATTAATCTCAGAAATTTGAGGAAAAAAGACCTGGAAATATCAGAGTTCCAAGAATAGAAAACTTCTCAGAAAAAAAAGAATTATCAAAATTTGGGTTTCAAAAGAGTCTCAATTTTTTTTTATTTCTGAATCTCAAAAATCTCGACTTTTTTTCCATCAAGTTTCTAAAGTTGTAAAAATTTCAGATTTCTACTTAGAAATTTTCTGACTTTTCAAACACAGAAATTTTCTTTTTTTCTACAAAATTTCTGAGTTTTTCCCAAGATTTTTTAATTTCTCATATCCTTTTTTTTTTTCAAATAGAAAATGTCTGAGATTAATCTAAAAATATCTGATTTTGGTAGAAATTTACTCCTTCGTTCATCTACAGCGGCTCTAATACGCCGTCGTAAATCACAGCCTCTTCCAGCTGCGCCTTTGCAGAGTTTCTGCAGGTCCTGCTGAAATTTTTACAACTTTTTCAGAATCAGTTATGATTCCACTGAATTTTTGGTTTTGAACCCTTTGTCAGCCACAAACATAAAAATTAACAAACATAATGAAAACAAGTCTATATCTAAAGGATATTTAAGTTTAAAACATTTGAATTAAATCACTGAAATTAATCAACTTTTCCATGATAATCTAATTTTTAACATGCAACTTGTAATTTTATGGTGTATTGAAATAGATTTTCACTACTTTATGTGCAAGAACAGAAGAAAATTGGCTAAATTAAAATAAAAATATTCACATGATTAGAACTTCTGCTTTGTTTACATCGTCAGTAGCATAATGGCTGCTGTGGATAAATTGCTTGTACAGGAGTGATTGCTGCACAGATTCTGGTAGAAACAAAATGTTTCGTTCCGATTGTGACCTGCAGAAACCCTGAATCACAGAGTCTAGTCAAAGTATTAAACATTTATAAGACAGACGAAGCGAAAAGCGTAAACATCGTATCGAGAAGAAGAATGAGAGGAATCTGGTGGCAGTAAGCCGATAACAGATGTGTTGAAGTGAAACGAGACAGAATCCAGATCAGCACGGCTTAAATGGGTCATTACATGTGAGGTCAAAGGTCAGGTGGGCCGGGGTTAACAGTGGAGCAACAAGGTGTGAGTTAAAGTTAAAGAATTAAAGAGACGACCTGGAGACAAACATACAAACTAAGAGATTTATTATCATTATTATTATATTATGAGAATTAATATGAAAAGTTACCAAAATGCAACTTAATTATGGTAATATTATGTATTATTACCACTATTGTCAACTTTCTGTTTAATCTCATTTGATTTTCTCATAATATTACAACTTTTCTTGTATCATTATAAGTTTTGTTGTATTTTAATTACGATTCTGTTGATATTTTTACTTTATTCTGATATTTTTACAGATTAAAATATTTATTCTGGTAATCTTACTTGATTATTAGTATAATTTTTATCACATTTATTCTCATGACTGTTCTTGTACTGCTAAAACTTTTTTTTCTTGTATTTCTACGACTTAAAATGCTAGACTTTATTCTCATCATTACGGCTTTATTTGGTGTAAGTAGTTATTCTTGTAATTTTATGATTGAATTTTACAACTTTAATCTTGGAATATTATAATAACATTTCTCATTATTACAACTTTATTCTGCTAATATTTGTTTCATTTTACAACATATGATTTTTTCCTCAATAAAACATTTTTCTTGTGTTATTCCAACTTTATTCTAGTAAAGTTGGAATAATATTATTAATAATAATATTAATAATAATAATATTATTCTAGTATTATCGTGACTTTAATGTCATTATGACCTTATTCAACTATTCTGGTGATATTATGACTTTATTCTCATAATTATTAATTTTTCGCCCATATCGGCCTGGTACTGCATCATAAAGAGGAAGAGTGTTTTTCTGTAAATATCATACTGCAGTCAGTGTCAGATCTGTCTGCGTTTCCAGAGAACTGCAGAGATAACCGACTGTTTGCTCTGCAGATATTTCTGCAGCATCAGTTTTATTCTGAAGCACAACATGACCGAGTCACATGACCACAAGCACGCCAGGACGGACACTGCTGAGCGATTACATCACGGCTTGAAATTCAACACACAAGCGCTCCAACCTGGGCTTCAGAACGGACAGTTTCAGAGAGATGTTTTTCCTGGAAGCGGGCGGAAAACACCGGAAGAGCAGGAAGAGAAAGAAGGGGAGAGCGGGTGAGGAGGGGCAGGAGACGGGCGTTTAGATAAATCAAGAGTCTGCCGGCGTTGACCCGGCCGGGATTACCGGGTGACGTCGGGGGCGACGGTGGGTCGGACGTTCTTCATGATGGCCTGGATCCAGTTGCGACGGATCCCGGAGGTCATGGCGGACAGCGTGCAGGCGCCGTCCTTACACTGGAGCAGGCACAGCGTTCCATCAGAAAACATTTCCAATATTTACACAAAAAACTTGTCACCGCATGAAACCGTAAAATTAAACCGTTTTAAAGCATTTAAGGTGAATTTGGAGATAAAATATAAACAGATGAACTAAAGAAGGTAGTTTCAGTTCCTATTATATTATGTATTAATGTTATTAATAATGTCTTGTTATAGTATTCAGCCTCCTACAGCAGGGAGAAGGTAAACTAGGATATGACCAAATTTTATGTTTCACATAACACAGCTTTGGTGATTCTAACCGATCCAAAACCGGCAAAGTTTAACAACAGAAGGAAAAAATCTGTCTGTCTTTTATGAAAACATCTCGTTTCTACAGAAGAGGATTAAGGAAAATGAAAAACAAAATCTGTAATTTTTTTTTAGAATTCCATGATTATTTGTGAAATATTATTATTTGTCTCAGAATTACGACATTTTTTAATTTTCGATCTCAGAAGAGTCTGAACCCTTAGAAAAATTCAGAATTTGGGGGAAAAAAAAAGTTAAACTGAAGTTGATTAAAATCAGATTTTCTAAAAATTTAATGTTGAAAAACCAAAAATTCCATGAACCAATAAAACCGATTCACTGCCCAGCTCTGACCAGACTAACGCTACCAAATGGGCGACCTTGTTGGTATTTTTGCTCCAGTGAATTATGATTAATCGGATTCCCTGAATGTTTTTCCTGCGGTTCCTCCTGTGAGGCAGCAGGACTGTAAACAAAGACGCGTCTGGCTGCGCGGATTAAGAGAGAAAGAGGTGCCGACGGCTGCATCTAATTTAAAACGCACTGATGTCACAGAGATGACAAACCAAAGTGCCGTCTTCCATGTCGGACAATAAGCAGCGAGGAAGCCTGATACCCAGAGCCGAACCACGAGGAGTCTGGGTTGTTTATAGACGACAGATTCATGTTCAGATTAAATGATGGGAAAACATCAAGACTCACAAGGATCTGGAAGCCGTAGTTCCTCTGGACAGGAAACTCTTTGACATCGTAACATGTGGACAGGTCGATTTCGCCATCCAGCTCCGAGGCCTGAAAGAGGATTAACATTTTAGGGCTTAAAGGGGCAGTGTCGTTTATTTTATAGCGCAATCAACAGCATCTCCATTTCCATTAAAAATTAGTTCAAATCTTTGTCGATATTCTGCTAGTGTTAAAAACATGTTGCTCTACTTCCTGTCGTCTTCTTGGTTTCCACCAGTAGTAACATCTGGTTGTTGATCATGGGACTTGTGTGACGTGAAGAAAGTGTTTCATTACAGTTTTATAAAGTAAACCAAATCTACCTGGCCAAAACAAACACCTCATCCTAGTGCCAAAACTTTAACGTCTTTTCAAAATTGACGTTTTTCCATTAAGCAAATTTATTTTCAAAAAGTCAAATTGCGCAACTCTATGGTCAATGGAAACACAGCTGTTGTTACCTTCAGTTGATATGTCAAATGTGACCAAAAACATGTGACTTCCTGATTTAACATCTTGAAATTGGGCCTCTGTCTCTTTAAGAATTCCTGCTCTTTCTGAAGCTCCGCCTCCAGGTGGCTCCACCCCAACATGGCTCCTTATTAACCCTTTAACGTTTGTACCAGCGTTGCTCTGAGCAGCAACTCCTATAATGAGCTCAGCAGCTGTTTGCTAATTGCTGCTGGCTAGTCTGAAGGAGTCGAGTGGAGGAGGAGCTGCGCCTTGAAGGTGGGGCTAGGTCCACTCAGGTTTTTGGTTGCCATGGAGATTAAAGGAGTTCTCAAGCATGCATGAAAGAATCAAATCAACACATCATGTTTGTTTTTGATGAGGGAAAAACATGAAAACATAATTTAAAGCTAAAGATCGCGACACTGCCTCTTAAACTCAGCTTTAAAGAACAACAAAACGCCTCACCTCCTCAGCGATCGAATCTTTGTAGAACCTCAGGCTCTGGTCCGTCAGCACAAACCAGTGTTTCTTCCACTGAATTGGAAAATAAACGCCGGTTACATTAAATCAGTCAAGCAGCAGCGAAGATTTAATCCTGCTAATGGGTCAAATTTACCACTCCGTCTTCATAAAGCTTCGTCATCCATCCTTTCTTAAAGTTCAGCAAATCTGGCTGCAGAAAAAACAAATACATAATAGTAATGTTAATTCTTTATTTACAGATGCTGAAAAAAAATTATTATATAGAGATTTCCAATTTCAAGTATTCAAAATGCTCCAAAAATCTTTTTTCTTTTTGCTAAATTATATTTTGAATAAGCCTTGATAATTAAATTTTTTATTTAGGAAAAAAGTTTAAATACTTTACTGATCCCCAGGGGAAACTGATTATTTGTTAGCAAACTACTCTATCCAGTATCAGTCGTTGCAAATATAACCGTGAGCAAAATAACATTTATATAAACTATTTACATTAAAGTGTGATATTAATATAAATAAACACATAAAATAAATGCACATAGAAATATGTAGGAGATAGGAGATTTATTTATTGATCGTACAATCAATAAATAAATCTAAAAATGAGACCAGAAATTATATTTTACATGTTTGATCAAACTTATGAATGAGTTGATGTATTTATGTTATCAAATAAATTTGTAATTCAGCTCATTTCTGCCTGTGTTTTAAAAGAAACAAACATTAAAGTCAACTCAGCAGGTTTTTTCTGTACTGGATCGTTTCCGCCGATATGAAACCACAGATATCGGTATCGGAAGTGAAAAAGTGAATCGGTTCATCCGTAAACAATCCCATTGGCATTAATGTTTAACCAATATTTATCACAAGATGCACAGAAGGATAACTAGTTATATTTCCTCACAGTCATCAGGTTGTTATAAGAAATTTTTAAACCACATATTGATTTAAAAATAGATAAAAATCTAAATTTTCTTCTTTTCTTTAATTTTTTTTGAGTGTTCTGAATTTGATTCATATTGAACGTAAAGGGCTTTAAAATACATAAATATCTGAAACTGTTTGCTACACGATCCTCCAGTTTCTGCAGAGGAATATGAGACAGACGACGTGAGAATGTTTAGAGTAGATAAAGTTGTGAAGCTCGTTAAGTTAGGAAGCGGAGCCTCGACTGCAGACTGACTGGCGGGACCTGGACCGTCCCTGTGAAACACAAACTGCTGCATTAGACCAACCTGCAGGCCGTTTATAGACGCCAAACTCAGAACGTTTGCCTAGAAATGTGCCGTGTGATCGACGGCGGTACCTTGTTTTGGTTGAGTTTCATCCGGTGAGGAGTCACCGCCTGGCACAGAGTCATTCTGATCGCCTTTAACTCGTATGTTGACAATCTGTTTCTGTCTCTGCCGCGCAACTCTGCCTGCTTCTGAGCTGGTTATTTATAATCGGCAGCAGTGGCGGCAGTGGCGTATATAGACGTGCATGGGGGGAGCGGGAGGGTTTGGCAGCTGCAGCCGGGACACAGAAATCAACCACACGCTGACTAGATTACCCCGAAACAGACTGCAGAGCCAGACTGGGAGTCACCGATGCAGATTTAATCAGATCCACTGCAAAAACACAAAATATTAACAAGTAGATTTGTTCTGGTTTCTAGGTCAAATATCTCAGTAATAATGAATCATGACAAAACTAACTTACCACAAACTTTTCAGCAAGATATAGGAGCTTGTTTTGATTAAATAATTCCTTAATAAAACTTCTAGTTCTATTGGCGCCGTTACCTAGCAACGCCAGCCAAGCCCAGACCGTTACCTAGCAACGCCAGCCAAGCCCAGACCGTTACCTAGCAACGAAGTTCTTGCTCCACTGGCAGATTATTTCACTTACAAGACATATTTTCCCATGTTATAAGTGCAATAATATGACAGAGAAACCTGTGCATCATCTATCAATATTAATAAATTATTGACTTGAACAAGCTTCTATATCAGGGGTGTCAAACTCCAGTCCTCAAGGGCCGGTGTCCTGCAGTTTTTCGATGTGCCACAGGTACAAAACACAGGAATGAAATGGCTTAATTACCTCCTCCTTGTGTAGATCAGTTCTCCAGAGCCTTGCTAATCACCTAATTATTCTATTCAGGTGTGGTGCAGCAGAGGCACATCTAAAAGTTGCAGGACACCGGCCCTCGAGGACTGGATGTTGACACCCCTGTTCTATATATTGTAAGTTAGTTTTGTACAAAGATATTTGGACTAGAAACTATACAAAAATACTTGGTAAAATTTTGTTTTCGCTGTGTTGGTATCTGCAGAAATGATGTTTTTAATTTTGTTTTCAGGATTTACAGCCAGGAGTTTTTTACCCCTCTTACACAGGTTTTTATGAACCTTTAGGGAGAGATGGAGGGAGTGAGGGATGGATGGATGGAGGGATGAAGTTCAGTTGGTGGTTTTCGTCTCCACACTTACCGTCATTGAAGACTCTGAAGCTCTGCGGTCCAGAGATTTTGCTCGTCTTAAGTTGAGGAAGTTGGAGCTGGAAACGTCCGGCGCCAAGCGGTCCTTCCCCGTGTCCAGTGACATCTCCTAAAATCACAAAACCATCAGAATCCCAAAAGGTCTGGCTTCACTTCAGCACTAATTAACCATCAGGACAGCGGCGTACGTGTTTCCCATCCAGACACCGTCTCTCGCTCCGGCCTTGTCTCTGGTTCGCCGTCGTGTTAGTCGAGGTGTCATGGCCGCCGCTGCTGCTTGTGTCCATGTGCTCCACTGATTGGTTCTCCTCAAACCGGCCGATGATCTGAGATCTCCTACAAAAAACAAACAAACAAAAAAACAAAACAAAGAAAACGCACCGCTAAGTCATTTCTTCAAAAACTATGGAGCCCCCTAGTGGACATGGGAAATTATTTTCTTTATATTCCCTCTAAATTAGTAAGTACACCCTAGTAAATAGAACAGAATAGACTTTATTGATCCTCAAAGGAAAATTGCTTATTTGTTGACAAGCTACTCCCATCCAAGGTGCTAATTATTAGTAAATACAAATATAACATGCAATACAAAATTTCTAAAAATATATATACATATGAGATTACAATTATTTAAAAATGATTAAATATTAAATAAATAAAATTGAATAACACCAATTAACTGTATAGGGAGTTAGAGATAAGAAATGTTAATTTAAAACCGAACATTTAAAGCCTTTTAAATTTCTTCTACATTCTTAACTCTTTGTTGAAAATGAATCTAACTTTGTGTTCATGTCTGTGTTAAGATGAACATAAAACTGTCATTGCATAAAAATATGATAGAAATTCTCCCCCTGCCTCTAGGGGGCTCCATAAAAAACAAATGCAAGTCAATAGGAATAAAAACACAGAATGTCAAAAATATCAATAAGACAATTTTGATGAGTTAAAACCAGACTTAAGGAAAACTTTCAATGTTTTTCAATACTAATGTCCTTTTTTTGTTGAATAACGGTAATAACTCCACAAAGACGCACCTCCAGCTGAACAGTGGTGTTAAATGATGAAAGAGGAAATAATTATTTCAAGAATGGCTCATTATACATATTGCCAAGACAGCAGCAATGAAAACAGTCAACGTTACCTGAAGGTACTGCATCTTGTAAGAGCAAATGTCTTAGAAATGAGTAACTCAATCTGGAGAGGTTAAACTGAATGTACAAAGGAAATGAGGTGAAACGGTGCGAGTGTGCGCTCCCAGCTGGTGCAGAGATGAAATGAGAGAAAGCAGGAATCAGCGGTGACCAGCAGGGGGCAGCAAGGGGTGGAGGGGTTGGCTGGGCTTTAGCTCTGAGAAGCTCGGTTCACAAGCCCTGGAAAAGATCGAGACAACAAAAGAAACTAGCAAGGCGGCAGGAGCTGAAAGGTAGAAAGCACCAGAAAATGAGCATTTATCTCCCCAGAACTACCAGAGTGACCCGGTGGTGAGCTACGGTAGCAAGCAGCAGCAAACAGAGTAGAAGAAGCCACAGAGTGGTGCTAAACTACTAAAAGCTGAATGTTTAAAGCATGGCAAGAACTACATGTAGTTGTATATCAGTGGTGGGCACATTTCTGCTAATGCGCTAATAGCAGAGCTAATGTTTCAGTGAGCACTTTTAGCGTTTTTGCTAACTTAAGTTTGTGGTTATAATGTGCAAAATTTAGTAATTTATTTTTGAGTGGTTGTTATTTGTATCGATGCCTTCGGATGAAGAGATTGATGAATTATTGGTTATTGGCTACGCAGTGGAAGTAAACGGACTTCAAAATAGCAAAGCTAATGTTTTAGTTAGCACTTTAGCATACTTTGAAAATGTTTAGCGCACCTAGCTTCCTCTAATTTCTTTTATTTTCAAATTTTCACTTTGTTTATTAGATCATTTTATTCATGCTTTTATTTTGAAGTCTGTTTAGGCAGCAGTTCTGTTTCCTCATGTTCACCTTTTCAGTGCTGCTGAAAGTTACTTTTAAGAAATTTGCTCTAGAAAAAAAGATATACAAGAAGGTTTGGATTTTGTAGTGAAGGGAAAGAATAAAATAAAAATTTTTGATTAAGGACAACGTACAATTCAAACCTAACTGTCTGCTAAAATGTTTTGGCCCCAGAATGAGGTGTGTTTATTTCATGCAAACACCTGCAGAGCGAGGCCTTTCGCGATAAATTGTCCCAGAAGTTATTGTGCTAAACGATAATATTGTTATTTTGAGACCATTTTCTAGGAATATAATTGGTGTAATTCAACAGCACATTTTCAAAGATAAATAAACTTTAAATTCCAACAAACATTTTAACACTGGAACTGGAAGACATTTTAAATGATCCAAAATAAAAAAAAAATAACAGAAACATCAAATAAAATTTATTTTAATTCTCTGTGAACAAAATTGTCCTTCAAAAAAAAAAAAAAAGCTAGTTGAGACCAAAAGACCAGAATCAAGACTTTTATCCAGCTTTTGGTAGAAAAACGATAAATGGAAATTATTGAGTTAGTTTTTTACAGTGTAATTAATTAACTTATTGATTATTGCTGGATGTCGCCCCAGGAGGAAACCATGAAGCGAACAAACTTATTCAGGTTTGATTTTAATCATGTTTCATGGAAACACCTGCAGTGTGAAATTGTAATTTTTTAACATTAGCAGAGAATCAACAAAGTTTAGTAATAAAACTGCAGCTTGTGATAAAATCTACTTTATTTATGAGGCAGAAATAATTTAGAGTGTTTGCACAAGGAAGTTAAAAGCAAACATAGAATAAGAAAACTACTTCAAGCCGATTAAAGTAACAGGAGGAGGTTTATTCTCACCTGCGCTCCTCCCCAAACAGCCGCACCACCTCCTCCCTGCCGGGGCTGCGGGTCCGCTCCCGCAGCTCCTGCCGCCTCTTCTCGGAGCGGAAGGTTTCCTTGTAGCTCAGGATGCGGGCGCGGGGAACGTCGGACAGCGCCGTGTACTCCCTGCCGGACCGGCCGACCCGCCCGGCGCCGCGCGCGGTTCCTCCGGCCCAGATGGGCGACGCCCGGCTGCTGGGCTCGGAGTCCAGGGAGCTCTGGGAGGAGCTGATGGTGGAGTAGCTCGGGGAAACCAGAGCTTTAGGGGAGGGGAGGGGGTCCGGGGAGCGCTGGGGGGCGGGGAGGTCCGGTTCGTACCTGGAAGCTCCTAAAGAGGAGGAGGACGCCGAGGAGGCGAGGGGCAGATGCTGAGGAGGCGCCGGGTTCGGTTCCAACTTGGTCTTCTCCAGGGAAAAGTATCCGCTCTCCACTCGGACCTTCCGGCCTGAGCTGATGGCGCCGCCGTCTGAAACGCAGGAACACGTCAAGTCAAACATCCTGTCTGCAAACGGCGGGAAATACGTTTTATTTCAGCCAACATTCATGAGTTTTACTGGTATTTCAACACAAAGTAACGATCATACAGAATATTCTTTAATAAAGAATTAAAGAGGCCAGAAAAACAAAGCATGATTTAAAACTTCATTACAATCAAAAATCTGGAAAGTTTGTAGTTGTAACGTGAGAAAATCTGGAATATTGCAGCAGGTCTGAGCACCAGGCTCTGTTTCGTTACACGTCATGATTTCCTGGTAGTTCTAATAATCCAGGCTGGATTGGTTCTGTGCATCAGCCCTGAAGGTGATGTACAGAACCACCTGGTTTAACCCGGTAACCGGACCCTGGCGGTTTCCTCACCGTCTCGCGTGGTGACGGCGGCGGCGGCGTCCGGCTGGCTCTGGCCCAGCTGGCTGAGGCAGGACGCGCTGCGGCTGCAGGGGATGGCGGCGCGGCTCCAGCGGCTCTGCTCCT
Source organism: Poeciliopsis turrubarensis (assembly GCA_010277015.1). Lineage (NCBI taxonomy): Eukaryota > Metazoa > Chordata > Actinopteri > Cyprinodontiformes > Poeciliidae > Poeciliopsis > Poeciliopsis turrubarensis. Next base: position 775,686 of record VMRN01000091.1, on the reverse strand, counting down.
GCCACAGGGAGGCGCGGCTGGTGGGAATCTGCTCGGCGTCCGCCATGTTGCCGCTGGTCACCGTGACCTTGGCCGGCCCTGGCTCCTGAGGCGCAGGGCGAGGCGGGGAGCGCAGGGAGGAGAGGACACAACGGTAGGTAAGGTCACAGATCGACTACAAGGGGAGCGCAAAGGAACAAAGGAAGACGAGAAAAAGTTTGATTTTTCTTTCAATTACGCTCTTCTTGCAAAGCTTGCAAGGTTTCCAGGTGTGTTGGATTGAAGCTGGCAGTAAGGCTGGGCGATCAATCATCTTACTGATTTGGTTTTTGGAAAAATCTGGATTTTCAGAGTGATGCCATCACGCTGAGAGCGGCCATCTTGTTTTACAGCTTCTGTTTCTTTGAACTTTGAATTCAGATCAACTTTATGACAAAATATTAGGACAAGACTTTTTCTCTCTAACATTACATAAATGCTGCTGCAGAATAACGGAGTCGTAAAATAGGACAACGTTTTTTGATTTTACCAGAAAAGTTTCAACATTAGGAAAATAAATTAGTAATTTTATTAGAACTTCTGCAAGGAAAATAATACAATACAATGAGGAAAGTTGAGCGTCTTGTGAAGTTAAACTTTAGTGTCTATTTCACATTTAAGACATTAGCATCAAATTATTATCACTTTGAAACAAATCTGAATAGATGTAGAAGAAAAAACACGTCAGATCCTGACATCATGGAAGCCTTTTTCTCATTAAACTGAATCCACATCGCCCAGCCCTGACTGCCAGCGACGAAGCAGAGAGAGCAACAACCAACAGCAGCTTGTTCATGAAAAACAAACCTGTAATTCTGCTGGAGACACAGGAGTAAAACATTTTGCAGAAATATTACGTAGAAACAGCGATCAGTGAGGTCCACCAAACTGGTGCAGAAGAAAAAGCTCAGGAATCATCGACTTTCTTAGAAATCCAACATGCTGCTGCGCTAAAAATGACCAGGAACAGGAATTGTAGTGATTATCTGCAGGAAGCAGCGATTCTGAGAGCAGAACAGGCAGGTTGGTCGGGCCGAACTCACAGAGACGCCGTTCATGTCTTCAGCGGAAAAACGCTGGATGAGCGTTACGCCGTCCTGCCAATCACACAAGCTCTCCACGTTAGATCGTTTTGCCCCAGGCAAGGGAAAAAGTCTTAAGATGTTTATTTAATGAGACAAAAGGTTGGAAAGTGGAACTGGAATCAAAACGTTTCTTTTTCTTTTTCCAGTCGAAGCAGTAAAAAAATTGAAGTTTGTGATTATTTTCAACAGATCTGAACATTTGAGTTTTTTTCTGCTCAGAAATTTTTAGATTTTTTGAAGGAAATTTTGAAGAATCCCAAAATTTCTCAGTTTTTTTCTAGCAAACTTTCAACTTTTCAAACTCTGAAATTTTGATGTTTTTTTTTTAAAAGAAATTTTTTGTTATTAAATGCGAAATTTCACAGTTTTTCAAACTCAAAAATTTAAATTTTTTTTCCAAGATAAATTTTTTCTAACAAATGTTTGACTCTTCAAACGCTGAAATTTCCATGTTTTCTCTAAAAGATTTCTGGGAGTAATCCCAAAATTTCTACTATTTTTCTAGCAGATTTCTTTCACAGCGGTTACAACCGAGGCAGTAAAACTATTTAGAAACTATTTATTTAATTTAAAGGTTTGAAAGCGGAGCGTAAACTGAAATGTTTTCCAGTAGAGCAGACGGTCGACATGCTGCTGATTATTTTCAACAGCGCTGGGCCCGTGTCGCTGCGGACATATATAAACACGGGAGGGGAGCTCTGAGTGGAAAAGTGGCGTTGACACAGTGAGGTGTGGAAAATATAAACCTCCACTCAAAGCTAAATATCCACCAGCGACAGTCTGTCATATCATCTCACAGCGAAGGAGACGATGACAGAAACTGACGGCAGACGAGAGCTGCAGCCCGTTTAGATGCCGCTAACCCTAATTATAGTTGTACAATGGTGCAAAAAACAACATAAATCAAACATCAGCCAAGTTTATAAACGAGTTTGTAGATTAAAAGTCTGAGAGCAAACATTCTGCAATAGAAATTAATAACTGACTAAAATTAGCTTGTAATTTTAACAGGATTTCTGAAGGTTTTCCAACTCAAATTTAAGGATTTTAAAGACATTTCAAGAATGAAATTTAAGACTTGAAACACAAAAGAACTCTGCTTATTTTATATTGTAGAAATGTTTAGTTTTTTTTAAACAGGATGCAACAGAAGTGAGCCAGTGGCAAAGATGACCTGATACTGAGACGTAAAAAAGCTCGTTAGCGAAGCATGTTAGCAGCTAATTAGCAGGAAGACGTCTGAAATGTTTGAATGACTAAAAAAACCAAACTGCATATGAGAGTAAATAGTTACAGCAAAATTTAAGACCTGTGATCAACATATTTTAGGCCAAATTACATTTTTTTTTTTTTTATTTAGTTTGGAAATGTTTTTGTTTTTTACATAATTTTCAGCAAACATAATTATCCCATAGAAGAAAATGTATTCATTATTTTTGTTTTTCTTTTAACACCTAAAAGAAGAAATGAAATGGTTAAAATAAAAATGACAAACTACAGAAATCATTAAATTTACAGTTAAAAATGAGATTTGGAGCTAAAAATATCCTGGAAATATTTGGAAGATGCAGAAGCAGGAAAAAAACAAAACATTTACAGATAATTATTTAAGGTTTTTACATCTTCAGCCTAAATCTGTTCACCAGTAAATTAACTGGAATCTGTTCCAGTGAGGCAGAGTGGATAAAACATGGTGGACTGAGAGAGTAAATCAGAGACTGAAACATGCAGAGGAGAAAGTTTTCTCACACTGGGAGAAATGAGCAAAACAAGGTCAGGGCGCCGTCATTAGAGGAACAAACTTTACAGAGATTTGTCTTTGCCAACAGCCGCTTGGCCTGCAGTGGGTGGTCTGCGGTTATATTCCTGTATCAGACGTCTATGTTTAGCAGGAGAGCGCTCTATGTAATGGAATCTAGTGGAGACCTGTGAGTTTCTTACAAGGGGAAAATCCAGCTGCAGCCGTTGTGAGCGAGCCAAAGTTTTATCCAGTCAACACCTGCATGCTAACGGGCCGCGGCGTCCAGAACCGCTAATCCCATCGGGCCAGACAGACACGGCTAACTTTAGCCCAGCGGGACGGAGAGCGGTTCACCTGAGATCAGGCGGTTAATACGGCGGCCTGCTGGGGTCAATATGTAGAGGATCAAAAATAAAAAGGACGTTTCTGCCAAAAAACCCAAACCTTAGAGAAAATAACAGAAGTTTCTGAGTTTGGACTATAGAGACTCAGTAAAGTTCAAGAAAGTTTCTGAGATTAAACTCAAAATTTCTGAGTTTGTTTTAGGAAATTTTTCCTTTTTCTTAGATTAGCCTTTTCCTGTACAGTGGTTTTTATCTCTTCAAATATATACCAAGTAGGAAATATTTGATAAAGTAAGAAAATGTTTTACTTAAAAAGGAATCTCTAAATCATTATAATTTATTAAGAGGGTTGGTTTTCCAAAGCTTTTTTAGGTTTATTCTCATTTCACATTTGGCAACAAAAGTAACATTGTGAAAAATGTCAAATCTCAATATTTCCAATAATTATTTTATTAACTTAATGAACTGCTTTATTTCATCCCCGACACTGGCCATTTTATAATTTGATTTTCCAGCTGCTCTGGAACGAGAGCCAAAATGGATCTAAAATGGAGGATTATGCAACACTGAAAAAACAAAAATAAAGGTGACAATAGATTTTTTGTCTGAATTCGACGGCTCGGTTCTTTCAGGCGAGAGAAACGTCGGCCGTCAGACGCGACTCCGTACCTGGTGAGTGGGAGGATCCACTTTGCGTTTTTTCTTCTGGTTCTGCTTGTTGGTCCTGGGATAGACGGTCAGCGCCTCCTGCCACCTAACAGAACCAGAAACACTCTGATGTTACAGGCGCCGCATCCACACAAACCGGACCGACTTCACTCACACACTCCATTTCATTATATTACATTTTTTTCATACACATATACGTACCAAGAGATTCATCTTATTACGGTACTGAAGGTGAATATACGCACATTTTCTTTCATAGTTGAAGGTGCAAATTTTTCTTCTCTTACTTTATGGGATGCAGTAAAAGTTTATTGTTAAAAGAATGTTAGAAAATTAGCATTTACTAAAATAACTTCCGAAAAAGAACATTTTTAGTGTATAAACTGTGCAGTCAATGATTCTTAGCAAACAGAAACTGTGTGAGGGAATCCAGCAACTTTTTAAATCTTGGGATTGACATTAAAAAAACATTTTATGGTGATTAACTGGGTTTAATTGGATTCAGCAAAACATTGAGCTTGAATTGGATGAATCATTAAAGTCAAAATAACCAATGTTAATTCCTTTTTTTACACTTTGTGGCTCTTTAATGGTCCAAAAACTTAAACTATAACCAGATCAGTTGTTATGTAATAGAGGCGTTTACAGTTAAGTACGAGGATCCTGGTAAGTAAACACGATTTGCACCATCAGTTGCTCCAGTAATGACACATGGAGGCCAGGTGAAGGCAGAGTGGGAGGTGTTGGTGATGGAGCAGGTAGCGCTGTGAAGAGTGGGTGTAGTGAGTCACATTTCTCCAAGAATATCCTCGCAGAGCGAGCCACGAGAGGAAGAGGCTTGGAAACAAAAACCGGAGCCAAATTATGGAGATTAAAGTTTGAGAGTCCAGATTAAAGTTTGGGATTTGAGGTCTCTGTTCAGAAAGTCTGAGGTCAGAGAGAAATGTGTGGAGTCGTTACGACGCAGAGAGGCAGAGCCTGAGGCGGACAGCAGGGGGCGGTACAGCCTCAGCTGCAGCCATGTTTCTCTCTGAACCACAAACACTCATCTTTATGGCAAGTCCACTTGGCATATAATCGATCGCACGACATTTTGGTGGAAACTAGCAACATTTACTCAGTTACTTGAATAACTTTTTCAAAGAAAAGGGCTTTTAGGAAGTTTGTACTTTTTATTTTCACTTGACTCATTCTGTTTGATTAGTTACTCACTCAGTAATTAAGTCGACTTTTTACCGAATACTTTTTTACTCTTGAGCAATTTGTTGCAAAAATGTATCACAGACTTCTATAGGAGATCTTTCCTGCCAACAGTCATCACTATCTGCAATAAGTGAAGAGTCTGAATTAATATGAGTTACAACATTTCATTTCCCTTTGGGATCGGTGAAGTATTTCTGAATTTGAATGGTATCACAGGCAGGCGCGAACGGTCCGTTGCCATGGTAACAGCCTCACCCGTTGATGATATCTCTGCACTCGGCCCGGATGAAGTGCTCCTTGTCCGGGGTGAGGATGCACAGGGAGCTCTTCTGGCCCGTCCGGGCCTCGCCGTCCACCACGTCCAGGCACTGGTTCATGTTGATGGTTCCCTGGGGCAGAGTGCTGGGCTGCAGGGTCACACAGGGGTCAACGTAAGGCAAAATCAGCCTGGCAAAATCAGCTCTGAGGCTTTCACATGAGAAAATGTTACATAAACTACTTTAGCTTCCTGCAACAGCTTCCAACATGGGTCAAACCCGAGGTCTGGGGGCCAAAACCGGGCCGTCTGGGCTCTTTATGTGGCCCTCTAGACTCTAAAGGGACACATAAAATGAACCTTCCAGATAACACTTTGCATTAACATTTTATCAATCAAATCAAAGCAGTTTTTATGTTGCGTTTAGTGTCAGATCCTACAGATTATTGCAAATTATCTTGAAAAAAAAAAAACAACAAATCCCTGCACTTTTTCACACTGACACATAATTGTGAGTTTATTGCAGATTTTTTGAAAAAATGGTGAAAAACATTGAAAGAAAGTGACGGTTCCTTCCATCCCTCCCACCTTGTTACTTTCACTAAACACCTGCTTCACCCTTACATGGTGTCAAGTTATAATCCGTAATGATACGGCGAGGAATAATGAGATTACCGTCAGACATGCATGCAAATATTTCTAAATTAGTAACACAAACACTTCGATTTTTATTGCAAAAAAAAACAAAAAACAATCGCAAAATCCTGGAGAATAGAAAAGATGTTCAACGTTATTTAATTTTAAGAATTTATTTATATTTTAACAGCTTGTTAATGGGTTTGGTAAATAAATTCCTGAACAACCGGCCCTTTAAGAACATTCATGATCTTGCGTTGTTTCAAAATAAAATTAATTAGTAAACACAAAGAGATTATTTTGTTAAACCTCATTTGAATTTCAACCAGACCCGTCAGGATGACAAATTTAATTTTGTCCCAGGAATTATTGCGATTGTTGTTTTGAAACCATCTTCAAGTAATATAATGTAAATAATAACGTAAGAACACATCATCTAAGATAAACTTTACATTCTAATGAACATTTCACACTGGAACTGGAAGACATTTTAAATATCCAAAATGAATAAACAAAGCAACAAAGAAAATGAAATATGAAATCTCTGTAAATACAGAATGGTCTTGTTACGTCCAAAACACCAGAGTGATCATTTTATCATCCTGTTTTTGGTAGCAAGAAAAAAAAACAATAAATCATGCAAATGGAAATTAAAAACATTATGAATATGGATCTCTAAATTATACGGCTGCACCAACAAATCTGCCCTAATTCTCTTAATTTTGGAATATTTACCAATTTTGTCCACCAGGTCAAAGGTTTAAAATCAGCCACTGTCCCCTGAATTTAGTGACTAGCGCAATATTTAGCAACTTCTCAGACAAGAAGAAAATAAATCTGAAGTGAGGCAGAAGAGTCTCTAATCTTCCCAAAGCTCAGTAATGATGGTTCAAAGTGCATTCAGCGAACTGTAAGGCCAATTAAATCTGATCACATCAAGGTAGCTGAAGCAGATGCATGACCTACATGCTGGGACGTCACTAAGGACGAGAGAAACCTCTGAATAAAAACCAGCGGTCCATTGACCCGGTTAAAACTTTCCCTGCACAACATGAAAAAATTAATGCAGCATCATCTGGGTTGGCAATGGAAATCAGCCAGTGGCAAAGCTGAACGTATCCAGCAAACCGGCAATAAAAGCTAGCTAAGCAGCAACAGCATATTAGAAGTGAGTTAGCGATAGCCACCACTGCGTCTGCGTGCGACTCAAACTTTGCCTGATGTAAAGGAGAAAAACAAACTAAATACAATACATTTTTTAGTGATTGGACTATTTTAAGACCAAGGATTGTCATAACTTACATTTTTTCTAATGAATTTAAGACATTCTAAGGCATAAATTTTAGATACATGAACATCAGAGTTCATTTCCACCAGATTAGTTCATTTTAATCCAACTGCTGTTCATTTGCCTCGAAGGTCCGGTTCGCTCGTGGGGGTGGGAACGCGTAACCCATCGAAAGGATCGTTTTTGGTCTTTAGCCGAAGACTAAAGAGAAATCCTAAAATCTGACGCTTCTCCATTTTTGTGTACATTTAGTGAAGAAGGAAGCAGAGCTTTGTGTGGTTCTTGGAGCAGTGCCCCCACAGGCGAGGAGGGGAACAAGTTTTCCAGTTAGTTTGGATCATTTGAAACAGTTTAGTGGAGAAGTGAAAAATGTAACAAATGTTGCCGTTTTGGTCTCCAGTTGAACCGAACCTACCGGCCTATCAGGAGGGTCAACACCCTCAGCTTTTTAAGAATGTGTGGACACGCTGTAAAAACTAACCATGACAGTAAAATCTGCTTTTGACATGAAGGTCAAAGGTCAAGGACACACCTAGCTTCACTTGATGACATAAATCCAACGATGGCTGAACTGTGGAAAGAGTGTGTGTGTGTGTGTGTGTGTGTGCGTGTGCGTGTGTGTGTGTGAGGGGGTAGACTGTGACTTTGGACTGCACAGCCATCTGTCAGTGTAAACAGATCTACATGTTGGTTTGTCCTTCAGTTGCAGTCAAAGAGGACAAAGAGTTTAATGTTTCAGAATAAAAAATTTTGTGGTTTTTAATGATTTTTGCTGAAAATTTTCAATATACTCTCAGTTATGCGTTAGCGCGCTGAAAAGTCTGGGATCTGTTGATTTCATAAAAACTTCCACGACAAATAAATCACAAAAAATGGAGGGAATGATCTGATAAAACTAATGTCAGCTGGCGGTCAGCTGCCTCTTCAACTCAACATTTGTGATGAAAATTTTCCATATACTCTGAATTATTTCTGTGGCTGAAGCCTAAAAAAATGGGAGATTTTAGAAAGGCTCTAGAATAGTAATTTCAGAGAGTAAAACAACTACTTATGGAAGCCCATTACTGCCAAAATTCCAACAGGAAGTCCTAATTATGAATTTTAAAAACACAATTTCAAATTTTAATGTCATAATTACAAGAAGGAAAGTCATAATTTTGACATTTAATGTCATAATTTTGAGACTGCTTCAGTATCTTCTAATTACTTTGAATCTCATAATTATGACTTAGGAAGTTGAAATTATTACAGTCTCAAAATTATGACTGAATCATAATTATGACCTTCAAAGTCATAATTAAGGGCGAATCTCATAGTTATAACTTAGAAAGTTGAAATTATGACATTGAATCTCAAAATTATGACTCTAAAACCTGAAATTCTAACTTTTCTGTTTGGGCTTCAATTTTTTGGCAGAAATGGGCTTTCATAACAAAATCACTGAAACTGAAAATCTTGATTTTTGCCGTTTTAAATACTCTGGTCCAACAGATTAAATCATGCTGCTAGCTGCTAACATCTTAGTTTCAAACATTTCTCCATTAATAAATCAATCAAACTGCAGACCAGATGTCATAAACCACAACTGTTTTCATTAGTAAACAGCTGCCTGTTTAGAAGACAGTAATTATTGAGCTCTTTGTGCCCTTGGCTTCTTTCATTCTTCCACGGCTTAGAAAAACATTTCCCTCATGACACAGAGCCGAGGTATTTGCTTACTCTGGCAGACAGCTGATAGTCGACTCTCAGTGTTGGTGCAAGTTCTTTTCACTTCCCGCAAACATTTATAGGTTTGAGAAAGTTTCACAACATAAAACAATACAGAACACCTGCTTTGTTGTTTGCTTTAAAGCAGCAGGAGCCACTTTGTCTGAAAACCTGCATGGTGACAAATTTTAGAGCCATTACTTCACACTTCTAAACCTGTAGGAACAGAAACCCAGAGCCGTTCGGCTGATCGTTAAAAACCGACGCAGCCTAAAGGAAATCTGATTAACTGGCAAGGTTTTATTCTGACTCATGAACACTGTCTAGGATCCAGCCTCTTCGGGGTCCATCTTCTGCTCACTACCAATAACAGTAATTATGCAATAAATCTTTCCATGGCAACTGCGGATAACAGAGGCAAACACTTTGTTTTTTGCCAACAAACAGCGACTTCAGGTGCCAGATGGAGAGTTTTTCCTCCCAGGTTCACAGCGAACTCGACAGATGAGGAGGAAACATCATCTTCAATATGACAAAGGCTTTAAGGAAGTGTCTCACAAACAGGGCGCCTCCTAGTGGCCGGCAAGGTACTGCACGTGTAGCAGGGTTTTTATCTTACTGTTATAAATGTGAAGTTTATTTTGGCTCTCTAAAGAATTTATTTATTGGTGTATTAACTTATATTTCGCTGCTCTTGACAGTTGGCGGTTGCTATGGCAACCAGTCACCGACAGCGGCGCCATTTTTCCTGTTGCCATTGGTAACTGGATCAGCTCTGCGTTTTGTTCACAATATATTTACACATATAGTTTAGACAAATTTAATCATATGCAATGTTTAAGGAGTAATTTTGTGATGTTTTGTATGTTATCATTATGTTTAATTTTATAATTGTTTATAATTGACAACCTGAATGTTTCTGGTGTGAAGTCAACCTGCTGGACCCGAAACTTCAATAAACGTGGCAAGAAAGTCGCCGAGTTGGCAACAGTGAGGTGACTATTGTTAACGAGCAGAAATCAAAGCTTTTAAAGATCAGCGATCGACCAGGAAACTGCAGTCGGTGCATCCATACTAATAACGTAAAATTAACTCCATTCAGGACTCAACGTCTCCATTAAATAACCTGGTGTCAAAATGACGCGCTTCACGTTTATTCATAGCTTTATAAAAAAAAAATTACTTTTGGGAGCATTTTTACTTCGCTGTGCTTTCCATTTTTACTAGAGTAATTTTATTATGAAGTATTTTTATTCTTAATTAAAATTTCTGTATCTTCATATCACTAACAAACTCTGATATGAATTATTGCCATTTTGGTCCTTAAAATACCAAAATTTCCACTTAACTTTACATTTTGGTCTGATGATGCAATTTTTAAATGATTGATAATTTGATCAGTTACTCAGATGTTTCGTTCGAGGGATTTATTTTTATTTTTACTTGAGTAAAAACATGTTTAGTAGTGCTGCTCTTGCTTCAGTGAGATTTTTGGCTGCTCTGCATAAAACCGGCTGAGAGGAATGTGAGCTGACATCACTGCATTTCCTCCAGGCGTTTTCAGACTGGCTTCCATTCAGGAGTCAACATTGCTAACTAAACAGCTAAACAGGTATTTAAGTAAATAAGCCAGCATCAAAATGCCACACGTTACACGGATGTAGCAGCTACTTCAGAGGGAACTGTGGGTGGTTTTCTCCTGGAGAGCGGCGAGGGAATGTGGGTGGTTCAACGCTGCAGCCAGCGAACGCAGAGGAGGAGGGAGAGCTGGATGATGAAGGCATCCAGTTTAAACCGACCGTCAGAGACAAATCATCAGAGGAATGGCACTGTAATTCAGCAACAGTGATGATGTAATATTAGTAATTATCTTGGCGGGGCAGACGGGGTGTGAGAAATCTGTTGGTCTCCGTCTGAAGTGGTAAAACGGTGGGAACAGGTGCTGCCGTCTCTGCCGTTTAGACGGCTACCTTCCCACAGGAGTTACTGTTTCACCCTCGACTCCCTCATTCGTTCATTTGCTCACTTCCTTTCTGTCGAATGCAAACATCCTGATCAAATTCTGTTCAGCTAATGAGTCCAGATTGTGTGAAATCCTTCTGCTTTTTTACTTCCGCTCCTCCTGGATGAATGAATCCTCTGTTATGTTCATTCACTCACTGTAACCCAAAACCTTTCAGTGGATGATCAGTGTAGCATAGCGAGTTTTATTTTTATTCATCTTGGTGAGAACTTAAAGGGCCAGTTAACTTCAGCTGTCATAAAATGCTATATATACTAAATATGACTTAAATTAAATTTGACTTTATAATTTAACTCCTTGAAATTGGGCGTCTGTCTCTTTAAATCTCCAGCTCTTTCTGAAGCTCCGCCTCCGGGAAGTCATCCCAACATGGTTCCTCTATTAACCCTTTAAGGTTTTTACCAGCAGCTCCTATAATGAGCCCAGCAGTTTCACCAGCTGGTTGCTAATTGCTGCTGGCTAGTCTGAAGGGGTGAGGGAGGGGCTGTGGCTGGAAGGCGGGGCTAGGTCCACTGAGGCTTTTTGTAGCTGAATAGTTGCCATGGAGATTAAAGGATTTCTCAAACATGAATGAAAGAGTCAAAGCAGCACTCCAGGGAAAAACATTAGAACATTATGGGAAGCTACAAAAACAACTAGATTTTAGATGATACTGTCCCTTTAAACAGGCTGAGATAGTTTTCCTCCTAGCTTTTTACAGTTTTGAGTTTATTTTCTTCCATTTGTTCCAAAGGGGTAATTTAAAAAAATCTTTCAGATATACAGGGCATGGAAGTGACATAACATTACTAGCTAAAACATTAGCAATAAAATCAACTTCATGTTCTCTTTGGAGCTATTCAATGTGTTTTTCAAGACTTCAACATAACAGCAACATGGGAAATGGCAGGAAAGGCTCTTTACATAAAGGAAAAAAATTCCACAAATTTTCCCCATATTTAGCTCCACACAGCTGAACAAAAGCATCCCCCACAGTATGACGCCGCCTCCTCCCTGCTTCACAGTGGAGATGGTGCGTTCACAGAAATATGCAGTAGTAGTTTAGCATGCAAATTTCAAATTCATAAAGTTTAAAACCTTCTTTCTTTCTACTGGAATAACTAAAGTTCAAACAGATTACAGCAAAGCAGCACAGAGGATTTGTTCACAAGCTTAAAGCCATCAGAAAATATTTGCACAAAGGGAAATTGTCAGAGTCTGTTGAAGTTAATCCTCAAAGGCAGAAAGAGCTGCTAGCTGCGCTAGTCAATACTTTGTTGTTTGCTTAATGGCAACATTATTTAACTGAAGGTAATTCCTATTCTTACTCAGAGTGGGTTAGGGTTGAAATGTTTTCTTACAAAAGTGAGACTCCTAAATAAAGTAAATGAGTGAATAAATTAAGAGAACCAGCGAGAATTAAGCTTTTGGAACAACTCTGCTTTTCATTTATGCAAGAAATGGAAAAGTTCAGGCAGTGGATTCAGATTTAAAAACAGTGTTTGGGTGCAGCCTGTCAAAAAAGACAATTTAAGATCTTAAAAGGGAAAATATAAGATGCTTTTCATTATATTTAATTTATTTGTAAAAACAATCCTTTTACTAAAATGCAGACTTGAGCAAGCCAAAATAATGCAAGAGTGAGCCATATGCTGTTCTTGTTCCCAAAAAGAAAAAAAATTGAGAAAAACATGATCAACCTCAGAAAATAAGGGTTCGGTTTGTTGTTATTTTTTTAATCTGGGACACCTGCAAACATTTATGGTTCAACTGCCAAGAGAAAAGTGACTGAAAAATGTAAAAAAGTAAATTATGAAATAGAAAGCAGAAATACTAAAGAGTTTGTTCTTTAAGCTCAACGTTATGGCAAAACGTTTGACCTGCTGCAACGTAAACAACGTACCAGGATTTAGATGTACTATTGAAAACACAACAACGTCCTTTTTGTGAACTCTGGCCGCCGTTTGGTCAGAGACCCGGTAAGAAGATTAAAGCATGTTTGACTGAAAGCCTTCTTGATCAAGACGCGTTTCGTTATCTGCTGGGATTTCGGCTCCAGGACAGCAGAACCTCGGCTCTGACGTTCAGGAGGTTTTGGCCAAGCACACCTGGATTATTTAGACGTTTCAGACGAAGAACGTCTCCTCCTCTTCAGACTCTGCATGTGCAGAAAACTGGTTTTAATTTGCAGAGCAAATATTAGCAATGGGTGGTCTCACTGTATGGAAAAGGAGTGCCTCGAGCTGAAGAAAGGTTGTTGATTTTGAAATTCAAACACTAAAACAGACCTTTCTCTTCAAAGGTCCAGGTTCAAATAGTCTCAATACTTTCATTTTTGTCTAAAGTGTTGAAGATTTACATCATGATTTTAAAAAGGGCCTTCAAAACATTTCCTGTAACCCTTTGACCAAAGTAAAATGAAACTGTAAAAATGCAACCTATTCTACACAGGACTGCAACTAATGATCAATCAAGTAATGGATTAGAGAACCAATTGATCTTGTTCTAAAGAGTAATTGGATTAAAAAAAAAAATTTACATTCTGCAGATTTTTCATTTAGCTACTCAAGATTCATACAACATTAGAAATGCATTAAAATATAAAAATAAGCAAAGAATCTATTCACTTTTGCTTGAGAACAATAAAATGTCTGAAATGTAAAAACGATTCCTTCACTGAACGCTCAAAGGATCCATTTGCAGCTAACTTTTTTTTTAAAGTCTAATAATCTGTTGACTCATAACTGGGCAGTAAAAGTTGCTTAATCGCAGTTTTTTTTTCTTGCATAATTTGAACCAGGTGACGCTAAAAATGTAATGTAAAATGTTTCCATATCTTTAACAGTTTGGGGTTAATTGTTGCTCTAACTGTGTTGGTTTTTCTGCAAATTGATATTTTTTTAACTCTTAATCGATTATTAAATTAATTGATTATTTCAACAATCTATTAGCCGCGATTAAGTTGGTTAATCGTTTCAGCCGTAATTCTAAACTATCCAGACTTCCAGCTCATGTTTTCTGTCCGTCTTCCTTTCTGTCTTTGGATTTAATCCTCCAGGCAGAAACCAGGTCCACAAATAGTGAATTTCATCTGGATAATCCTGGACATAGTCTGGATTATCACCCCGCCGAGAATAAAAACCGGTGCAGCGAGACGGGATGTATCCGCCTCGTCCTCTGAACTGAGCTGGACTTTGATGCAGTTTGCAAGATTTATGACGGATATGATGAGCTTGTTTACAAACACCAACTACCTTCTTCTGTACTGAGACACAGAGAGAAGAAACAGCTGGAATTACAGCCAATGATGCAAATTGGAGAGAAGTAGAAGAAGAAAGTGAGGAGAAGTGGTCAGTTTGTCTTCCAGCAGCTTCAGGCTACAGCAGCTTTTAAATATAATAAATGCAATTTATTCTACAGGATATTTTTAAAAGATTTTAAATGTTTACTTTTTGTCATTGGGTTGGAAATCAGGAATCAGCTGAATAAGGCAAAATTCAACAAAGATCTAAACGTCAATTTCAAGAGGTCACACTGTACAGACATTACGTATGTAAATAAACTTAACAGGGAATGAAATACATTTTTCAACAAATAACATCCTATAGAAAAAAAATGCATCTCTCCATCCTGCAAAAATGTAAAGTTTTATCTTAAAACCTAAAAAAGATTTAAAATGATGTAGATATTTATCAAAATTACAAGCAGTCTTTTTTCAAAAGGTTATGCAACATTTGCAGCTCTAAAGACGTTTCATTTATTTGGACTGGGAACAAAATGTTTCTTTCACTCCTGAAGGTTTCAGATCCCTGCAGTGGTTTGATGCTTCGAAAATGTTTAAAACTTTAACAAATAAAGAATCTTCTCTGTAAAGGTTGCAGCCTTTTCTCGGTTCCCTGCTGTTTTACTGCCGTTTGCCTGCAGCCTGATGCTTTAAATGAAACCTTGTGTCAGCGCTTAGAACGAGCGGTCCGGTCCATCAGGCCCCGTTTGGCTTGATGGACCAGGGAGGATTTAGGGAAAATAAATTACACAACAGCGATGGCCGCTCCGTCCAACACAAATGATTTATCGGCTGGACAGATCCGGAATGGAAAGCAGAGATAAAAGGATCGGAAACAGAAGAGCGTCAGAAAAATTCAGGATTATTTTCCTTCATTTAGAGACGCAGCATCTCTGAGTTTCCCTGCATGAGATGATAGGAAGAGTTTCCAGACTAAAAAGCGTTAATCATGATCAGTTTATGTTCTTCTCGTTTATTATTAGATAGTTTGGGGAGCAGGACTTGTGTAGTTGATGTTTTGGTGAGTCAGGCTAAATTTTCCGTTGTTTACTTAAAAAGCATCTCCAGAGAAGTTTTCTGCTCATCCACCACTTTCCTTTGTTTTTCTGCACAGCAATAAAATGTTTATTCTTCATCATTTGAACTTAAAGGACAAAATTTTAAGACTCGTTTGTGGCTCTCAGACAGATTTTTTTTTTCTTTTGGTCCCCAACTGCAGTTACCAAATGATCTAAAATTTGCTTATTAAACTTCGTATTTTTAATCAGGGTAAATTTATTGACATTATGGAAAACCTTGAGTATTACAAAAAGTATTCCTCTTTTCACCACCAAGATTTAGTAGCAAGTAGAAATGTGTTTATTCAGAGACTTTTACTGAGAAACTGACTTTGCTGCACTCAAATTAGCTTTAAGCATCTTAATTTTAAGGCTTTTTAAGACCATTGTAATAAAATTTAAGACTGAGTCACCTCATAAATGTACAAAAGAAAATAGAATTAATGCCTAGCTTTGCAGCAACAGAAATCCGTCAATGTAAAGATGAACGTTGTCCAGCAAACTGGCGATAAAGGCTGGCTAGCATTAGCATATTAGCAGCAAGTTAGCAGTAGCTTCAACAAGCTAATGTCACGGATTGGAATGATGTCTGAGAATATTTTACATAGAATATACTATTGTAAATATAGTCTTACCACAACAAAAATAAAGACCTTTAATTTCATTTTAAACAACTTTAAGACATTTTAAGGCTTTAATTTTAGAAACACGGATTTAAGACTTTTTAAGGATGCACAGACATACTATCAACTAGGCTAACTGTTAGCTAGCATTACAAAAGAAAATGACAAATCTTGTTCTTATACCCAAGAATAAATTTCTTCCAAGCAACAGGAAACAGGAATGAAGAGAAGTTTATGTCCGTCTCTGTTCACATTTTATCTCAAGAGTGCAAGCAGATTGTCGAAGTAAATTCTGGATTTGACATTCATATGAGCATAAAAACAAAATTAAACTATGTCCACCCCTGACTCCGGTCAGAACCCGGTCCAATCTGAGCCACAGAGCTGCAGTATCTGACTAGCATAACAAACTCATCCAAACAGTGAGCAGGAGATAAGGAACTTTATCTCTGCCACATCCGGGATAGCGCGGCCACTGAAACAGAAGCAAAAACTGAAAAGCACAGATAAGATGACATCAGAAGCGGGTCGAAACGGGTCGAAGCTCCAAAAACAGAACCGGGCTGACATTTTTCCAGGGGAGCTTTTACTACGCAGATCCTCCTGCAATGGCAGACTGGTGTCTGAACTGGAATGTGAACACACTGGGTCAGCAGGTGGAAAGCATGCAGGAGTAGTTCTTACTCATGGGTGTCCAACTTGCGGCCCGGGGGCCATGTGTGGCCCTTGGACTGTTGTTTTGTGGCCACCAAATGCAGTTAAAAAATGAAACAAATTTGTTTCAATGGAGAATGTTAAGGAAGACAAAATATTGAGAATAATGAAACCCAGATCTATCCACAAACCTTCACTGCTGCTCTCAAATCAGCTTTTATTTAATGTATTAAACTTGAATAAATACAGCAAAATTTTGAAAGAAAGTGACGCAAATCCCGTTCTTATGACTGGGAATAAATATGTTCAATCGAGTCCAAAACAACTGGGAAACTAGAGGAATTTCTTTTAATATAGTTAATGTACAAAATCATTTTATGTTGATAAAAATAATAAAACCCCTAAAAATAGCTAAAAATAGCATGCCTGTTCAGTACTTGAATAGACTTTTTACCAAATACTTTTTCAGTCTTAGGTAATTTCTTGGACAACAACTTTTCAATTTTATTGAGTAAACACATGTTGAAGTAGTTTTATTCTTACTTAAGTACAACTTTCGGGTAGAGAGAGTATTTACATATGTTCCAGCATGTCAAAGGGTCTAAGAAGTCACGGGGCAAACACAGGCTGAGGCTGTATATGCTCCTGTCAGGGAGATTCAGCGGGAAGCCAGCAGGATCGCGTGTCTCAAGTGAAAAGAATGTGGGAACCCGAAGGAAGTTTGTCTGTTCTTGGACAGTGCTGTGGGGGAAGAGGTCTGATATTTAAATTCCAGTAAACACAGGAAATTAATTGACCTTAGATTAAATGAGAATGAGACGGTCGCAGCTGAAATGTCATGAGAACATCATGTCCTCTGTGAATCAGAAAGGTCTGCGGCTCTGATGCAGGCCGTCAAGTGCAGTCAATGCAGTGTAAAGGCAAATGCGACGGAGGAGAGCCTCAATAAGCCTTTTGTGTAGCGCAACTCAATAGGTAGCCTGGTTTTATTTGGAAGGTATGCTACTTCTTCTTCTTCTTTGTTCTGAGCAGATTAAGTAAACAAAATGGAGTCTGTTTGCAGAAAAATCCCAAAAATTTTTTTCTGTACATAAAAGGAAATGCGGAGTTAGAGCAGGGGTGTCCAAAATGTATTTGTGGCCCCTGGGCTGATTGTGTTGTGGCCCCCCGACTGCAAATGTGGCTCACAAGAACATGTGATTTATTTTGGACCGTCCCAATATGAAAATATTAGATGGCAAGAAGATGGAAATAAATAGACAGTTAATATTGGCTAAGTTTAATTTATCTGGCCGATATCGATATGTTGAAGACTGAAAAATATCGCTCGAAACCGATGTTGGTGCTGATGCATTGCCTGGATTAATTGACTTATTGCTTATTGTAACTGGCCTAATTGCAGATACTGACACATCAATGATGACCGAAATCCGATACACTGGAAAACAAAATGCTGCCAAGTATTTTTCACCCAGTTTCTAGTGCAAATATCTTGGTCCACTAGAAATAAGACAAAACTAACTTACAAGTAACTTTTCAGCAAGAAATATGAGCTTGTAAGTCAATAATTCCTTAATATTGATGAAAAAGTTTTAGTTCTATTGCCATATTTTTGTGTTTTGTAAGATTTTGAGTTTTTGAAGTTAACTGTGCAGCTTTATCGAGAATATAACTATTTCCTGGAACATCTAGAATAGCGTCTAGAATTTGAACAGTTCTTCTCAACCTGTTCCCTGCTTGACGGTTAATAAGATATTTCTCTGTATGACAAACATATTTAATCATTTCTGACACCTGTTGCTGACATGGCCTCCTCTGACAGGACGTCTCTGAAACATATACACAATTTAGACTGAACTGTGACTGTATAATCCTGGGTTGCACGTTTGTTTTGATGCCATGTCTGATGTTTGTCTCAACAATGATGGTGGAGAGAACTTCTCACCAAATAAATGGAGTCCACAGGAAACCGAAGCCCACACATTTGTGTTTTTCTCTCTGTGTTTTGTCTTGCATTGCTACAGTCAGGCCAGAGACTGCTGCAGCTCTTCACAATCCTCCCCGCGTTACACATACCATGGTCAACTGCTGCCGAACAAAGAGACAAAGCTGCTGCCTTGGCAACATGGACCCGACATGGTTGTGTCAGGCTGCTTTAGAGAGAAACTCAGGCTTAAACTGGCGACGGATGCAAAGTGACTGCATAACATTTATATATCAATTCTCCATTTTTGGTTTTCCTATTAAGGAGCTAGCTGGTTTAGCATGAAGCAAGGCTCACTGTAGGTGGGAAACCCCAAATCTCTGACCTCCAGATTATTGTATTCCGACATCCTGTTACGTAATACAGCTCAACCTGAGAATATTGGCAGGAAAAGCAACAGCCAAAAGGTTTGAATAGCGATTATTTAATTAATCGATTATTCTAACGATTAATTGGATAAAAAAAATGAATTTAATGTGATATGGCGCCTGCTAGCCATAAAGCAAAGACCAATCAGTTGTAGAGGCTGTAGGGGATCAATATAAATGTGAGATGGTTGCTATAGAGACGACTGCAACTGAAGAGCTGAACTCAGGAGCCCGACAGACATTGGAGGATATTTAGGTATGTAGGATGCTTAAGGTTTTTCTTTTTTATCTTAAATGTAAAATATATAAACTACTTCTACAGATTTGGATCAATTACAGGTTTAAATATGTTGTTCTGTCAGCAAATTACCTTTTCTAGAGTCTTTGTATTCGAATTCATGATTCCTAAATTAGCTTACAATTTAGGAATTGATTACTAAATTAATCAATTAATTTAGTAATCAAATGATCATCAACTGGAGACTAAAAAAAACACTAATGGCTGAAAGATACACTAAATTAGTTGATTTGAATAATTGATTAGCCCTGATTAATCCAATTAATTGCTCAGCCCTAAATTAATATTTAATCAATTGCTTATTTTGACTCAAACTCTAAAAAAATCTCTAGCCACCGTTTGCTTTGGCAGAAAGAAATAAGCTTTTCTCATGTTAGGAGTGTCGAAGTATCAAACAAATTCTCAATTATTTTAATGTATTACAAATATTGTATAAAAAGTCTTAAAAGGTTGAATAAAAAACGTGCATCCGATTAACTGATTAATCTTCAGAATAATTGATTACTCATAATTGTTAGTTGAAATCTTAACAATAATTGATTAATAGTTCCATGCAGTTTTAGGCAGCTGTTTCTTTAACATAAACCAAAAGGACCTGATGTAAGAACCAAAGCTCTATTTTTAGTGCCACTTGATATTTCCTCCTCTCCGTTTCATGCTCTATTCAGAAAGCAGATGAAAGGATGAAGACTGACATCTCCCTTTTTCCTCTCATCAACCTTCGCTGCACAAAAACAACTTTATGCCCCCAAGATGATGAAAATCCTGAGACCACTGCAGTATTAATAGGATAATTTACAGGCTACTTCACTAATTTAAGGATAATACAAAAAACAAGCGAGTAACAAAAATAGAAACTGGGAAACCGTTTTTATGCAGCTGCTTTAACTTGATTTTAAAGTCCATTCCACGCTGAGGAAAAACAAGCTGAGCACCAGTTTAGGTCAATCAATACTCTGCAAAGCACAGAACTAACAGTTCCCATTTTAATGGAAACGTTACACATGAAACCCACAACCAACGTTTATTTTACAGGCTTCAAAATAGCACAAAACGTTCAAAGATAAGGAGCTTTTTTATACACAAAGAGGAAGGGTTTCTTTCCAAATAGGTAGTCACTGCAGGGTTCTTGCACAATGTGTGTGCAGAGTGTGTTAACCACAGAACAAACAATCTGGCCAGCACATGACTGCTTCTAGTATGAACACCATGTGGTGTCACTTCATTCCTCCCGACGCTCTGCTAGTTAGCTTCCTGTTAAAGCCAGGAAGATGTTGTTCTTTGTTTGCTTTGCTTGTTGTTGGGACGCCAAAGCATTCCCCCTGCTGACAGCCGAGGCCAGTCATGTTTTAAATATTAGCTCCAGCCAGTAAAACCAGACTGAACAAAAGTTTTGACTCACCATTTCGTCCAAAGCGTAGCGAAGTAACCCATGCTCGTAAAGGATGAAGAATCTTCTCTGCCATTTCTGTCAGGAAACAAATATAGCTGTTTGAATAAAGTTGTGTAACATGATTTAACTTCCCTCTGCGGTTAATAAAGTATTTTTAAAATTGAATTGAACAAGTTTAAGTTGTTTTTAAGTCTGGGACTGTTTTCCATTTGATCTTTTGAGCCTCAGCTAATAAATAACGATTAATTAATGATCTTTGTCACTGAAGAGTCTGTTGGCATGCGTTCTAAGCATGGAGCTTCCAATCAAGCTGAACAACATTTCATCCACCAGCATCATCTGCTCCAGATCATCCAGTTTAACATTTATTTCCTTCCACTCAAACAAAGAACGTCTCCAGTAATGTCTCTGGGTCGACCGGGTTCAGTGACGCACCAATCAGTTTTTACTCGACCGGCCGGCTCCGAGGGGGTGAAAAAGTCATGACAAGTCAGATGTTTTTCTTGTAAATGAAACCTGCAAAAACTGAAAACTTCCACTTTTCCCGTCTAAAGGAACCAATGAGGAAATTCTTTGATGTTCTTTGAGTTTAGCAGAAATCAGAAAAGAAGTGAGAAACCTGCAGGTGAAAAACACTGAGAACTTGGACAACACTCTTCGGTGCAGACCTTAGTCACTGAAGGATGAAGTTTTTTTTACTTTGTGCAAAACTTGCACAAAAATTTGCATAAATATATTTTTTATTTTATACATAAAATAAAAAGTCCTGTTTTACATTAATTTGTGGATTTTTAGTGTCTGTAATTATTAATTGACTTAAACCTGTCGCGACAAATTTTGCTGGTAATAAATTGTCACAGAAGTTATTGCGATACACAATAAAATTGTTATTTGGAGACAATTTTCAATCAATAAAATGATAATAATGGCACAATATTCTCAAGAACACATTCTCAAAAATCAATAAACTTTCAATTCTAACTAACTTTTAACACCAATAACAAAAACAACCAACAGAAACAGCAAATTAAATTAATTATGAAGTCTCTGGAAACAAAATGGTCTTTCAAAATAAGGGTTGGTTGAGACCAAAACAGCAGACTGAGGATTGGTGGGGATATTAGTCCTTCACTGATTTGAGTTTCTGTGGAATCGCTGCAGCTGAAATTAAGTATGTCTTGTTTTTAAGTCATGTTTTTGTTTTTGGTATTTTCTGCTAATTTTATTATGTCATTTTTACCAAACTTAATTTTGATTTTAGTTTTATTATTTATCTACCTTAGATGTTGAGATTGTTGTGAAACACTTTGGTCAGCTGAGGTTATTATAAATGTGCCATATCAATAAACTTTGACTAGACTTGAGTAAAAGAGAGAAAAATGTAAAATCAGATGGAAATTATTGAGCTCGTTTCAGTTTTTCATGAGGTTAATTTATTGCTCATGGCAGCTGGCCAATTGTTGAGCTATTCATATATTTCCACTTTCATTTTTAGTTTTGCCAGTTTTGGTCCTCCATACCCAACACAGAAACACACAAATGCATAACAGCAATTTGATCAAATAACATAACAGTCGTGTCTTTGGAAGCAGGAAGAGGCTGGGATTCGAACTCATGACCTTCTTTCTGCAAGGCAGCAGTGCTACGAGCTACAATGCTAAACACCAAATGTTATCTTTTCAAAATCAGAGTCATCTAAAATATTCAAGCTCAGGAATACGATAAGACCGCAGACTAATAAGCTGCTATGCTGAAACGCTCCGAGATATTAGTCACTGAACGCGTCAGCCATTTTACTCTGTTATTAGCCGACTGCTTACATCAGTGCTACGTAGAAGCAGCCAATTACAGCCCGGCAAGGAGAGGCAGAACCTATCAGGGATGATGTCAAAGTGGTAGCAGCAGACTGATGACAGGAGATCAAGGGGCGCTTTTCCCAAAACACACATGGAAACCATCAGCGCGGCTGTGGGAACTCGGTCCTCCCCCACATGCTGCCCTCCCCTCCCTCGGCGCGTTTTGGGATGAACCCGCAGCATAATCTGAGAGCTGATAAAGTTAAGCTCCCATTAACATGATGATAGGGAGGTGGGAATCCCAAAATTATGTAAATATTCGACTCATTATTGCCTCACAACAAGGACGTCTGTGATGGAGTGCCAAACTCCCACAGGAGCACTGTAAAAACACACAACATTAGAGTATTTTTGGCCGAGTTTCTAATGCAAATATATTAGTACACTTGTAAAAAGACGAAACTAACTTACAAGTAACTTTTCAGCAAGACATTGAGTCAATAATCCCTTAATCTTCATAAACAAGGACTAGTTCCACTGGAAGATTCTTTGACTTAGACATTTTTCACATGTTTTAAGTTCATCAATATTAAAGAATCACTGACTTAAAACAAAAGTTATTTGAAAGTTATTTTGTGTTATTTCAAGTGAACTAAGATATTAACATCAGAAACTGGACCAAAAATATTTGGTAGGATTTTGTGTTTTTGCAGTGTAACTGCTGTTCCTTTGGTAGATTCTGCAGATTCACTGCAAAAACACAAAATCTTACCAAGTATTTTTGGTCTAGTTTCTAATGCAAATACTTTAGTACGTAAAATAAGACAAAACTAACTCAGAAATAACTTTTCACCACAATATAGGAGCATGTTTTAAGTAAATAATAACAATATTGATAAAAAGTATTAGTTCCACTTATTTTTTTTATTTCACCAAGACATTTTTTCCATGTTTTAACTGAAATAATCTGCCAGTCAAACTAAAACTTTTTCATCAGTATTAAGGAATTACTGAAAGGAAACTAACTCCTACTTCTTGCTGAAAGTTACTCGTAAGCCAGTTTTGTCTTATTTCAAGTAAACTGAGATATTTAGAATAAAAACTAGACCAGAAATCCTGAATAAGATTTTCTGTTTTTGCAGTCTGTTAATCGGAACCTGTCACACTGAACCACTGACTGTTGGTGCAACAGAGAACAGAAAAGATGCAACAGTTTCTCATTTTCCTCATTTCGTTGTGATTTGTTGAAACTCAGCTACCAGGGGTGTGAAGTGAAGCAGAAAAACTTACTCTAGATCGGTGTAAGGGGTTGTCGAAGTTTGTTCCTTCTGGTGCCAGTAGCAACCATCCTCCATATATGGGTTTGGCCTGGTGGGATACGGAAGCAAAACCACAAAACATTAAAAACTAAAGAGATTCTGGCTGATAAACTGGCAGTTTTGAGGCTTATAACATTAACAAATTTCACTGGACAGTAATTACCCCAGAAATTACTGTTAATATTGTTATTTTGAAACAACTTCAAACTAATATAACAACAATGGCATATTGATGCAAGTATATGCACTCAAAGATCAAAAACCGTCATTTTTTATAGAATATTTACCACTTTAATAGAAAATACACACAAAAATAATTAAAATGGATTATGAAGTCTCTATAAACAAAACTGCATTTGAAAAAATATTAATGTTAGAGAAAACAGGCAAAAAAGGGCAGGTAGTTCAAACAAGCTGCTACGACGATTAAACGATATTAATGGAGCAGCTCTTTAACGATGTAGTTTAAAAATACAACAGTTTTTCCTGTCAGTCTTGTTTCTAATTGATTTTTTTTGCTTTCCTTTCTAAAAATAAAATTACAAACAGATATTTTGAAAATGTGGTTTTTATTTCAGTCGTCCCTTCAAACGAGGAATGTTGTATGACAGAGCATCAAGGTCAAGTTCCAAGAATTCAGTTACTTACTGGAATAAATTCATAGTATCAGCAGAATAAAAATGTGATTTTACCAGAAAAAAACATTTTTAAGATTGAAAAGAAAAATGTTTAAAGACATTTTTGCAAAGACCTGACATGGCCGGCTCAGTTTGTGAAATTTTCTTCAAAATAGAATCAGTTATTTGCACGGTCCTGTCAAAGTCGTGCTGATAGTAATAATTTGATGTTAATGAGTTAAAAGATTAAATAACTGATTATCTGTAAAAGTTTAACTTGATAAGATTCTCAACATTCCTCATTTGAATCTTTTCTTTCTTTTCCTCAATATTATTTCTTAATTTCAACTTAATTCTGGTCAATTACTACCTTTCAGAAATATGTTAATTTATGCAAGTCTCTTGCATAAAATCCTAATTAAAGACATTTTAAGTGTATTTGCAATGTGAGTAAACGTGTGTGATAAATTCAGAAGAGCTTGATAATTTCTATTCTGATCATTAATATTTTTTGAAGGACATTTTTATTTACAGACTTCATAATGTATTTTATTTATGGTTTTGGTTGTGTAAGTTTTTTTACTTGTTTTTGGTTATTGGGCTTTTATTCTAGATATTTAAAATATCTAATGTTATGTGTTCTTTACAAAATTTACATTTTTGCATTATTATTGCAACATATTAGTTGGAAATTGTCTGTAAACAACAATATTATTGTTTGATTGTAATCGTGAAAGGCCTACATGTTAGAAATGGTGAAGATTGAAAGCATGGGAAAGCTTTGCAGGCACTCTGACCCTGTTCCAGAACATTTTACCACGCGTTTCATTTTCTAGCATTAGTCACTAAATGCCTGGAGTTGAGCTGGCTTCCCTCCAGAGCACCATGCTGCCTCACAAAGAAAAAAATAAATAAGAAGAGCCAAACGCGTGATTTTTCCCTGTGATCATGTCGGTGGGCGGCCCGGCAGGCGGGTGGGCGGCTGGAGGAAACGAGAGGCGAAAAAAAAAAAAAACTGCAGATCACAAACTGGAGAGAAAAGCAGCAGAAATCTATGGAAGAACCGACACAAGCAACCACTGCAAGAACAAAACCAGAACCGGTTTCTAATGCAAATATGAGACAAAAGTAACACATAAGTAACTTTTCAGCAAGAAATAGCAGCTAATTTTAAGTAAATAATCTTCATATTGATGAAAAATATTGGCTCCATCAGCAGATTTTTCTCCTTAGCAGATGGGTAAAATGTGTTAAGCTAATAATCTGACAGTGGAACGAGAACTTTTTCATCAATATTAAGGAATGAATTACTTAAAACAAGGTCTTACATGAAAAGTTATTTGTCAGTTTATTATGTTCAGGAGTTCTAAGACATTTGCACTAGAAACTAAAGTTAAAATACCTTGTAGGATTTTGTGTTTTTGTAGTGAAACTGGGATCACAGAAGTCATAGTCAGCGCTTTTTGTGGAGCCAAAAATAAAAAAAGAATCTTGACCTAACTTCCTCATTGCTTATTGCACAGAAGATCAATTAAAGTTTATGGTAAAATCATCCAGATACCTGATACCAGAGCTCAACTATCCTCCCTTATGTAATCCAGTTGAGGTTTATTACATGGCATCTTCCAATCTGAGGAGGTGATTACAGCTTAGATTGTAAAAAGCCGAGTATAATCTGCAACAAAATCCTCTTTCACTTTGATTACAAACACATTCCTCTTCTGAACGATTGCAAACAAAATGATTCACAATCTTAACTTTTCACAGCCAGGAATTTGACCCATAATGATAGAAAAAAGCTCATGTTTCAATAATAAAGTCAACAAAATGAGCGCAGGAAAACATTTCTCCTCACATGACCTGACAGAACAGAGACAAAGCTGAGATCAATGTAGGTCATTTGTTCCCCTTCAGCAGTTAAACGGAGCAACTTGATTCTGTTCTGGTCGAGATCAGAAATTAAACTAAAATAGAAGATTAGTCTAAAAATATGGGCAGAAAACTTATTTTTCAAAACTAGTCGCCAACGATGAAACAGTATCAGTAAGAAAATTAACAATTGATTAAATTAACAGGAATTTATGGTGTTTGTTGGATGTAGGTGAAACAAAAATCAATCTTTTCATTCACATTTAATAAAAACAAGAAACAATGATAAATTTGGCTAAATGATAAATTGTCACAGAAATTGCAATAAACAATAATATTGTTGTTTTGAGGCCATTTTCAAGAAATAATAGCATAATAATGCAAGAAAATATTATTTTAAATATTCAAAATAAACAAAGAATAGAAACAAATAAAATGAATCATGAAGTCTCTGTAAACAAAACTGTTAAAAAATGGCCAGTTAAGACCAAAGCGCCAGACTGAAAACTTCCATCATCCAGTTTTTGGTAGAAAGAGAAAAATAATAAATCATGCAAATAAAAATTACTGATCTTGTTTTAATCTATCATGCAATTAATTGACTTATTGCTTATTGTGGCAGGAATGACAATGAAAAAATACTTTATGATGCAAAACATTTGCCAGTTGGCATGAAAGCCAAAACACTGAATTACAACTAAATATTTTATTCATAAAAAGAAACTGTATATATTCTGGTTATGGAGTTGAACAAAAAACTTTCTATTTTACGGAGATTTTTTCTTTTTTCCATCCAGGCGAGCCGAGCCAAACACCTGGAAACTGATGACGAGTCTTAGTTCGTCACCAATGTATCAACTTTATAAACATCTTGTCTAAACTGATGACTAAACATATCAGACGTTCAACATGCTCTGATGCATCCTGAGCTTTTGTTTTAGTCAATTTTCTGCTCCAGTTACGCAATAAAATTAACCTGAGTTTATCTCTGTGGAATCTCATCCTGTTTATTTGGGTGTAGATAATAAACAATGAGGGGAAAGAATTACAATATATCATCATTAGGTATTTGGAAAGAATAAGATCAATTTGGGGATCAATTTATCACCAATCATCTGCTGAGTAATACTTTAATCAAGTGAAAGTTTATAGAAAAAAAGAAGTGGTCTAAGCAGGGAACCTTGTGGTACTCCATAACTAATAATGGTATACACAGACAATTACTATCAGCAACATAAACAAACTGGAATCCGTCAGATAAATATGCACCAATATAATACAAACATCTATCATGACCTGCATTCAAAGATTTTTTTCTCCACTGTGAACAATTATTTTTTTAGTGAAACTCCTCCTACTCAGTATCTACAGTTTGTTCTGTAAAAACTCACTGATTTTTCATAGATTATATCTAAAATATTCCCAAGAAAATGCTGCGTAATTCCAGTGTGGATGGCAGCCATTTATTTTCCTTTGTCCTATTTAGCTGCAACACCAAAAGCGGCTATGTGGAAAAATGTAGATGCTAGCTTTTTCATTTCCTCTGTCTGTTTCAATGCATATTAAGGTATATTTGGTGCTTGAATTACTAAAATAGGCAGTTAAACTTTTTTATTGAGGTATTTGTGGCACCTGCGTTCACCACAGCAACATAAATAATAAATTGTGCGAACTTAATCATTTACTTCTATGTGTTAATTGCTAACTAGTGTTCCAGCTATCAATTTGATTAATTGGGGAGGGATTCATCACCAATCATCTGCTGAGTAATACTTCACCCAAGAGAAAATGTATAGAAAAACAAAGTAGTCTAAGCAAGGAACCTTGTGGTACTCCATAACCAACACTAGTGCACTTTGTCAGTGCATATTGAGGTAAATTTGGTGTTTGATTTACTAAAAATAATCAATTATGAACATTTTCTTTTTTATGGGTCTCAATTACCCACAAGTACCAGTGGTTCACTTTATTTCACCAAATCAATATAAAGATTTGGTGAAATCATCTCAACTATCATTTCTATAAATCCACTTTAAGATAAACTGACATAAGCCATTTGTACTACAAATAATACAAAGGTCAATTCTTTCAATATTTAACCAGAAATTCTTTCATTTGCTGTTCAGAAAATGTAAGGACATTTTACAGAAAGGTTTGCCTTGTTTGCTTTGCCTCAGGCCGACTTTGTGTTGTATCCTGATTCGACCGCATATGAACACATTCCCTTTGGCTTTAAACTAATTATCTCCAATTAGCATCACCTTTGCACTGAGCAGTCAATGATAAACAATCATAAAACGACATTAATATTAGATTAATGGACACATAGATAATACCTGGTTTAAGTCCTCATCGCTCAGCAGATGTGACTCTCTGGGCTTGAAGCAGTTTTGACATTTACTTTTGTTAAAAATGTTGGCTTGAAATTTGCGACAGACGTTTTCTTTCAGTGACATGATGGCCGGCAGGGAAGAAAGTTTTTAAGAGATAAAAATAAAAAATAAAAGAACCAGTTTGAGGCTTCCAGGTGGAGGGAAAAGTCGGGTAAAAACTGACTCCACCGAAGAAGAATGTCCATCAACAGGGGAGAGAGCGCGCGGGTTCACCTGTCCTGCGTGACGTGATGCGGTTGGTCACCGCTGCGTTAAGTCAAATCAGTCATCGTGCGCGCGGGGGTCGGGCTCGTGCAGCTAGCGCGGAGCTGCTAACTTTTTCTCCCCCTCCTGGAAAAGTTGTACAGCCAGCCGTTGGGGGAAAGACGCAGTCAGTGCGGGGTCTTAGCCTCTCAAACGCGTCTGGCAGCGGAGTGACGACGCCTCACAGGTGACGCTCCGGGCCTCCAGCTCGCTGCAAAGGTCCCGTCAGCCTCCATCGGCCGTAACGGCTGCGCCGAAGCGAAGGAGCGGGGGACGCGGAGGGAGTCCACTTCTTCGGCCCTTTTCGGACGTTAAATGAGTGACATCGTCGTGAAACAATCTTCTCAGTGCCTCTAACGTTTGTCTTCATAGCCAAACATCGCTAAAACAACTTCAAACACGCCGTCCACGGAGCTGTCACGCCGCTGGATCCATTCCCGTGGTGTGGCTGCTTTGCTCTGCTGCGCAATCTGCGGTCGATGTTTTCGTGAAAGTCCTCGTTCTGGCCAAACGGGGAAGGGGGCGGGGCTACGAGGAGCGGAGCGCAGAGTGGCACTTAAGCCAACCAATCACATGCCGGTCACGCTTCAACTGTCCAATGAAAAGCATCCGACTGCAGGGTCATCTTGTTTTCGTCATAGGTGGGCTTTAAAGAGCCAACGATGCAAAACTGATGTGATCAAAAGTATTTCAACACAATTTTGTAATTATTTAACTTAGGTTATTTTTGTTTGTATTTCCTCTAACGCATGTAAAGCCCTTTGAATTTACTTGTTGAAAATGTGCTAAACAAAATTACCTGAACTTACCTTTTAAATTAATTAAATGATAATCATGACAGTCATTATAATTGATTTTAAATTAAACATCATCATTTTTATCGCTTGTTTAATTTTTCTATGCATCTAAACCTCTGGAATCGGCCCTCTTAGGATTTTTATTAAACCAGTTTGTTTCATTTGTTGATAAAATGTAAGGAACAGAAAACGTTATAAATATTCAAAGAGTTGACATGTATTCAATATCATTTAAATAGCATTTATTTGTTTTTTTTTTTTAATTATTATTTTACATACATAAAGAGGACTTTTTTTAAAAAGCAAACCTTGTAATAAGGAAATACAGTAGCTGCATGCTTTTTATTTTAGGCTGCAGGCGCCATCTGCTGGTCGAACATTTCAAATAACTGCATCTAAACTATTATTTTTTAACTAATGTGTGATTTTGTGTCATTTTAATGAAAAGATAAGTAGTGAATGAATAAAGAAATTAAAAATAGTGCAAATATTAAAAGTATGCATAAAACTAAATAAAAGTGTCTGCTAAAAGCAGCTTAAACATGTAGATTTTAGATTAAAACTGAAGTCCAACGTTGGAAAAATGTCTGCTTTACATTTGAAAATCAATAAATACACAGTTTGTAACAAGGAAGATTTTATTTCTGGTGCTTAAAGTGAGGACGAAGCAGCAATATTAAAATGCTTATGTGGTAAAACATGAACAGAAAAATATCTCCAAACAAAATTACTTATAATTAAAACATTTCAGTGATGATTTATTCTCACAATTCCTCCCTAAAATATCAACTCTGCATTTACGTCTCTGTGTCCAAGTAAAAAGAGTTCATTTTAACGTTCCATGTTTTAAAGTATTTCTGTTAGTCATCCATGCATAATTTCTCTGCTTAACATCAGAAATTTTGTGATTTTTTTTTCAATAAATTCTGAAATTACATAACTGAAGAGACTTAAAATAATTAAAAATAAAAGATTTTATGTACATTTTCCAAAGGCCATAACAAACAGAAAAAACTGTCAGCAGTACAAACACTGAAAGGCTGAAAGGATCAATTTTTACCCATTTATTTAAATACTAAACTAAAAAGTTGATCTCTACGAACGATCCTGTGTCAATCTAAACATGCTAAGCTAACATGCTAACAGCTAGCACTCATGAATGGACAGAAATGTTTATTTGGAAAATTATAAAATATGTGTCAGTAAAACAGTCATAACTAGAAATTACAGAAAAAGAAACACTGTTTTCTATCTGGATGAATTAAATCTTACTAAATCAGTTATTTATTAAATTGTAAATGTCTGTCAATTGTTAATAAACCTGTCATAATAAACACAACGTCAACAAGTTCTGAGATCAAAGTATGAAAATGATCTTGCAGCTGCTGTACAGCTGCAAACTGAGGCTTTAATTTTGGATTATTAACTATTTATATGTAATTCTTTAATCTAAACTTAAGGTGAAGCCAAATATCAACATCAAACACCAAGAAAAGGAAATAAAGTCTGAAAATAACAAACATTTAGAAGAGATTCGCCGCCTTCTTCATGTCGTTACGCTTCCACAGCGGAAGTTTGTCAAATTCCTGGATTTTCATCCCAAAGATTTCATAGAATGAATCTGGAGATAGGTGGCGCTGTGACAAACCAAGCAGGAGAGAATGAAATGAAAGAAAAACTGTAAATATAATTATACCCGCCACTCTGAGGAGTATCTGTGTTATGCTTTAGTGTTGCAGAAAGACACAATGCTTTTGTTTAATGATCTAATGCTGATAATCACGGAGAGCAATGGTGAGGTCAGACACTGATGTTGGATGTGTGACTCAGTCCTAAAATGTGACATTTTACCTGGGTTATCACTTAAAACATGCTCCTATTTCCTGCTGAAAAGCTACTTGGAAGCTAGTTTTATCTTATTCTAAGTGTACTAAGATATTTAGAATAAAAACTAGCCAAGAAATACTCGTTAAGATTTTGTGTTTTTGCAGTGAATCTCCAGAATCTGCCAAAGGAAGAGCAGCTACACTGCAAAAACACAAGTACCGTTCTGCATTTGGATCGAATCATAATCTGGTTGTTTCACCTCGAGCCTCGTTCTGTCCACGTCCCTGGGGAGTTTCACTCGGCCTCCGTTTGAGACTTTAAGCAGCTCGTATGGATACACCTTGAAGACAAACACAGGTAGAAGACGCTTTTTAAGGACAGACAGATTTATTCATATCTAAACATTTATTTGTGTGACAAAGAAGATGAGCTAAGCAATGACTTCTGAAGTAGCAGCAACAAGACTGAAGTTAATAGCAAGCAGAATGACGATAAGAATGTTGTAAGAAATACGAGGAGCTCAGGAATCAGAGAAGATATAAAACAATACTTGCTTTAGGTTCCAATAAATTAGGCATAGACACTCCTCTATCCACTCGGGTTAGTGGGAGCTGATCATCAGCGGGGAGCTACAGGATGAAACATGCAGGAAGTCACGGTGCGATGAATCAGCAGGTAAGCAGACAGGACAGATTACTGGACGGGTTAATAACTGCTGAGTCTGCATTTATTACTGATTCGTTTCTAATAATGTTTATGTTTCCCTCTTGATTATAATTTATTCTCTTTCAATATTATCAGAAGACGTCAGTTCATTGATGTTTTATTAATAAAATGAGCATTATGCTTGATATGAATCCAAGTTTACACTGCAAAAGCACAAAATCTGTTACAAATGAAATAATCTACCAGTGGAACTAGTCATTTTTTTCAATGTTAAATAATTATTTACTTAAAACAAGCTCCTTTTTCTTGCTGAAAAGCTTTTTCTGAGTTAGTTTTGTCTCATTTCAAGCGTGCTAAGATATTTCTACTAGAAACTACACAGAAACACTTGGAACGATTTAGTGTAGCTGCAGATTCACTAAAAAAACCACAACATTTTACCAAGTAATTTTGTCTCCTTTCTGGTGCAAATATCTTATTACACTTGAAATAAGACAAAACTAACTTGTCAGATACATATAGGAGCTTGTTTTAAGAAATGATCTCCTTCATATTGATGAAAACATTCTCCTTCCACTGGCGTGGTTACCTAGCAACCACAGCCAAGCTCAGCCCGTTGCTTAGCAACCCAGTTCTAGTTTTCCATCAGTGGAACTACTAAATTTTCTTCAATATTAAGGAATTAACTTAAATCAAGCTCCGGTATTTTACTGAAAAGTTACTTTAAAGTTAGTTTGTCTTATTTGACATGTAGAAAAATATTTGCATTCGTCCAACAATTCTTGGTATGATGTGATTTTGCAGTGTAGAGAGTTTTTTGTCACAGTGCCGTTGCACACAGTGAAGAGTCGTGGCGATAACAGGACGACCAGAAGGAGTCGCTCTCACGCACCTTGAAGTCTGAAAGGAGAGAAGAACAAGAGGTCACCGGTTTGAAATTAACGTCTAAAAAAGTTGGTAAAATAATGAAGAATGATGTGGAAGAGATAAAACCTGAAACTTACTGAATGTGTCAGTGCTGCTGAGGCGGAAACCGGGCAGAAAACGAGGCTTAGAAGGCAGAAAAACACGAGAAATTTTACAATTTTAAGAATTTTCTCATTTAAAATGACAAGAATGAAGTCTAAAAAACTCATAATTAAAAATTAGATTTTTTAAATTGTATTAATCTATAATATTTTTTTCCTTGGTAATACTAATACTCCATCATACTGATGGGAAGAGACGTTAAATATTATTACATTTTAATAAGTACTCATCATATGTAGAGACAGCTATTTGTTAATATTTGATTAAATGAAAATTTTCTATCTCATGCTTTACATGACATGAAAATATAATTTTATTATTGTTCTTCCATAGATATAAACTGAAAACATATATAAATCAATTTCAGTCTGGTTAATTTAACTGTAAAATGTCTGAAATCGAAGCAGATTGATGAGTTAAAGCCATTTTTTCTTTCTTTCGGTGGAACAGAGACGAGTTTTGCTCACCAAACTCAGGAAGTTGTGGCTGAATCCGGGCAGAGACTCGGTTTGGGATGAGGAGGAATCTGGATCTGTGTGAAAGTGAGACAGCAGACAGATAAGCTCCTCATGAGACGACTTACGGCTCAATTCCCCGAAACAGATCAGATTACTGAGGAAAGCAGACTTTCAGAACTAAACTGGACTGTCCTCTTGATTGAAACCAACTATTTTAGTCTAGTTTCTATTCAACTGTCATCAACAGCTGAATAAAAAATCTGTCAGCCTGAGTCACAAAATATCAGCAATAATCTGAGTGATGCAAAATGTTTTAAGAGAAACATTATTTGGTTTACAACTCTGCTTGTATTGTGAATATTGTTCTATTTAGTATTTTTGATTGTAAAACCTTAACTTTTGATTGTAGTTGTTTTTTTCCTTTTTATTTTGTTAAACCCAAACAATAAACCCCAAACTGATAAACCTTTAACATCTAGGTTTGTTTAATGTTACGTCTGCTTCCCCCCTGCTGAGCTGAGTCCGAACATGAGCCGAAACATGTTTCATATAACACAGATTTATGAAGGCGTTAGTGTTGGAATAGTCACTTGAATGATGGTTAGAAACGGTGACTGAAAGCTCTACCTGGCTGTTTACAACCTGGACGCCTCCTGTACAAATCGAAGCTTTGATCTGCTGGAAGGAGGACGAACAGTTAGCGGGACATTTATTTCAATCAGAATCGCTGCTTCAATTTTCCTGCTTCTCTGTTTGGGTTTCTGCTGCTTATTGTTTGAAAAATACCAAAAATAGAAAATACTGCAGTCAGTGATTCCTGCTGATCGATTGTTCTTATTTATACCAAACAGGTGTAAACAAACACAACCTTAGGAATATTTGCTGCAATAGAAAATATTCAATAAATGCTCAGAAACAGATAAATTTGTTTTCTGTGTCATGTCCAGGCTCTGACCACTAGGTGGCTCTGTTTCACCTGAAAAATAATCATATTCTTCTTTGTTGCAGTCATTTTCAATCAATTGGAATATTATTGATTAATTCATTATGTAAATAAATTATCCACAGATTAATGTCTTCTAGCCTTTATTTCTGTTAGATATAATAATTTTCTGCTTACAACCAATGAAAACAACATTTAAGATTAGAATATCACAACACATCATTAAAATAAGTTTAATAAAAAGCATTTTCAAAGTTTCTTCTCTATAATGTTAAAGTGCTTTTGTCACATCTGATTAAAACTTATATTCTCATTGAATGAAAATGACTACATAAATGTGTTATTCAGCCAGATGAGAGCATTTTAATAATATCAGAAAATAAAAAACATTGAAAAAGTATTCACACCTCCAGAAGTTCCCCTCATTTTGAAATGTTGAAACTCTGATGAACATTTTTGGGATTTTATTTGACAAATCAGCATTTATGTAACTTATTTACTTTTTAAATTCTTTTATGCCTGGTTGTTCAAATTTATTCTCGTTAAAAGGGCAGGATTTGGGTCACTTTCTCTCAAAATGCTTGATAATTATTTAGTTGAGTTTAAAGAATTTAATTAAAGCTAATTTAAGTTCAGAAAAGTAGAAAAACAAAGACATTTCTGAGTATGAAAAGTTAAAAATGTTTGACTTTAGAAAATCAAAAATGTCTTTTTTTTTTTTCAAAAGATTTCTGAGATTAATCTAAAAAATTCCTGAGGTTTTTCTATAAAAATATTCAACTTTTGAAACATATAAATTTCCTTTTTTTTTTTTTTTTTGATCTATTGTGTTTTTTGGTAGAAATTTACTCTCCATGTTTGTCTCTTTCATTTTTGTTGCCGGGTCGTCAGAACCTCCTGTAATGTTGAGGCTAAATGGATACAGGAAGTGATAGAAAAGTGGAAAAACATAGAAAAGGAGAATAAAGGACGAACACTGTAATTTTCTGTAATAATTTGTTTGTTTGTCACCTGGTCGGTGGAAATGCTGCGGCGATCTGGACAGAGCCGGACTGTAGCTGTGTTGGCGCCACATGGTTTGACCTCCAAACGGACCGTCACTTAAAGATTTTGGCACACAAGGTCTCGTTTCAAAGCTCTCCTGAAAACATGGATGTCAAACATGAGGATGAGCGACTGGTTGGGTTTTAACCTGGAGCAGGAGGTGAGACGATGGTTTTTACCTCTGTGGTTTCAGAAACGTTTCCTGGTGACTGAAGCAGAAAAAAGAGGAAAAAAATCAATGTAGTTACAGAAACTTAACTTCCTGTACAAGAAGGAACCAGAAGAAACTGTCACTCAGATGGTTCTCAGATAGTTCAGCATTAAATCTAAAGCTAAAGTTTGGGATACATCTTACGGTGTCAGTAGACCTAGAACTTTTTCATCAATATCGATGAATTATTGACTCTAAATAAGCTTTTATATGTTACAGAAAAGTTACTTGTAAGTTAGTTTTGTCTTATTTTAACTCTACTAAGATGTGTACAATAAAAACTAGAAAAAATACTTGCAGTTCAATTTATTATTGTTAAAAAAACTTGAATATGTCTTTAGATTTGTTCTCTACTTTGTGAAGATTTATCACATAAAATCCCAGTTTTGTGCTGTGAAGTGTGGAAAGCAGGTCTGCGTGTGAAGGCGTTACCTCCGTCAGGCTCCGGCCAATCGCAGCGTCTCCTCCGTCGTCCACAGCGCAGGAGTTCACAGACTTATAGGAAATCATGTCTGGATGCTCTATATCATATATAGCCTTGACTCTGGGAATTGCTGCTAAGTCTCGGTAATCAATAATCTCATTATCTACTTTTGCCTGGAAGAAGGAGCGGAGACGTTCACAGACACACACAGAGACAGCGGAGGTTAGGCTGAGGGGAAACAGACGGTTACATCTAAGCAGGGAGGAATCAAGCTTTAATCCCGCAGCACCATGACTCCCCTGCCGTTGGCACTTCATAGCCTGAATCTAACAGTTCTTCCACTTGTTTCTGTTCAGATCGAGGCTTTGATTCGCACGGTGCTTTGATGGGAATTAAAGAGTTCTTCTTTTAAGAAACCACAGTGAAAGGCATAATGCAGGAAAACACACCAAAGCACCATTTCATCAAGCAGCAGAGCCTCTTATGAGGCCGATTCACTCTAATGGAGAAAATGTAAACTAAAATCACATTTTCTCAAAACAACGAAAGCTACTTCCGATCAGTCAAGGTTCAGAGATATTTAGAAAATCTAAGTGTGAAGAAACTGATTCTGACGCAGTTTCCATAAAATGTCCTAAAACGAAACATCTTTCACCATCGCCTCGTCCAGGTGACTGCCCTGTTTGAATAAAAGTGTTTCACTGAAAAAGTTGGAAAATGTGGAGAACGTAAAAAAAAACTGCAAAAAACATAAATATCGTCATGGATTTAGGTCCAGTTTCTACTGCAAATATGTTATTTCACTTACAATAAGATCAAACTGATGTATAAATAACTTTTCAAGAAGATATAGGAGCTTGTTTTTAATCCCTTAATATTGGTGAAAAATTCTAGTTCCACTGGCGCCGTTACCTAGCAACACCAGCCAAGCCCAGCCCGTCGCCTAGCAACCCGTTTTTGCTTCCACTGGCAGATTATTTCACTTACATTATGAGACAATGTCTTATTAATACTAATGCTTTATTATTAAAAAATATTGAGGAATTATTTACTGAAAACAAACTCCTATATCGTACCAAAATGCTACTTATCATTTGGTTAAGTCTTATTTCAAGTGCACCATAGTACTACCAAGTACTACCAAGTACCATGGTATCATAGTACTTGGTAGGATTTTGTGTTTTTGCAGTGGAAGAGAAGATTCTGGAAATGGGGCAGCATCAGAACTTACACAGATGGTTCTGCCGGGGCTGCTGGGAGTGCAGGATCCGGGTCGGGAGCAGGAGCTTTCAGATGACGATCTGTTGGGCTGGAGAACATCGAACAGTCTGAATCTCCCTCAGGTTAGGGTGGCAAGCAGCAACGAGTCAGTGTCTCGGTGCATTGAGGGAGGAATGTCAGTTCAACCTTACAGCCTCGAAAAGCAGAAGTGGAGCCTGTTGTGCAACCAAAAGCCTGCAGTAAGTGGTTTCTGGATGGTAAGTCAACAACTAAACAATTTATCTTTTCCAGCAGTTATTGTACAGCGCATACAGCAGAAAAACCAGCTGACCGAATGTCATGAAGCGCTGCTGGGGTTGCTAGGTAATGGGCAGAAGTCTGCTGGGGTTGCTAGGCAACGGGCAGAAGTCTGCTGGGGTTGCTTGGCAACGGGCAGAAGTCTGCTGGGGTTGCTAGGTAATGCTGCAAAATGTGAATTTTTAAATCGAACCACAAGCGGCGGCAGACATTTCTACTTCCGTAAAGAGAGCACTGATGTCTGAGCTTCCTCTGCGTTTTGGTCACTTTGGGGTCGTAAAGTGTTCAGCAAAAAAACTGGAATTGAGCATCAATGTGTGAACGTAGCGTGAAAACTGGACTGTTGCTCCGTTAATCTAGATAACATGAGTTGCACTTTATGAAATGAGACAGAAAATATTAAAACATTTCATTATATTCTAATTGTTTGAGCTGTGATTTTATTACAAACTTCATTTTGCTGTGGAAGTTAGAGCAAACTGGGATGCTGCTGTGAATTTAGAAAAATTTGCACAAAACACAAAAATCAGAAAAAAACAGCAAATCATGCACCAAAATCAGTAAAGGAGTGAAAAATTCTCACCACTAATATGCCAAAAATTAGTATTTTTATTCAATTTTCAATAAAAAACCATAAATTCAGTTAAGTTTCAGCCAACATTTTGTCATTCTGCAATTATAAGCTTTATTTGGATTTTATGTAACCAGTTAATTACAGTCTGGAATTAATTAATGACATTTTATTTGAAAATATTTTTGAATGTTTATTGATTTTAATCTGTTAAACCAACAGTTTGGTACGACGGCGTATTAGAAAAAAGGAAGAGTATATTTCTGCATTTGCTACAAAAACAGAAATATTTAGATTAATCTCAGGAGGGCATAAACATGTTTCAGAGCCTTTCTCATTAATTCCCAATGAAATTCATAAAGGTTTGTGGTTGTTGCATGACAAAATGTTTTTCGTGTTCATTAATCACTCGGTTTGTTTGGTGCTGAAGAAAAACAAACTGCAAACAATAATGACCTTCAGTTCACGTGGCGGGAAAAAGAAATCAAGACATGGAGTCTTTGGTCTGCTGACCTGGAAGGGAAACGTGAACCCGTCAAGTCGTGACGCTGACGCTACTGTAAAGAGCGTGAAGCTCGAGAGAAACGACACAACTGGTGAAACTAAAGCGCGACTCTGGTTTTGAGTCTTTATGTTTCTAAATGAGCTCACCCTGCGGCTCTCCTCTGCTCTGCTGCCGTCTTTGCAGTTTGGATGCCAGATGGTTGAACCTGTGAAGATGTCAACGGTTAGCTTAAAAAAACCAGAAACGCTCCAAAACCAAGAGGAAGAGCTGGGCAATAAATCAGTTCTATTGATTCAGTGAAAGTTATGAAGATTTCATTTTTGGAAAATTTGGATTTTTTTACTTCTTGGTTTTCCACAGTTCACGGCGGCCATCTTGTTTGACAGTCTATTTATTTTAGCGTCAGGCTATGATTTCATTTTTTATTATTTTTATTTGAATAAAATCAGAATATTACAAGAATACAGCTGTACCTGAATACAGTGGAAATAATAAGAGAATTCGGTTTTGATATTACCGGAATAAGTCGTAATGTTAGGAGAATAAAGTAGTAATTTTACTAGAACTGCTGCATAAAAAATAAAAAAATGAAGAATGTTGAACATCTTGTGAAGTTATACTTGGTGAAATTATGAAGTGTTAGAGCCATTTCAGAAATAACAAAAATGCTATTTGTGGCATAATGTCTCCTAAAACAAGTTTTAAAAGTCAGAAAAATGTTTTAAAAAATTAAAAAATTTCTGGTTTTTAAGCAAGTCCTTTTTAGTTTTTAGACAAATGAATTTCTTTTTTTTTTTTTTTATTAAAAAATTCTGAATTTTCATGCTAAATTTTACCGTTTTAAACTCTGGAATGTATGACCATATACACAATTTTGAAAAATTGTAGCATAATACTGTACAAAGCCACTTTTTAAAAATACTTTGTGTCATTTATCATTCAGTGTTTAGAAGACAAATTAGGGTTGGAGACGGATTAAAATCAGATGTGTTGTTATTTTGAAGCCGTGTCGCCGGCTCTACTCACCCTGTACGTACATTTCCTCTCCTTCTGTGAACATTTTGCCACATCGGCTGCATTTTGCGCAGCCGGGGTGATAGTGTCGCTCTCCAGCCTTCAAACAGGAAACAGGCGGATCAGGCTGTTCGATTATATCATTTAATGTTCCATTATTGTCATCAATGTAAAAACACAGGATTTACGGTCTATGCAAAACATATTCATTATATTTTCTGCTTAAAGTCATTCTTAAATAATGACATTTTATGGTGAGTTCTGCCTATTTTGAGTTCCTTTCAGAATTCCGAGGTTGCTAGGTAACGGGCTGGGCTTGGCTGGGGTTGCTAGGTAACGGGGTGGGCTTGGCTGGGGTTGCTAGGTAACAGCGCATAGCCAGTCTAATGTAACTTCACATTTGGGAGGTTTTAGAAAAGGCTCCTGTTTCAAACACTGAAATACATAAATTTATTTTCAGAAAACAAACAACTTTGAGGTTTTAAAGCATCTCGTGTTTTCAGAAGCAGCTGAAACCCAGATACGGCTATAAAAACGGACAAAAATAAATGTTGCTAAAACAAGACTATGATTAAATATGACCTTTCTCACCTCAAGGACTTTTCCTGTTATGAACCTCTGACACGCTTCACATTTGACCCCAAACTGGGCCTGGTAGTCTCTCTCGCAGTACGGGAAGCCATCCCTGACACAAGAGAGCACACACTTTCTGGTAGGTTCACATTTTAGAAAATATCTTTGGTTTATCAAAGTTAGCTAAATAAGACAAACCTACAATAAAGCATGAAGGGAAGGGGGTGTACTTACTTATTGATGTACTCCCCACTCAGGGTCTTCCTGCAGGATATACATTTGAAGCAGCCGAGGTGCCACTGAGCTCCCAGCGCTAACAGAGCCTGTCCGTTCTTAATGTCTCTGCCGCAACCAGAACAATCTGACAGACAAAAACACAAAATACTCACATTCAAAAATACTTTATTAATACAGATAAGGTTGAGGAATTAACTACATGGTTTATTCTGAGACCGAAAGAGGAGAAATTTTTACTTATAAGTAGCAAAAGAAGGTAACAGTGAACTTCACTTCCTCTTAAACTGCAAACAGTAATTATGTGTGTATTAGGAAAAGGAAAATAATACACATCTACATTTCTAGACAAAAAACCCCTCCATAAATCAAACATAAAAGAATATATATATATATATATATATCTAAATATATTTTTAATTATGTCAGTTTTGGTCCTCCATACATAAGTTCCACAGTGTTGTATTTCTATATGAAAGTGTTCTGACCAAATTATGTAATTATATAATTTTGTTCAAGTGGCTCTAATTGTTTTGCTTCTGTAAAAATTAACTTATTGATCCACTTAAATATTAATTGAAGAAAACACAAATTACAGACGCTTTCAAAATTCATTCAGTTCAGTTTGACTGTTATCAAACAGTGATGTGATCTTATGGGCAGCCTAAGGGCCGCAATCTTTGGACACTGCTGAAGGTTTAGAGGAACAAAGCTCATGATTTATTATATTTAATATGAAAGTGGGAGTATAACTCACTGTTGGGATGTCGGATGTGATTAGAAGGAGACGCAGGTTCATTGCAGCGCTGACAGAGAGATTTTTTCCCCCTGAAGGTGACAAAGTCGCCTGCAGGGAAGGGCTGCCTGAGATGCAGAGAAAACAAACAGAGATGAGACCAAACCGTCCCTCCCTCAACCTGAAGCTGACAGATTGTTGTGTTTCATTACTTGCACATGGTGCACACGAAGCAGGCCGGGTGGTAGGACTTCCCCAGGACGGTGACCACCTCCCCCTCCACGAATTCGCCGCAGTTGGTGCACGGCGTGCCGTGGAGGCGCTGGAAGTCCACCGGGCAGAGGCAGTCACCGCTCCTCATGAAGAAGCCGCTCAGAGCCAGATCACAGCCGCACACTGGGGGAAAGGCAGGCATTTCAGAACATCTGCTTCAGCTGCTGGACATCGTATACGATTAATTAAACAATTAATTAATCGTATGATACATTAAAACAATAACAATAATGAAAAATAATTATTTCCATTTGCACAATTGATTTTCTGTCACTTTTTACCATAATCTGGTCTTTAGTCTGGTCCATTGGTCTCAACTCGCCTCAACTAATTATTGCTAACTAACTATTTAACCAACAACCTAAACATTAAGCAAGAAAGCTAAATGTTTAGCTTGTTAACAAGCTTATACTGATTAATGTCTTTGGATTAATCTTGTTCAAATACTTAGCTAGTTCGTAAGCTATGTACTTAGCTTGCTGGAGAAATACTTAGATAACATATTTAGTTAGCTTGCTAACTAAGTACTTAGCAGGCTAAGTACTTAGCTAGTAGCTAGCAAGCTAAATATTTATCTTACAAGCTAAATATTTAGAAAGCAAGCTAAATATTTAGATCGAAGCTAACTATTTAGCTTGGACAGTAAATATTTAATTTGGAACCACAAGCTGAACGACATGGTGAAAATATCACGGTAAAATGAACAATATTTTTTGTTATCCTTCTACGATATCCTAAACAAACCAAAATATTGCTGTTCATTTCTTGTTGCGTAACTGTAAAAACGTCATAGTTAAACTTTACACATGAAATTAGTTTAATGTCAGGTTGTTGTGATGGATGAGGGAACTCTGTCTAATTTCTCATAGAAATCTTCTTTTATTAAGACTGTTGTCACATTTAGGACTCCCTACAAACAGCTTAATGTAATCACACCACAGTTACTGTCAATCTAATGAAAAAGATTCATCTGTTTGGCCAGACCTTCAGAAACGTCGCTGATCGGGTCATGGATGTAAATCTCCGTCTCTGTCAGCTAAGTGGCAGCTGCCACTGACCTGCTTTCCTCTCCACTTGTTTGCAGACATTTGATACTCTGTCCTTCAGAATGCACCGGGATGCCAGAAACAGATTTACGCCGCTCTATTCTGGTCCGCTGAGACTCACTCAGAGAAAAACTAGGATTTAAATCACTTTCTTCCCTATGACTGTTTATTTATTCCACTTCAAAATCACAAAACCTTGCAGAGTATTTTGGTCTAGTTTTTATTGCAAATATTCTAGTACACTTGAAATGAGTCAATACTACCAGCAGCAAGATATAGCAGCTTGTTTTAAGTCTATAACTACTTAAAATTGATTATAAAATTCCACTTCCAAATGATCTCAATAATAATATGAGAAAAATTTTGCACTATAAATTAAATAATCTGCCAGTGGAACAAGAACATCAAGGACATTTTTATTTAAAGCAAGCT
Organism: Poeciliopsis turrubarensis; assembly: GCA_010277015.1. Taxonomy (NCBI): domain Eukaryota; kingdom Metazoa; phylum Chordata; class Actinopteri; order Cyprinodontiformes; family Poeciliidae; genus Poeciliopsis; species Poeciliopsis turrubarensis. The sequence continues at coordinate 732,538 of VMRN01000091.1, read as the reverse complement.
CTTATATGTTACTGAAAGGTTGTAAGTCAGTTTGTCTTATTTCAAATGTATTAACAGATTTTTTTCTAGAACCATCTGGTGTTGCTGCTGATTGTAGGACATATTCTGTAGATTCACTGCAAAACACAAAATCACATCAAGTCATTTTGATCCAGTTTCCAGGGCAAATACCTTAATACTCTTACAAAACTAACTTACAAGAACGTTCAGACATAGGAGTTTGTTCTAAGTAAATAATTTCTCAGTACAGTTGAAAAAGTTCTAGTTCCGCTGGCGCCGTTACCTAGCAACCCCAGCCAAGCCAAGCCTGTTACCTAGCAACCAAATTGTAGTTCCACTGGCAGATTATTAAGACATTTTTCCCATCTCATAAGTGAAAAATATGGAAGTGAAACTAATCAACATAAATGCTTAATTTACTTAAAACAGGCTCATATATCTTGGTACAAAGTTACTTGTAAGTTAATTTTCTCTTATTTAAACTGTATTAAGATATTTACATTAGAAACTACACCAAAAATACTTTGTAAACATTTCCACCATATTAATTTACAAAAACATACAACGAGAACTGCAACTCCCGATTAGCCTGATATGTGACACTCATTTGATTCGAAACATTTAAATCCACATTTCTACAGATTCAGAGTTTTTCTCCTGCTGAAAGTGTCTTTGTTTTTTCTCCAGGCCGTAAACAGCAGAGAGACGGCAACAACATGAGCAGCTTGTCAGGACTGATTAGTCAGGACAAAGGCTCGCTGCAGGAAATATGTCCGCTATGAAGCCGAGAAACTCTGCTGACTGCAAACCCAGGAGGATCTCACCACAACCCGTTCCAGATGATTGGAATAAATTCAGATTCACGAGGCTTAAAGGGGATCGATCCATCGCAGTTTGTTAGCAAAAATACAATAAAGCCTGGGTTACATTCAGATCTTTGCCTAAGTGTGAAATATATCTTAAAGGTGCTTCCATACACAGGGCAGGATAGGAACATGGTCTACACAAAACATGTTCACATTTTTTCACTCTTAGATAATGAGATTTTAATCTAATCAGCTCCGTATATTTTGAGCTCCTTTCAGAGTAATTTGTTTTCAGGCATGTTGTCACTTTAAATTCAAATAACTCAACAAAAACACAAAATCTACTAGGAGTTTTAGTCTGTTTTATAGCTCTGTACACTTCTTCATAAAACTAATTTATAAGGAACTTTTCAGCAAATATAGGAGTTTATTTTGAGTCAATAATTCCTTAATATAGATGAAGAAGTTCTATTTTCACTGGCTGATTATTTCACTGATAGAAAGTGAAACTGGTTATAAGTTAACTTATAACTTTCCCAAAATGTAATTTAAATAATCTGCAAAAAAAAGTTGCTGGGGTTTCTGCTGGGGTTGCCAGTGAAACTGCAACTTTTTCATCAATATCATGTTGTGCTTTAGTAGCGGAGCTGCTGCTGGCCACACCCCTCAACTCAACGTTTACAAAAATGTTTGAAAATGGCTGCAAACAGACGCGCAATAATACAACTGTACATCTTTGAAAAGCAGAAGTGGGACCTTCTCCACAACCAATAAGAACACAGCAAGTGGATTCTGGATAGTAAGTCAACAACTTAACACTTGTCTTTTCCAGCAGCCATTGTACAGCGCATACAGTATATTAATAAAAAGTTTAATTATTTCAGCAATAAAAGCAGCTGACCAAATATGTTGAAGCTGTGCTGGGGTTGCTAGGTAATGGGCGGAATTCTGCTGGGGTTGCTAGGTAATGGGCGGAATTCTGCTGGGGTTGCTAGGTAACGGGCGGAATTCTGCTGTGGTTGCTAGGTAACGGGCGGAATTCTGCTGGGGTTGCTGGGTAACAAGGGGAATTCTGCTGGGGTTGCTAGGTAACGGGCGGAATTCTGCTGGGGTTGCTGGGTAACGGGCGGAATTCTGCCGTGGTTGCTCAGTAACAGGCAGAATTTTGCTGGGGTTGCTAGGTAACGCCAGTATCTGCTGATTTGTGTCGTCACATTCGAAAGGTTTTTGAAACGGCTTGTTTTCCAGACACCAATAAACATTATCTTATTGCCAAAAAACAGCTAAATGTTTATCTTAAGCACTAAAAACATTTAAAATGTGAATTTATTAACTGTTTATCCTTCACTCTGACTGATTTTCTGACAATATTTTTAAACTCCATGTGGGAATAACCCCTTGTTTAGCTGAACTGGAGCATGTGAGCGTTACCTAACACAACAGCAGCATCCAGGACTGAAATAACCTTTGAAGTTATTTGGTGCAAAGGTGAGGAAATGTTTGAGATTTTGCAGATGTTTTCTGGCTCACCCTTGCATGTGAAACACTTCAGGTGGAAGTAACTGCTCTGCACTCGCAGCGCCTCTCCTTTGCACAGCGCTCCACATCTGAAGCACTGGATTTGCTGTTTTCCTGCTGGAGGACCCGGCTGGCAGTCCGGGGTGTGCAGCACTACAGGGAGGAAGAAACAGACGCATCAGTGATGAGGCGGATTCATGTAAAAACTGTCACATTCCATCCGTTGTTTATATAGTAGTTAAAAAAAACATTTAGTTGGACAGAAAACTGTCAAACATTTGCCTTTAAATCTAAGAGTTCATCCTAAATGGGTTTTTGGTATTTAAACTGGTCTAATCCTCTTTAGTTTGAGAATGATAATAAAGGTTGTGTGTTTTTCCTCTGAGCTTCATCAGATCTTTAACTCTGGGATCAGAGGAACTTTAATGAACTCGAGGCTTTGTTTATACTCTGATAAATCCCATCAACTGAAGGACGCGCGTCGCCCTTCTTAACTCTGTTTAGTAAATTCAGGTCGCGTTGCGGCGTCACATTCAGCCATGTTACAAGAGCAAAGGGTCTGGACAAGTAAGCAGAAGATGTTTCATTAGAATCCAAACTCTGAGCCTGTTCTCTTTTTTCTGTGATTGGGAGAAAATCCTTATTTATGAACTAAACTAACCGACAGGAAGAGGTTTTAAGACTAATTTTACAACTCATCCAATCCAGAGTTTTAAATTTAGTGCAGCTAAATCCACACAGAGTGGAGTCTCTGGTGAACATGTAAAAAACAGGAAGAAATAATAAAAAAAATATTAAAAATAAAGCTTCACTATGTACATTTGTTTTACTTCTTGGTCCCTAAAGTAGCAAACATTAAAGATAAATATGTATATTTCTAGAAACAATTGCATTTGAACTTTTCATTGGTAATCCATGATGAATTACATTTACTCATTTATATTCATGTCACCGTGTTGGAGCCACTGCAGATTTCTACCAAAAGAACTCAGTAATTTGGAGATTAATCTCAGAAATTTTCCAGGAAAAACAAGGAAATTTCTGAGCTTTAAAATTGATAATTTGATGGAAAAAAAAAATCTAATTTTTTTTTAGATCTAGATTTTTCTTGAAAAACTGTGAGAAAGAAACTCAGAAATGATAAGTCTCAGAATTTTTCTAGAGAAAATATCTGAGTTTCACAAATTTGAACGTTTTGTCTTTTGAAACCATTTACAATATTTTTCTCAAAAATTTCTGACTGAACCTCAAAGTTTGAGAATTTTCCACTTGCTAAGCTCATAAATTTCCTTTCTTTTTTTTCTAGAAAATTTCTGATTAATCTAAAATTTCTGGGTTTTTTCCTGGCAAATTTTTGACTTTTCCAACTGTCTTGTAACAATGACCCTAATGTCGCCGGAGTTACTAGACTCAGTTTACAAGCTGAATTTGGTGTGTGGCTCCTGATCTGCCTAGCAACAATGACCATGCTTGTTGGCATGGCAACAGGAATGCCGCCTAAAATGCTCTAATGTTTTGCAAGAGAACAGATCCTGTGATTAAACGTCAGTTTCTGACTTTTCACTGTGAACTTATTGTGATCATTTTGACTTTAGGACGTGTGTTATAGACTTTACATCATTCAAACGTTTCTTTCTCCGTCTCTCCGGTCCGTGAAGAAGCTGATCTGGTGTCAGGTATTAACAAATGTTCAATTTAGAAAGATGGCAAATGGAGAGAAACCGGAGAGGGGGCGGCTAGTCGCTCACCATTATCTACAGCTATAAAAAGCCGAAGATAAAGCGGGAGTGAGGGAGGATTGCTTCTTTTCACTTTGTTCTATTAATGTTAGAGTTTAAGTTTCACACTCCAGTGGGTTTTACTGGGATTTTATGATAGACACTCTCCATAATGCCATGTAAAGGGCAACATCAAGGTGTAAATTCACACAAATTTAAAGTATCTAAAAAATAAACAAAATTAAAAATAATATATTGCGTCATAAGGATAAAATTATTAAGGATTAAACAATGTTCATTATTAGAAATACCTTGATCTAAGGAATGTGCAAATGAATAGAACATTTTTAACAATATACATAATATGGGTATGTATTAAAAGACAATATGAAAAACAAAACCTGTTAAAATTTCAGAAATTTTCTAGAAAACACTGAAATTTTGACTTTTTAAACTCAGAAAATTTCCAAAAGTAAAACTTTTTGCATCAGTTTTTGTTTTTGGCTTTTTCCCCTCATAACAATCAACGGAGTCTCTGTGAATTAAATTTCAGATCCCTACAGGTTGACAGAGTTCGGGCAAGCATTAGTTCAAGCTGCCAATTTCACTGTCAGTTTTAAGCATCCAGCATGCCGAGCTGAGTGAACCTCCGTGCATTTATTCTGTTCAGTTGGGGAGAAAACAAACTCTGGTCTGCCTACAAATCTCAGTCTCCCTATGGCTGAAGTGAACTCTGGTGCGTGTTAAAGGTGTATGTGAATGCCAAGTGACCTGAAGCCCGCTACAAAAGCAGGAAGTGGACTACAGCGCAGGGCATTCTGGGTAAATACAACCAAGGAAACATGACAACCCAGCACTAGCAGGAGAAACCTGACGACTCCATTTTTGTTTACATTTTGTGAAGAAGGAAGATGGGCACAGTGTCTTCTTCAGAGGTTTTAATGTTGTTTCCTTCAGTGGCTCTTGCTGCAGCGCCCCCACAGGCGAGGAGGGGAACAACTTTTTCAATTAGTTTGGATCATTTGACAGTTCAGTGTGAAAGAGAACCGCAGCAGGAAACCTAACAAATGTTGCAACTTTGGTCCCAAATTGAACCGAGTCTACTGGACTATCAGGAGGAAACACTGTCTGTTTATGTTTTATGGAGATTTATTGACGAAAAGTAAAGTTTATATTAAAGTATAAATATCGGCTTTCATGGGGTTAACAGGTGTTAAACTGACCCTTCAACAATAGTTTCACTCAGATTGAACAGTGATTATGGAACATGTGTCTTCATGTTCCATAATCCTAAAAAGTACAACGCTGCAGAAAGAGACGGCTCCAACATCACAATAACTTCTGCTGTCCTTGCACTTTTACCCACTTGGCATCGTTTTATCACTGGAAGTTGGTTTTCTAGCATTAAGGAAGTTTTAAAACTGTATTTGAATCGTATCGTTTTGTTCCAAGAATCCACAAAACAAAACATTTTTATTCAACTTACTGAATAATTTCAGGTCAAAAGGCGTGTAAAGACCAAGACAAACTCTTTTTAAGTATGAAGCAAAATAAAAGAAAAATGAACAGAGAATGGAAAATTTTGTTCAATTTCTCAACTTTGACCCAAAAAACTAAAGAAATAAGAAACATTTTGATGTAAAGTGAATAAAAATTAAAGCTTTTCTTTCGGAGTTTTTATGCATTTTTGACAGCAATTTTCTTAATAAGAATTTAAAAACAAATATAAAATCTCTTTTCTTTGATTTCAAAATCTAAATACATTTCCTGCTATTTTGAAAACAAGCCATTTTGTTTCGCTAAAGAAGCTTTTGTGCCTCTAATCTTATTGTTTATTTTGCTGATTCGTGTCCAAACGTCAACCCTGCTGCAGTTTAAAAAACTGTACATATAAAGTGTAAATAATCCTATTAAATTAAAAGGCAAATAATAAAGTTTGCATTTGCAGAGAGAAGTTGGGAGATTTTACCTTTCTGTTTCATGACTGCTGATTGTTCCCAGAGCGAAGAGACTAAACCAACGAACTGCTGCAGCAAGAAGAAAGGGGGCGGTCTGAAAACACACAGGGTGGTGTGTGTGCGTGTGTGTGTGTGTGTGTGTTAAATTCTGTTGTCTGTCTGATCCATGACCTCATCTGTGATGAAAAGGGAGGAAGTCTGGCGGCTCATCTGCTGGGAGAAATGACCGTCCTTCATTTTATGAAGCTCTGACTGATTATGATGCTTCAACTTCAATAAATGAGAATATTAATTAAAAGCTTCTTTAGTTCAGCAGTAAAAGCAGCTTACAAAATGTGCTGGAGCTCAGATTGGGTTGCTAGGTAGTGGAATTCTGCTGGGGTTGCTAGGTAACGGGCGGAATTCTGCTGGGGTTGCTAGGTAACGGGCGGAATTCTGCTGATCTGTGACGTTTCATTCGGAAGGTTTTTGAAACGGCTCAATTTCCAGAAACCAAAAAACTTTAACTTTTGGTCAAAAACTGGCCGAGTGTTTTTATTCCAGCTCATCTGGAAAATTATTTCACTAACAGCAAGATATTTTGCCCATTTTTTACATTTCATTAAGTGAAATAATCTGACCCGACCCCGTTAGGGAGAAAGGTGTCGGAAGATGGATGGATGGATGGATGAAATAATCTGAACCTTTTTCACTAGTGTTGAGGAATTATTGACTTTAAACAATCTCCCATTTCTTGTGAGTTAGTTTTGTCTTATTTATAATAGAATTTCTGCAAAAACACAAAATCTTACCAAATATTTTTGGTCTTGTGTTAGTGCAGGTATCTTAGTCCACTTGATGTAAGACAAGTAACTTTTCAGCAAATTATAGGAGTTATTCGTAAGTTACTTTTGTGTTCTTTCAAGAGCACTAATGTCTTTGCACTAGAAGTTAAACCAAGTTGACTGGCTGTGTTTTGCAGTGCAGCAGGACCTGACCTGAGACCTCTGCAGGAATCCCAGCCAGCTTCTCGCAGACGATGTAGTCGTCCGGGTTGATGAAGGGCAGCTGCTCCATCATGCACTGCTTGGGGATGAGGTAGAGGACCTCGGCCAGCTGCCCGTCCTCGATGATGGACATGCGCCTGACAGAGTTCTTCCTCTTGACCCGGTCCAGGATCACCATGTCGCTGCTGTTGCCGGAGCCGCACAGCTTCCCCAGGCTGTTGAGGTTCAGGAGGCTGGAGCGGTTCATGCTTCCAGCCGGACGGACCGCGTCTGAAACCAGGCAGCACTCTTCAGGCTAGGCTGCTCTTTGACTCCTTATCATTGTCAGTGCCTGTGTGTGTGTGTGCGTGTGTGTGTGTGTGTGTGTGTGTTTTCCACCAGGACAAAGGCTAACTCCTACCACAAGCCCCCTAAGCAGATTAGGTGAGGTATATTTAGGGTTTCTCTTCAGAGGTTTTAAATTCAGGTAACCTTCTCTCCTCAGTTTGAGACGCTTCACCTCATGCTGTGATTATTTAACTCCACTGCAAAAACACAACATATTACCAAGAATGTTTAGTCTACTTTATAGTGCAAACATCTTATTACACGTAAAATAAGACAAAATTAACTTATAAGTAACTTTTCAGCAAATATAAGCACTTATTTTTGTCAAAAACTCCTTAATCTATATGAAAAAGTTCTAGTTGAACATTATTTCATTTACATTATGAGACATTTTCCCTGTTAGAGTAAATAATCTGCCAGTGGGACCAACGTTATCATCAATATTGATTAATTATTGCCAAGCTTTTATATCTTGCTGAATAAAGTCAGTTAGTAGCATTTTATATCAAATGTATTAAAATGTTTGTACTAGAAACTAGACCCAAAAATACTTGGTAAGATTTTGTGTTTTCTACCAAAGGAGCAGCATGTACACTTCAAAAAACACAAAAAGTATTTTCATCTAGTTTTAATTGTAAATATCTCAGTATGTTTGAAATAAGACAAAACTGACTAATAACTTTCCATCAGGAAATAGCATCTTGTTCCAAGTCAATAATTTCTTAATACTGATGAAAAAGTTCTAGTTTCATTGACGCAGTTACCTAGCAACCCCGGCCATTACCTAGCAACCCTGGCCGTTACCTAGCAACCCCGGCCGTTACCAAGCAACCCCGTTGTAGTTCCACCTGCAGAGTATTTCACTTAGAACAAGACATTGTTTCCATGTTTACAGTTGAAATAAGAACTAGAACTTTTTATATCAGCTTTATCCCCTCCAGTCCCCGGTTCAGGCTGCCAGCGGATTTTCCGTCTGTGTGAAGAGTTGTAAATTAAATCTGTATTAATGGATGTACAGCAAAAAAGGCATCAAAGCGTGTAAAAAGCGTGAAGCACCAGGTTTTATTTGTGTTTTTCTGAGAGGTGGAGCGCGCCATGCCTGCTCCAAAACAAACTACCCTCTGATGAAAACTGTGGCCGCAGATTCGTTTCTTAAAATAAGGTGAAAAAGACTCGATAAGGTTTTCAGTCCTTACCTCCTTCCACTGGGCTCAAAATGACTTAAAAATAAAAAAGGTAAGGCTTGCTGTATGTTATATGTTTGCTTTTGTCAATAAATATCTAAAAAAAATTAAGAATAAGCATGAATTTGATGAGGATTTTGTCTGGAAAGTGCTTTATGGTGAACAAAATATATTCTGTAGTGAGCTAGCTAAAGCACGATGCTAACATGCTAACTTCAAATTATGTCTGCTTTTTAGACTTTAACCCTCAAAATCTATTTAATTTCGACATCATTTACACATTCATATGTCATTAGATATTGTGTTTTTTTCTTTCCTGTGTTTTATTTTGTTCGTGTTTTACGATTGATATCGAGAACGTTTAGACCGGAAACGGAAGTACTGCGTAAGCAGTCTTCATCCTTTCAAAATAAGAGCGCTTAGCTTCTTGAAAAATTCTTAACCGTTCAGAGCCGAAATTTTAACACAAATGTAAAATTTTATTCAGCTAGAAGTTTACAAACCAGTCAAGTAAATTAGAGTTGTGGAGTTTATCCAGAATGTTGAATTTAGGAAAAGGTAAGTGTGCTAAATATTAAAATTATCTCCAATGTTAGTGGATTATACATGAATATAATGATCCTAGTAAATTAATAAATTCAGATTTTTATACAAAAGAAATGAACAAAGCTTATAACTGCCTATTTTAATAACTTGAATGTCAAATATACTTTGTGTTTACGCTACCATAGAAGCTAACCAATGAAAATGAATGATACTCCTGGATTTGCTAACAGCATTTTTATATTTGGAGCAAAATGCCATGTAAAAATTCAATAAATTGTAAAATGATTTATTGGATTCTCCAAATCCAATAAATCATTTTATTGGATTTAAAATCATGTAAAAGTCAAACTAAGCTAAAATAATTTTTATGGAAGCAGCTGAAATTTTGTATACATCATAAAACAGTGCAGTGAAAAAGTATTCACTCCTTCTAGATTTCTTCTCGTTTTTGCATTTTTGTCACACCTCAATGTTCCAGAATATCTAATAAAATATAAATGCAAGATTACTAGAAATAATCCCAAAATTAAAGCATTTCTTGGTCAGAACTTGTCTGACAGCATGAAGTAGGCTTACAGTTTGCAAAAAGCAACATGAAAACAGACCAGAAACAAAGTTCAGTTCCTGCAACAATAGAGGTCGGAGCATCAAGAAGAGCGAATGATGTCCATGAAAAACCTGGAAAAGACTCCAGCCGGCCTCAGCTTCACCTTGGAACCTGGAAAGAGTCTCAGGTGGAAACGTTTACGCCGCGGTGTTCCTGCATGGAGGAGAGATGGAAGAATGTGCAGAACTGGGAGATACATCTGGGATGAGTCCCTGAGAGAACGATGTGAAGTTAAAGGAAGACGGACTGAAAAATTGAACTACGCTGTAGGAAAGCTGGAATCGCAATCCGGAGGATTGCGATTCCAGAGGACCAGAAATAAGAACCAGTCCTATAGGATTCACAGCACAAACTCTTTACTCTGGGTTTCTAACTACACATCCCTGAATCCTTCATTCTCCCTGCTTGGGTCTCTGCTCATCACAGTGATTTAAATCTGTAATTACAACCACCTGATTAACCCTTACAGCTTATGAAGCAGGTGGAGGAAATGCAATATCATGAAGTTCTGAATGATAGTTTGAAACTCATAGTTGAACTTTTTTAAGACTGCAACAAGTGGAACCACCAGCATTGTGTCAGAAACATCCATCTGACACAGACTGATGTGTTTTATTTAAGAGTTAGATTTGAGTAAAGTGGGTT
>VMRN01000091.1:667710-720863 GCA_010277015.1 Poeciliopsis turrubarensis | reverse complement strand
CTGTCTGCTGGAGAAGCTGCTGCTGATATTTCACTGTCTTCCTCCTGGATGTTCTCCTGGTCGTGACTCACAGATGTTTCTGGTCCTTCGATAATAATCATTGGAGCCACCTTTGCCGAATGTTTGCCAATTAAAGTTCTAAAAAATCTCTTAATTCTTCCTGCGAGACCTTTAGATTTTTTCTTTGGCTCGCAGGTTTTAATGTCGGCTGGCTCAGGTGAATATGATCCATCAAAAAGATCCTGCATGATACAGATGGTTTCATCAACCATATGGCTGATGATGGACCTGCTCGCCGCCTTCTGATCATGTTCTGAATCTGAGCTGTTTACTTTCAGCAGATGTTGTACAATCAGTCGGTTCAAGTTCAGGGTGTGTTCAGTGTTCAAGTCTTTGTCGATGTCCAGAACTTTTGCAAAAGTCTCGGGAACTGTGTTCCCCACGGCCGCCTTCAGGTCCTTCATGGTCCGTCTTTCTTTGGGGGCACCAAGCAGAACGTTGGACGTCAGCAGCTCCAAGATGGTCCCAAAGGTCTCCTGTAGAGCAGAGGTGGTGCTGGGTTCTGGGTTCCCGGTTGCCAGTCCCTTCCTCTCCTTGGGGGTGAGGTTTCTGACAAACGGGTCGACCGCAGGCATCAGGGCTTCCATGGTGATGGTCTGTGTCTCGGATGCTGAACTCTGACTAGTTGGGATCATGATTCGTTGGGTTGAAGATGAGATTCGGGTTTTGTGCAATGATAGTGAGACTGGCTCTGCGAGGGAAAAGCGCAAAATGACGTTTAGGGGAAAAGAACGAACAAATAAAGGCTCTGATGTCATAGCCATCAAACCCGCCCACACAGCAGCGTTATAGCCTCACGTCAGCTGCCACGTTACTGCGCATGTCAGACGATCGCCTCTCTTCCCTGCATCTCCCGAAGCTTTATTATCATTATTATTATTAATATTAATATTATTATTGTTTCTGGAGGCTCAGGCTGTTAAATGGAAGAAGCTTCAGCTTCATTTCCTCTAAATAAATGATTTTATTTGTCACCTCAATATGAATCTCGCGGTTTTTCGTCTGTTCATGAAAACGCATCGCGGTATTTCGGTATATTTCTGTTACCGTGAACAAAATGGCTGCAATATCGCCAGTTAATAGCATTTATGACTCACCTGCATTTAGTGCCCAAGAAGACAGAACAAGACAGAGTAAGTGATAATAAATGACTGTTGCTGTGATAAACTGTAACAAACGTGTGTATGCGTTTTTACTGAATCTGAAAGCTTTTGTTTTGTTTTCATTTTCATCTGAGTGGTTCAAAAAAAAAACTAAATTACAAATGTTTCAGTGTTTGTTTAAAGAAAAATAAACTCAAAAACTAGAAATTTGACTCACTAAAAACAGTCACAACATCTCAGTAGAAAATTTTAAAAAGTTGTTGAAAAAACAAAATATAATGAAAAAACTATGAAGAACAATTATTTAATGAAATATACAATCTTCAGCTCAGGTATTAAAACATCTGCAGTATGAATGGGGTTAGAAATCACACAAAAAAGTAGATTATTTTCTTAATTCAGCTGGAAATTTACTGATTCCCTTTAAACTAAAAACCACAGGAAGAAAAAAATACAATTGAAAACAATATTGTTAGATACTAATTATTTTATCTGTAGTGATAAAAAAAGAAAGAACAGAAACAAACAGAAATCAGACTCACCTGTAGGATACGTTTAAGAAAAAAACAACATTCTGTGGTAAAATCGTCAGTCAAACTCGTAAAGGGATGAAAAGCATCCGACTCGTAATGAAACGTTCGTAAACAAAAAGAGCCGAGACGCGCGCCAGAGGGAACACCGGGTGGAACCAGATACGATGGACCCATCTATGACGTCTTCAGTCAGAGGCTTCATCAAAGCCACTGGAGTACAGACCTCTACAGCATATACTGCAGAAGTACCTTTTAAAATAAGAGTTAAAACATTTAATTTCCCTCTGGGTTTAATGGAATATTTTTTAATTTGACCTGAAAACATGTCATTTTTAGATTATATTTTTAATGAGTTTCATCATTTCAGTCTCACATTGATAAAAAGAGTCTGGATTTGCAATCAAAATACAAATGTTACAAGATTACATTTAATGAAACAGCGCCATCCAGTGGCGACGTTGAGAACTGAACCTTAAAAACAAAACTGGAAACGGAAATCAGTTTTCAGCTGTTGGTTTAAAAACAGAAATAAGTTCCTAAATCTAAGAGTTTAAACATTTAAACTTGGTGATAAATGTGACAAATACTTCAGAAAATGAAGTTTGAAAGATTTTCTCTTGTATCCCTTTAAATTCAGACAGGACAACAAAAAAAAATCAAGTCAGGAAATCTCCATGTTGTTTTGGTAAAAAGAAAAATACTGTCTTTAAATCAGGTTTATTGTCAAGAATTAAAACAAGTTAAAAACATTTTCAGGCAAATTTATGACTTTTTGAACTTAGAAATTTCCAGTTTTTCAAGACATTTTTTAAGATTAATATAAAATGTTGGAGTTTTTTTTTTTCAATCATATTTTAAACTTTTCAGACTCAGAAATTTCCAAGTTCTTTTCTACAAAATTTCTGAGCTTAATCTGAAAAATTTCTGAGTTTGTTTTCTAGAAATTTTCAACATTAAAAACTCCAAACTTTCCAGGATTTTTTTCTATAAAATTCCTGAGTTTTTTTCAAGACTTTTCAAACTCGGATGTTCTTGTTTTCAGATTTCTTGGCAGAAATCGACTCCATGTTTTCTTTCTAGAGCGGCTCAAATACGCCGTCAAAACGTCGGACTGCAGAAAGTTGTACTTAACTGAGATGCGGCAGAGCAGCTTGTTCATTTTGAGACATAAAACATGAGAAAACCTCATGAGTTGATGGAATTGGTCTGGTTTGGCTCCTCCTCTTCCTGCGCCCGGGTGAGCGGCTCTCGCTCGGCGTCTCCCTCCGCCGGCCGCGACCTTTTGGTCGTCTTGTTCAGCGTCCCGCCCTGCAGGGAAGTCGGGACAAAACGGCGTTAGCGCGGGAAGCAGAGTGCGTCAGCGGGACGGCGGCGATGCCTGACCTGACTGCGGTCGACGATGTTGAGCAGAATGGAGGCGACGATGCAGCAGACGGTGTTGGCCAGCATGAAGATCATCATCCTCTGCCAGCGCCACAGCGGGATTTTAGCTTCGCTACAGGAGACAGGAAATCAGTAAAACACGACTGCAGCAAGGAGAATCGCAGCTGGAGAGAAAGAGGATTAGCAAGAAAATATAAAAAACAAAACAAATTTTGTCTCAGGATTCAGATTTTTTCCAGAATTCTGATTTCTTTTCACAATTTTGACTTTTTTTCCCCTAAAAATTTTTAATCTTAATTCTAATTTTTCTTCTTAAAATTCTCACTTTTTTCCAGAATTCTGAAAATTCTGCTTTTATTCAGAATTTAGACATTTTTTCAAAATTCTTCACAGTCAGATTCTTCTTATTTTTTGCAGTGTCCCTCTTCCATAGAATCGTTTTAGTACCTGGATTTGGAGCCCAAGATCTGCCCGACGATCAGGTTGGACACGCCGATGCCGACCATCTGCACGGAGGTGGCCAGGCCCATGGCTGTTCCCAGCGTGGCCTGCGGCACCACGAGGGGAATGGACGGCCACATGCTGGCCTGGAGCGAAACCCGGAGGGGAAAACCAGGAACGCGCCAAACATACGGGCAGAGAAAAGGTAAAAACTGTTTCAGGACTTCAGTCATCAATGGGCAAAAGAACATTTAATAAACCTTGGTTTATTTTGTGAAGATGATAAATGGTGTTATGAGGATTTTGCAAGTGAAATTCTGAAAAGTGTGGCATGCCTTTGCATTCTTCACTAATTCTGCCTTCAAAAAGCATCCCAACCAACCCCATGTTTCACATGTGGGACTAAATCAGAAACGCATCCGACAGTTTTCATTCTGAGCGCTCGTGATGCCAGACGCGGCTCAATCCAGCTCAAGCTAGCAGAGATACGCCACAAAAGACTCACAGGTCTAATAACAGCAAATGCATGCCACACTTTTCAGATTTTTAGTCATAAAATATGTTTTGAGACTTTGTATGTTCTGTTCCTTTTAAAAAGTAGCTAACTGCCAACAAAAGGCCGGCTGTGCTAACCCTGAAACACTAATCATAAACATTAGTCTTGCTAACCGCTAAATGCTAACCACGCTCTACCGAAACCTAGCGGATTAGCAGAAGTGTTCCTGGAACTGCAGTTACTAATTATGCAGAACTTTCTGCTGGTTTATTATATAAAATCCAAATGTTGAAAAAAATGTAGAAACTTTAGCAAGGCGCGGGATGCTAGCACTCAAATTTACACAAGTCAGCAATGATGATTTAAAGCCATCATCTGAAATGAAACAAAAAATTAAACAGCCTGAAACGTGTTCCTGGTAACAGATGAGTTAAATAATTCACAGTTGATTAAAACCGTCTGAAACTCACGGCAGCGAAGGAGTAAGTGACTCCCAGCCAGATGGTGGAGACCAGAGGAGGGACGAAGGTGAAAGCCAGCAGTCCGAAGACGGGCAGCGTGAAAACGGCGCAGGCCACCGCAAAAACTCCCCGAAGACCCACATAATCCTAAATCACAAAGTTAGAGCCAATCAAAGTGATTTCAAGCCAGACTGAATCCAGAGCGCCGGTGGCTTACGATGAGGATGCCCACGCCGGCTGAGAGCACCAGCGAACTGTCGTACACGGCGCCCGCGACGTACGCAGCCTCTTTCTGGCTGTAGTCGCTGTATTTATCCTGGATGAACTTACTGCACAGGAAAAATGCATGAAATGCTTAGAAAACCAAACAACTGCAGTTTCATTAATGATTCTAACATAAAACTGTCCCAGACGCGTAGAGGGCTGAAACGATTAATCTGATTAATCGTGATTAATCGATTATTGAAGCAATCGTAACTAATTCAGTACTTGATTAGTCATTAACTGTTGAGCACAGACTAAAATTAGATAATTACTGAAAGAACAACACACTAAATTAGTTGAAGATCATTTCAATAATCGATTAATCACGACTAATGTGATTAATCACATTAATTGTCTGAAAATAAATGCACTCTTTTAGAAAAAAGTGCAATTTTTTCTGAAAAACATTCTCAGAGCTGCAATTAAACTAAAAAAGTACCAAAAGCAGAAACATTTTGCATCTAATAATTACATGTGAGCCTTTCGCTGTATTGATCAGTCAAGCAGAAAGAACTGAGATTAGAATTACTAGGATTTGTTTCAGCTGCAGATTCATCCTTCACTATAAATGATCATTCACTAAAGAAAATCTATTGTTGCAATTAAGACAATAAAATTTTTTATCTTTTAATGCACTCGTCTTAAAAATGTCAGTAAAATTTGCCTTTTTTAATCCGATTAATCGTGGGAATAATCAATTAATCATAAAAATAATTTATTGTCAGAATAATTGATGAATTGGCAGAATATTTCGTAAAATGATCGTTAGTTGCATTGGTGTGTTTTAGCTCTACCTGGCATCAGCGATGAAGGGGAAAATGCCGTTGTAGAAGAACATGATGGTGAGGACCAGCAGCCAGTACCGCAGAGTCAGCAGCTTCACATCCTGAACCCTCTAAAAACAGAAAAACTGGGTGAACTGGGTGAACTGGGTCCAGATGGAGCGCAGAGTTCTGTCTGAAAACGGCTCAGGAGAGAAGTTTACATCCATCCAAAACGACGTTTTCTTTATTGGGATGGAGAGATACTGATATAAAAATGGCTGAATGGTTGAATTTATTTGATTTTTCTCTCTTTTTCACAAGAATAAACATTTTATAAGCAGTCTAGAATATTTAGGACAAAGGAAGCAAAGGAGGCTGCATGTACACATTTGAGCCTGTATAATCTGGGCTTAGGGAAACTGGTGGATATGACGGTAGTGTTGATGTATGTAAACTTCTGACCACTTTGCGGGAATCCTCTGCGATGGCGCCGTCCAGGCCCAGCTGCCTCGTGCCAATCTTGTCCAGAGCGCTCACGACGACCGCAGAAACGAAGCCGAGCACGCACAGCAGAGCGCCTGGAAAAAGACGAATGATATCGTCATGTGGAGGCAGAAACTCTTCTGCACAGGCGGCGCTTCACTTCCTGGATGTACCTCCCCACAGCGTCCACTGCATCCCGTATTTCTCTTCAAACTTCTGCGTGAAGAAGAAGTTGAGGACTGAACCGAGACGGGAGAAGGCGAGCGTCACGCCGAAGGCCAGAGCCAGCTCCTTCCCTTTGAACCAGAAGGCCGTGATGCGGTTCTGCACAACTGGGAAAACCAAACGAGGCTGCAGCAATCCCTCTCTCTCTCATGCATGGGATAAGAAACTGGACCAGATTGCTTCTTACTGGTCAAAGATCCATTGCCGGAACCGAATAATAAACGTCCCGTGAGCATGAGCGGAAGAAGGTAGGGAGTTCCTCTGAAGTGGGAGCCGAGCGCGAACAGCGACGAGCCCAAAACGCACAGAAAGGAGAAGAGAAACACCCCGACTGCAACGCAGCAGCACAGTCTGTCAACAAGCTGTCAATGCTCAACTTTATTTTTTAGCTGCATCATTTGTTACAAATGACTAAAGAAATGCTGTTATTGCATTTCGGAAATAAAATGTTTGTTTTGTTGTTTTAAAGAGGAATTAGAGGAACATTCACATCGTTTAATGTATTTCTAAAATTGCAGAAAAAAGTTTCAGTGGTTAAGAATTTAGCATAATGAGCCAATTTTTCATCAAAGTAATCAATTAATCATCAGAATAATTGATTAATAATCTGAAAAATATACTAAATAGAAGAATAAACTATTAATTGTCAGCATAATCTCCAGAATAGATTAATCGATTAATCATCAGATTAATCGTCAAAATAATCGATTTGCAGCACAGATTTTAAACTCACGCAGACTCACATCGATTTCCTAATTTGTCGATCAGGAATCCGGCCAGAATCACCACCACGGCGTTCCTGGTGGTCAGACAGAGACCCGCTCACATACGGGGAAGGAAGGAAGGAAAACATCTTATCGCAAAATGACTCTGCTTACGTCCAAGCGTATATGGCATAGAGGAGGTTGTACTGCTCCGGACTCATCCCCAGGCCCTCCACGCAGTCCACAGTCCCGTTGATCGCGGTTGCATTGGGACATGTGAGGTTCTGCAACACGAGACAAACCAGGGATAAAGTTATAACTCGGACCTGGGATCTGAGTCAAACATGAATCCAGCAGGTTGATCATGAGGAATCAATCGACTGATTTTACCCCCTGGAACTGGTCCTGCAGGACGCTGGGGATGTCGAAGCAGAAGTAGGAACCAAAAGTCAGGAGGCAGTTAAAGAAGAGAACCAGGAAGCGATAATAAGCTGGAAACATCAAAATACCATTAAATTAACTTACGACAAGACTTCACAGTATTCTGTTGGGATTTCATGATGAAACAGGTTTTGGATGATTTTTCACAAGCATCAGTGACCTTTGAACCCCAAAGAGGAATAAAATGAGCTTACAGATGCAAAAACAAAACGATCTGTTGAAAGGTTTTTCTTAAATAAAGATCTCTTATTGAAGGAAAGTCCAAACTTTTTGTCAGCTGAGTCAAAATCATAAACTCAAAAGTACAAAAAATTTTAAGAACTAAAATTAAAGTTTTTGCTGTTTTGGTTCCAACATTCTAAACAATAAACTGACCATGAAGTAATTTAATAAAACAAATAAAGTAATCGCAGATTTGGTTAAGAACGGGATCGTATCCAAAACCTCAAATTGTTTTTTGTACATTTTCTTGTTAAATAAAAGGCATCCAGTTTACCTAATATTTTGGGCTCGATTGAAGAAATATGAAATAATATTTAATAGTTTCTCAGTAAAAACAGGATTTAGCTCAACCTTAGTTTGTAGAGGAATTGCTGAAGTGAACCAAGTTTAAATACAGCAGTTATAACCAGATCTGTGTGACCCAATGTGGACTTTAACAGCAGCTCCAGGTGAACTTCAGGAAGCTATGGAGGACCAAAACTGACAAAATTTAAAATAAATACAGAAATAAATAAATGCTTAGCAAATAAGAAAGCGCATTGATTGCTCAAAATTATAAACGTATCTTTATTTAGACTGTTCATGAGACATTTTTAGCACTAAATGAGTTTTATTTAATTGGACTGAGGGTGAAATTGGCTCCATGGAGAAAATTGCAGCTGCAAAAAAAGAGAAACTGACACATGATAGAAAAGTACATTTTTACTAAAGCCCTGTTGGACAACTTCCGACTTGAGTCACATGAGTTTTTAAAGTCTGAGTGGCTCATTTCCTGACCCGGTTCTAGGGAAGTATTGGATCCTGCGAGTAACTGGGCTTTAGCTTAAAATGCCATATGAGAAACAATTTTAGAGAAACAATCAGCACAACTGACCTTTCTCCGCCGGTTGAGCCATTCTGAGAGGAAATAAGTTTGCTATAAAACAGAAAAATGCTTCACATCCTTTGTTGTTTACGGCCTGCAGCTGCGGCAGAAGTTTAACGTCTGAAAACTCACGGTTAGCGTGAGACGGAGGCAAACCGCAGATCTACATGTCATGTGGATGGAACCGGTAGCATCGATGGCATTCCTGACAACGCATCCAGCTATTTGGAATTCTGCAATGACGTAACGAGCCGCATTTTCTTCTTCGTGGATTTTAATGGCGGGAGACATTGAACATTAAGATCATTACTGCCATCTATTGTGCTATTTTCCTTTTTTTTAAAAAAACTAACATAAATTCTTATAATAATTTCCCCTTTAAGTAGTAATAATTGTTTTATTTATTTTGTTTAACTAATATCTTATTCACTATTAATGTCTCCACATCATATTTCCTAATTTCTTGTTTTAATTAGCCGTTTTAATCCCTGAACTGCATACATCTTGATTGACTAGAACGGTGCTCTAGTTAGAATGAAGCATTTTATTAGGTTGAAGCTTTTTATTACAGCTGTCAATCAAATTCTACTATTTCTCTACGAGATGTGGGCTATAAATGAAAGCTGTAACAAAACCAAAAGAAATGGCATATTTATATTGAACTGGAATAAAAATTTACATGAATTTAATCATCTAAAATTTAAAAAAACTACTTGTAATTGGTAACAACATGTTAACATATTAATATTTATATATTTACATGCTATTTCTATTATGTGTGGTAAAGGTGTGAAATAAATGTGATTAATTTTTTTTTTTATTGCTGTACCAAAATCTGACACTGACTTTTAACTTAATTTTCATTTCTTATTTTTAATTTCAGCTGTTTTACTCAGTGAAGGTGAAATATCCTGGACTCCAGGCAGGGTTACATAGTGTTTGATGGACAAACGGGCCCGTAGCATCACTGATACTTTTAATGTTAAGCATATTTTCTACATATTTCTCATTTATTTGGGTTTTTATGTAAAAAAAAACAACAACTTAGTCTTAATCTGATCAAACCATAAAATTCTAATGCAAAATGTTATGTTTTTATTAGCTGTAAGTGGAAAATCATCACAATTAGCAGAAATACAAGCTTTACAAAAGCTATGAAAACTTAAGTCAGATCAATAAACCTGCACTAATTCAACCTTGTCTTTCTCTTTTGCAAAATTACATTTTACTATTATTATAACTATGGCTTTTTAAAATATATTTCTACATGTTTATATGCTAAATCTCAGTTTGTCGTCACAAACTTGGCTGATTTTAATCGTCCTGCCTATAAATATGTGTAACTCTTGCACTCAGTGTTTCTTGAACAGCCATCCCGTCAGATTAGGTCGCTGTTCTCAGATCTAATCCATGGAACAACAGGTGTGTAATCTGTTTTGTGGTCCACCTGGTGACAGCAGCTGCTCAGTCCTCCTTCTGCCATTTCTAAGAAAAGATTTCTAATCCACACGTCAGCTGGGTTTCTTTAGAAAGTTTAAAAGTTTAGCAATGGATGAGGTTCTAAAGTCTTTCTTTCTAATAAATTCACTAAAATCTTTTTTTGTTGTTGTTTTTGAGTTAACGCCACTGCAGAAACAAACACTACTGGAATTTAGGCAAAATTGAGAACTTGTTAATAAGACCACAGAACATGTTTTTATTTTCTTAATGTATTTACTTATTTATGCTGGTATACATTTATTCATTTTTATTTTGTCTTATTTTTTCTTGTTCTCGTCCCCAAAAATCTGTGTGACCCCAGGATAAACAAAACAAGAAATATTAAAGAAAAGTAACAGTGAGGATGAAAAGAAAAAAAAAGATCCTAACCCAAATGTGTCAAACAATAACAGTTTTTATGTTGTTGGGTTTCTCTTTCCTCTAAGTGTATCTATTTTAATATGTACTTCTTTTTTTTGTTCATTTATTTTTTGTTGTTTGTTCTTTTATCTGATCGGTTATTTGTTATTTTGTAGATCTATTCGTTTGTTTATTAGTCTGTAATGTTTGTTCTGTACGCATTAAATGATGACTAAATGAAAATGAATAAAATAAAATAATCTATATTTAGTTTTCAAATCTGTGTAATAAATAATTAGTATCCCGATCCGCCCTCCACTAAACCGCAATAAAAAAGGAGAAAATGGTGTATCGCATTTTAGATGGTTTGTCCCTCGGTTGACTCCGTAGCGGCTACATAAACAAAGGCAGGTTGAGCTTTAAAAATGGCTGCCCTGCGCAGAGCCGCAACCTGGGAGATTTCTGAATCAGAGGACAGCGACCCCGACCTGAAATCAGAATTAAACCGCGATGGAAGCTGTCAAAAAGAAACGACACCCAGCAGAGGAGAACCGGAGGAAAAACCCACAAATCTTCCGTCTTCTCCGGCTAAAAGTGACTGCAGAGTCGGTCTGCCTGCTCCGGAGGCAGCCGGCGGCTCTCCGGGCCCGGCACGCAAACGCCGCAGCAGGGAGGAGATGGAGGCGGCCAGGCTGAGCGCCAAGGAGCGGAAGGAGGAGAGGGAGCGGCAGAGAGCCGCCAGAGCCCGGGAGAAGGAGGAGAGGAAGCGGGAGCAGCAGCGGAGGAGAGAGGCGGCGGAGAGCCTCCGGCCAGAGAACCGCATCAAAAGCCTGACCGTCTGCATAGAGCCAGGTACAGAGGGACGCGTTCAGGTGCTGTCGGATATTCTGCTTCCATCCATCAGGCTCTATTAAAGTGCGTTTAATTCATCAGTAAAAATCACTGACAAGTTTATTTATTTCTGTGATTTATATAAACATGTTGAGGATCCATGTTTATCCTTTTGGATCAAGAAATTATAAATGTCTGTTGTATAAACAGACTTCAAAGTGAGAGCATAAATACAAACAGCTAATTAGTTAAAGGATCCTTAGTGATAAAGAACCAAAACTTTAACAAAGATGATGCATTTTATTCTAGTGGAAGTTTACAAAATTAGCAAAAAGTTAGCAAAAAGAGAAATGCTAAAGTGCTAAACAAAAAAAATTAGCTCCACTATTAGCAGATCACCACTGGGTTTCAGCAGATAAACTAGAAGATTTAAAATTATTTATTATTTAAGTTTAAGACTCTAAAGGACAGTATCTATGTTGAGCTTTACATCATGTTTTAATATTATTCACTCATCAAGAACATACCTGGAGAATTGCCTTGATTCTTCCATCATTTAATCTCCATGGAAACCATTCACATGTCCAAAACGCCTGGGTGGGCCCAGCCCCGCCTCCTAGGCGCAGCTCCTCCTCCTCTCTCTGTTCTGTGAATATTAAAGTTTAACTTGTGGTTTTCTGCAATAAACTTGGCTGTAAATATTGTGTAAAAACTGATTCTGACCTCCGCAGCCCTTCTCCAACATGCCGGCTCAGACATTTTGCTGGACACGCTGGCCATGTTGGAGTGGAGGTTCACTGTTGAGAGCCAACGTTTGTCTCGCAGCATCACCTGGACCAGAGATCTGCCTCAGGTAGGACGCTCCCGCCTCACACAGACTCCATTCAGGTCAACGCCTGGGTTTCCATTGACCTGAAAGTTAGAATCCCAAAAATAAATTTGCTTAATGAAAACATGCAAATTTTGAAAATAATTTTCAATAAGAGGTTCTTCCACTAGGAAGAGGTGGTTTTTATTTGGTTGTAACAAAATTGGTTTATTTTAAAAAACTGTAAAGGAAACACTTTTTTTGCATCACACGACTCAAATGATCAACAATCAAATGTTGCTACTGGTGGAAACTATGAAGAACGCAGCAGGAAGTAGTTGGAGGGTGACGTTTTTTTAATGACTTCTTGCGTGAACAAACTTATTCACGTGTGATTTTAATTTCTTATTTAACACCACATCACTGACAGGGTTGTGCGCTTCCCAGCAGGTTGGAGACGGTCGGGCCCTTGTGGAGCAGGAGGACCAGATGGTTCTGGTTTTGACTCTTGATGAATTTGTGGACGTTGTGATCTCCGTGAAAGAAGTAATCAAGCTCCTAAAAGTCGGAAAAACTTCCAAATGAAGACGCATTTGATGTCATGCTGTCCCCTCTCTGGACTGTAGATGGTGGACGGCGATGGGCAGGAGACGGGGACGATCCTCAGTCCCCTGTTGGAGTGTCTCAACCGGAACAAGGTGGTCACCATGTTGGTGACGGACTTTGAGTCGGATCACTGGTCAGTTTACTCCCAGGGAATTTATGAGCTTAATCTAAAAATTTCAAAGTATTTTGGGGGAAATTTTCAAAAGTTTCTTCAATCTGCAGTGGCCCTAATACGCCGTTGTAACTTTAAACTAATTTCCTTGTTAGATCAGTTTTTCTGGTTTTCCCAACAGGATGAAGGAATATTTTCCAGAACAGATGCTGCGGACAAAACTGGGGATGAAGGATCAGGATGTGGAGGAGGTTTGTTTGCTGTTTGAGGATTGGGATTGGACTGGGACCACTGGGAAAAGAAAAGATCAGACCTTTTTTCTCAGAATTCCGATTTTCTGACTGTAAACTCAGAATTTTGAATTTTTCTTAGAATTCAGATTTTTTGTTTTTTTTCCAGAATTCCCACGTAAATCTCAGAATCAGAATTGTTTAAATTGTTCACATGCCATCAGGAAAATGTAGTTTCTAAAACTCAAATTAACCAAATAAATTTGGGGAAAACTTTCTGTGAGGATAAAGTACAAGTTTACAAATCCTAAAAGAAACAGTTATATGATTATTTTCACATACTAACCACAAAACTGACATACACCTAAGAATTTTTGGTTATGTATTTAGATTTTGACATAAATTGATACAGAATTACAAATCTGAGAAAAAATGTTTGAATATTACAAATTTCTGTTCTGTTTTGGCACTAATCCTCTTCCGTACTTTCTAGGTTCTAGTTTACCTGCAGCTCTATAAGAACATCTCAGTGGTTTTCCTGGAGAGCTGGCAGGACATCACCGCCCATGTGTGCGCCGTCACCAAGGCTTTGTCAAAACGCCCCTTTAAGTGCGTCTTTGTTTTTACCGCAACAAATTATTATCTTATTGCAGATAATAAGATAATAATCTTCATTTATTCCGATCTGACTTTTTGTTTGTCTAATTCTGTTAAATTAATTTGTTTTACTGTTTTTGCTAGTTTATAAATTATTAGTTAAATGTTGTTCAGTTTTCATTAGAGTGGTAATTTTAATGTTTTTATTCTTTAGTTAATTTTTAGGGTCAGAATTCAGAAAGTTCAGATTATTGTATTACATCGATTTGGTAGTGAATATAATTTAGCTTCAGTTACTAACTGACCTTTGACCCCACAGACTCCTGACCGAGCGGACCGAGCTGCCGTTCTGCGTGGACGGTTCGTGGGCCGGCGGGGCCCGGGTTGGGAGGGACGGTTCTGGCCTGCGGGACGTCTGGGTCCGGCAGATCCAGCAGCTGAACAGGGTGAGCCCGGCGGTGGCCGCCGCGGTGGCCCAGGCCTTCCCGTCTCCGCGGATCCTGTTGCAGGTAATGAACCGCCGCTGGACGCAAAACCCCGCCGGTCCGGAGGATCGTAACGATTCTCTTTTGCATGCGTCGCCCGAAGGCTTACCAGAACGCCGGTTCTGAGGTGGAGAAGAAGGGCGTCCTGGCTGGACTCTGGGTGACAACAGAAGGGAAAGGAAGAAGAGTTGGACCGGATATTTCAGGCAGAATGTACCGCAGCTTCACCGCGGAAAACCCTCAGCTGGTTCTGGACTGATCGGCCCAACCTGGAAACCATGCAGCCTTTTCAAGGAAAAGAACCTCTTCTTCTCTGGTTTGATGTTAAATGTCTGACAGAGTATCAGGGCCATTGTACGGAACAAAGGAGGAGTACATGTTTGGACAAAAAATCCAGGAAATTTCTGATGTTGAAAAGTTGAGAATGAAATTTTGAGATGGATCTCAAAACAGAAAAAAAAAATTCAGTTTTTGAAACTCAGAAATTTCCAAGATCTTTATATGAAAAAATCTTAATCTCAAAATTTTCTAAAAAAAACAAACTGAAATGTTTGAGTTTTAAAAGTCAAAAAGCTTTTCAAAAAATTCTTCTGTTGTCAAAATTTCTGAATTTATTTCCTAACAAATTGTTGACTTTTCCATCTAAAATGGCCTTAAGACACAGTTGTATAAATGTAACACTAATCATGTTTGTAAATAAATAAATAGGGTTTATTTTAATGAAGAATGAAAATGAGCTGGTTTTCCAAACGCATGCATCTCCATTTTATGTAAATCGTGAAATAAAAGGGACTAAAAGTCTTTTGCTTGGATTTAGATCTTTTTGTAACGTTGATAATTAGAAGAGAAGGAAAAAAAGGTTAAAAGTGTATCATGTTTTTTATTTTAACTTTTCCACCTGTTTCTGTGACAAACCGACACGAGGAAGGAACTCACTCAGGTCAAAGGCCTAAATTCATCATTTTGTGTTTTAGTCGATTCTGTTCAATGTGGGACCAAAACATGAATCCCAGAAACACACAGAGAGGTTTGATTTTGAAAAAGTCCAAGAGGCACAAAAACATGAATAAAAACTGAAACTAGAAACAAAACTTCATTATTTCTTGTTTATTTTTACAGGACTGTAAGAAAATTCACAATCAGATGTTAATAAATAGAAAAACAGAATCAGCAAAATCTCATCTGATACTCAGTTCAAAGATGGATAAAAAAAAACACTTATAAAAATACTTTTACGTTATTATAAACAGTCTATCCCTGAGAATAAGTTTCCTGGTTTGATTTTCAGATCCAGCCTTTTCCAAAGGCTTGAGCAGTGGCATTTAAAAAATAAAAAAACATCTAAATAAAGACACAAACAGGTTAAAATAAGACGTTCAAATAAAGAGAAACAGGAGCTGATGGTCAGGCCTGCAGCAATAAACAATAAATCAATCGCACGATAAATTAAAACAAACCCTATTTGCATCATTTCTCTCTTTCTGGCTGGTAAAAGTCTTCAGTCTGTTCAGGTCAGTTTTGTTTACAGAAACCTGATAATTCATCTTATTTGTTGTTTTGTTTGTTTTGTATATTCAAAATGTCTTCCAGTTCCAGAGTTAAATGTTTATCAGAATTTAAAGTGTTCTTGCATCATTATTGCCTTCATATCACTTGAAAATGGTCTTTAGACACAATATTATCGTTTATCACAATAACTTCTGGGAGAACGTTTTGTCACAGGCCTGTTGATGTTAAACTTCGACTCGATCTCTGCAAAAAACACCACAAAATAGTTTCTAGTGCAAATATCTCAGCACACTTGAAATAAAACAGAACTGACCTTCAGCAAGATGTATGAGTTTGTTTTAATAAGTCAATAATTTCTTAATATTGATGAAAAGATGAAAGTTTAATCAGTAGATTATTTTACCTTGATCACAGGGAAATGTTTTGTTACACATTGAATAATCTGACAGGAACTAGAACTTTTTCATCAATATTAAGGAATTATTGACAAAAACAAGCTGCTGTATTGTTGAAAAGTTACATGTTGGTAGTTTTGTCTTCTTTCAAATGCACTAAGATCTTTGCAGCAGAAACTAAACCAAAAGTATTAGTTAAGGTTTGGTGTTTTTGCAGTGAGCATCGATCAGAGCAAACATGGCAGCAGTAGAAAACGCTGAGCAGCACAAACGCAAGCGGGTCACGTCCAGCGGCATCGTTTGCACTGATAATCCTCCGGGTCGGAGCAGCAGCTGTCGTAGTCGCTGCTCGGCGGAGTCGGCGGACAGTGGCATGCTGTGGGCCGATCCCGAGGCGCCGGCTCGACGCAAGCACTTGGGCTGCAAGGCACGCTTGTCTGCATGCAGTCATCGTCCTCGGACGGGTCCGGGCCGCTGCTGAGGGCGAACACCCAGTCCAGTTGGCTCTGCAGGACGGTGCGCAGGCCCGGCGGCAGCTGCAACGCGTCAACCACGTCGGGGCAACTGGGCAACATCTGGCGGAGCCGGGCGCAGCAGAGGTACTGCAGGGAGGTCGGCGCGTAGCAGGCGGACACCACCTTCATGCTGCTCTTCGCGGCCGTGGAGCAAACCATGGGGTAGAACTTCTTGCTCTGCAGCCTGGTAGCAGCCACACCTGTTAGCAAGGCATGATCTGGTTAGCTTCATCAATAATTCAGAGGAAACAAATTTGGGAAAACTTTGTAACTATATATAGTATTTTTAGGTAACCATACTATAAGTTGCATTATAACAACGTTAGCATAGGTGGCGCTCACCACTGCTGAAGCAACTGAATTAAATTTGATAAATTTCTCAATAAACAAATATTAAAGTTCTTTGTTCAAATTCAAGCATTTGATCACGGTGGTGAGTTTGCTGACGCTCTACATATCATGAAGACGTGCTGCAGTTCTTACCGAGTCTGGGACGGTTTTCTCTGACACACTGAATAAAAGTGGTCCGACTACACGGCCTTGAGGAACCCCACGTTTGATCTCGGTTCATATTTCAGTTTCATAAAGACAGGAACCATTTTGCTACAGCAGCAAATCGTCCCACGTTATTTACGCCACTTAAACCTTAAATCAGAACTTCAACTGTTACCTATGCAGTGCCGATTCTTGTAGAAGGTCAAAGTGCCGTGCCAGGTGTCCAGGTGAACTCCTATGACCGAGCCTTGACCGAACCGAGGGGAGAACTTCACTTTGTCTCCTTTGTGTTGGAGCAAACCTTCAAACAAACATTATTCTTGGTTTAAAATCTGCTCACCTGGATAAAAACCCATGTCTGTGAACAGGAAACGGTCTAACCTGTGTATGAGAGGCCCCAGCTGTCCTCATCGTGGCCCAGCAGGCTCCCAAAGCTGAACTTGAACTTATCCAGGTTCACCTCAGAGGTTCCGACTCCAACCATCTGCAGAGGCACAAAACACATCAGCATTCAGTGTCTTGCAAAGGTTTTCATATAGAGCCGTATGACCGGGATCTGATCACTAATATTATTAATAAGAGATCACTGTGGTAGATTAGCTACGCTGCTATTAGCTAATCAACAGCGGTGGTCGATTAGCTCATTAAAAATACTTTTTAAAGGTTTTTAACGGAACCAAAACATTTAATCAGGTTATCGCTGCTAAAGTCAAGCCAGCATAACTGACCTGCTTCCCTCCCTTTTTCTCTTAGTTAAAACTTTTTCCTGACCTTCTTATTATCTGGTTGTAACAGTGGAGATAATCAGTAGCAAACCCCTGCATCCATTTATATCTAAATATCAGACGTATGTTTATGATTTAGCACATTATTTTGACAATTTGACAAGTAAAACCTCGATGCTTGTTGTTTTTGCCCTGCAGGAGGGAAATGGGGCCCCGATTGGGTCCAGACATGTTCTGGGGCCCCGATTGGGTCCAGACATGTTCTGGGGCCCCGATTGGGTCCAGACATGTTCTGGGACCCAGATTGGGTCCAGACATGTTCTGGGGCCCAGATTGGGTCCAGACATGTTCTGGGTTCAGTTTTAGTGGTTGAAAGGAACTGACCATGTCGGTTCCGTAGACAGGTGACGTCATCTTCACCTCCCAGTAGTGCTGGCCCTCTGAAAGCTCCCGGTTTCCGCGGATGGCCGCCGTGCCGCAGCTGTAGTCCGAGTGGAAGTTCACCTTCCTGTCGTCGCAGCTGAGGAAGACGCCGGACGACTTGCAGCGCTCGTCCCAAACCCAGTCAAACACTGACAGGAGAAGAAGAAGAACGAGTTTTATTCTGAAAAGCAGAGCTCCATGACAACGGAGGGCTACGAATTATTTAAGATTAATTATTATTTAATGTGCTACATTAATGAGAAGAAAACACAACGATTTACTAAGGATTCAAAACAGCAGTTCCATTTCCTCTTCTATCATCTGAAGAAACTTTCTTGAGTAAATTGCAAGAGAACAAATGAATGAATGAATTTAACAGGAAAATATAAAGCTCAACTTCAACATACTCAAGTAAAAGTAAAAAGTATTTGGTAAAAACTAAAGTACTGAGTAATTGATATCTTAACATTTAAAAATTGCATCATCAAATGAACCAAAATCTAAAGTGAAGTGGAAATTTTGAGATTTTTAGGATCAAAATGACAAAAATTCAGAACAAGAAACTTTTCCAAATCAGTTTCTCTCAATAACAAACGTATAAAACTTTAGCAGGAACTGCAGGCCTGCATTCGCTGCACTTTGGGTTGAAACATGTTGGTTTTTCACTCCGTTGGTAGAAAATCCAGGAATTTTACTCAAGTAGGAGCAGAAATAACTCGAGATGAAAAGACTTAAAATTAAAAAGCTTTTTTATTTATAAATGCTTCTAAAAGTAAAAAAGAACAAAACAAGTTAACCATTCATTAAATATAACTACTTATTACCCAACTCTGCAGTGACACAATTATCGTTTATCGCAATAAAAGTAAAATTTATCATTGTGATCATCCTGAACTAAATATGCTCCAAATTAATTTATATTAGCATAAATGAACTGAGACTGAGACAAACGGAGAGAGACATGGTAAGTAAAACCACATGTAACTGGATAAATCGTGATTTTTGTTCATTTCTGGCTTTGTTTCCAGGCTCGGTGCTGGTTTCTGCTCACCCTGGTCCTCCTCCCATAAACTCGGGTTCAGCTCCTCCTGCGGCTCGCAGATGGAGAACGATTCCCGCTTCCCCGGCGCAGCAAAGGGCAGAACCACCACCTCAGAACCGGCTCCGACCAGCTGATCCATCTCAGAGTCCAGGTCAGCGATCTGAGAAACAAACAACACGATGCCAGTCTGAATGCGTCGTCCCAGCAGAGCGGACTCAGGCTTGCGTTTAGCATTTTTGTAATTTCTCCAACAGGCAGGAGTCCAAAGGAGTGAAAAACAGGTTTGTTGTCCCTGAGGCTCCGGGTCCAAACCCAAACTGCTGGCTGAACTTTTCAACAACAGAACCTGCAGGTGAAGTTTTGGTTCAAACATGTTTGTTTTTCTTTCAGTGGGAGGAAAATCCAGAAATTTTACTCAAGTAAGAGTAAAAATACTTCATAATAAAATGACTCAAGTAAAATTAAAAAGTACAGCAAAGTAAAAATACTCCTACAGGTTATAATAAGTTACTCATGTAACTAAGTAAATGTAACTAATTAGCACCCAGCTCTGCCCACCACTCTCCTTTATTTTAATTTGTGCAAAAAAACATTTTTCAAATCCAAATAATGGAAAAGCTTAAAGAAATGTTGCATGTTTAGCATGTTTTCCTCTGCTGCCTCACCTGAGTCACTGATTGGCTGTCCCTCTCCTCCCTGTCTCCATCTGCGTCCTGCCGGGTTTCGCTCCAGGCCACATGTCGGGTTTTGCCGCTTCGGCTTCGTCTCAGCATGGCGGCTCTGCAGAGGGACAACATAAAGCCTGAGGACCAGCTGGCGCCCGAGCTGGACGCCATGTGACCTCTGACCTGCTGGCACGCCTCAGACTGGGCCTCTCTGCAGCGAAGCTCCACCGAACCGGACAGATGCAATGTTTTGGTTTTTTCTTTTGCTAATATAAGATTTAACTGGGATTTAACGGCCTGTTATGGCCACTGCAGGCAGAGGACCAAAAGAAGTGAATTTCTGCCAAAAGAAATAATATATTTAATTTAAAAAATTACATTTCTGAGTTTGAAAACTCAAAAATTGCTAATAAAATGTGTATTATTTGAGTTTAATCTCAGAAATGTTCAAGAAAAAATGAGAAAATTTCATAGTTTGAAAAGTTACAATCTGAAATTTTGTTTCTTGAAAAACATGAAATTTTCTGGGTTTGGAAGAAAAAATAACAGAAGTTTTGAGGTTAAGCTAATAATTGTTTTAGAAAACAACGTGGAAATTGCTGAGTTTGAAAAGTTGGCAGTTTCCTAGAAAAAAAATCGAAGATTTCAAATTTTGTAAAGTCAGAAATTTACAAAAAAACATTTGGAAATTTACTGCAAAAAACTTTTTTTAAAAATTGGATTTTTTTTTTTACTTGAAACTAAGAAATGGTTGTTTCAAGTGAAAAAGAAAAAATTCTAAGATTAATTTTAAAAAACTCCTGAGATTTTTCTAGCAAATTTTCTCATTTTTCTCAAACATTTCTCAGCTTCGTCTCAAAATTTTTGACTTTTCTGGCAGGAATTTATCCTTCTGTCTTCATAATACGGCGTCGTTTGGATGGGGTTTGAAGAACAACCACTGCTGTTTCTTCCTGAAACGTTTCATGAACCTGACTGACGACTGGAAGTAGGTCACCAACTATTTACGTTGTCAGGCTGCAGCTGCAACTCATCCGCAGTGATCCAGGCTGGTTCTCCAGTTTCTGTCCCAGTTTAGCAGCAGGAGGAATATTTATGCTCATGTTTTACCAAAGACACGCCTGGAAATGTTTGGTTTGAAAACTAAACACAGATATTATGGCTAAAAATTGCAACATTTTTCCATCACATTTTGTAACATAATGGATTTTTAGTGAAAATATTCACCTGGTTTGATTTTATCATCTGTTTTAATCCCCATAAATTATGAAAAAACACAAAACCTCATGAAGTATTTCTGGTTTCTGGAGCAAATATCTTGATAACCTTGAAATAAGACAAAAATATCTTTTAAATAACTTTTTATTAAACTTGTTTTGAGCCATTAATTCCTTAATTTTTATAAATAATAAGCACAAGCTCCAGCAGCAGATTATTTCCCAATAAATGTCTTATTAAGTGAAATGATTTAAAATTTAAAATGTTTTTTTAAATCAATGTTAAAGATTTACTGACGTCACTCAAGTTCCTGTTTCTGGATAAAGTTTTGACTTCATTTCAGATGCACTAAAACATTTGCTCCAGAAAATAGACCTAAAAGTTTTGCTGTTATTTTATGACTTGTGAGGAACAAAAACAGAAAATAAAACCCAACCAAGTGAATATTTAGTTTCTAAATAACAATAATTTTACAAAAAGTGATGGAAAAGTGTTTTATTTTTCTAGAAAATCTTTGAGATGAAGTTTGTTGAACTTTGTTTGCTTTAGATGCTGAACAAAGTGTTAAAAGTCCTACAGTTTGAACAAGATAACAGGAAGATATAATTCACACATGTTTATATCTGGGAACCAGAACTTGTGATCGTTATAATTACATGTTTATGCAAACAGAAACTGGACCCAGTGAAGAACACTAACCCTTAACCCCTAACCCTTAACCCCTAACCCTTAACCCCTAACCCTTAACCCCTAACCCTTAACCCCTAACCCTTAACTCTTAACCCCTAACCCCTAACCCTTAACCCCTAACCCCTAACCCTGCATTTATTTCACACTGTCGCTTTAAAAAGGAGGAATTTCAACACTACCCGCGTTTCCATTTCTATATAATTGCACAATTTGACATTTTGAGGATGAACACAAAAACAACTTCCCAAAAAGGTTTTTGGATTAAATGTTTGGTTTTCTAGAAACACTTTGAATCACACAATAAGGAACCGGATGTTGGATTTGGTTCAAACCACGAAGAAAAACCAGACAGGAAGTAGTTGGAGGAAGACGGCGCCATGTTTTCTAAAGACTTCTCACGTAAACAAACAAATTCATTCACTCATTGCGCATCTTATTTAATGGAACCGGCGATTACAAAAGGCTTTTTCAACATTAGTGGAATATTGACAGTTTTTGCTCATTTGCAATGAAACTGGATCATTTTTGCATGGAAGCCAAACGCAGTTCAAGAACCTGCAGCCCAGTTTACAACAAGATGAAATACAATGAAAAAGACTTTTCAGTCTGACAAAGAAAAAACTCAAATTGTGACGTAAATCATTCGACTGATGAGCCAAAATAACGAGGATCGTTTTGAATCCTTCATTGTTTTCATTATTTTTAAAGCAGCTGCTGATTCAATCAACACAAACAGGGACCTGTTTGTGTTTCCTAACTTCTGTGTTTCCTAACTTAAAATCAAAAACTCAATCATGTATTTTCCTCCACAGTCAATAATTCCTGAAGTTATTCGCTTCCTGTGCTGCTTTTATTACTGCAAAACACAAAACCTGACCAAGTAATTCAGTCTGAGTTTAGTGCAAATACGTTTAATCATTTGAAATAAGATCAAACTCACTTAGAAGTAGCTTTTCGACAAAATACAGGAGCTCATATGTTTCTGACAGACTGTTAGAGCCACGTGAAGAAAAATTTTAAAATAATATCACGACAGGAAAGTCATAATAGTATAACTTTAGCATTATGACTTAATTGTTGCATCATTATGACTTTACTGTTGTAATATTTTGTCTTTATTGTCACATTACTATGACTTTGTTCTCATGCAGGTTTATTCTTGTAATTTTATTTTATTTTTTTTTCTTAGTATGGCTCTAATCCTCTGTCGTATTTTTCACATATAGGTGAAAATGTATAATATATTGAGTTAATAAAGGAATTATTAACCCAAAACAAGCTCCTATCTCTTGCTAAAAACCTGCTTGTTCGTTTGTTTTGTCTTATTTCAAGTGTACTAGATATTTGCAGTGGGAACCAGATGAACAGGATGTTGCGTTTCTGCAGCGCGGCGCTGCGGTCTGGACCTGATGGCGCGTTAATGCCAGACCTGAGCAGCAGCTGGTCGCTTCCTGTCCAAGCAGGTGCAGGAGACGATTGCAGTTAATTTAGATTAGTCAGTCTGGAGCAGTTCTCCGTTTAATTGGGCCTTACCCTAAATACCGAGGCGGCATCTGGAGGCCTGAGTCAGGACTCAGGCAGAGGAACCGCAGAACGACCATATTTAAGCTGCACAGCAAAGAATGTAAAGAAAGATTCAAATAAAAGATTCAAATAAAATCAAGGAATTACAGTTGTCTGGATTTCTTTGTTGTTGTTTTTATTTTAATAATCTGTATTAAAAGAAATTTCATTTATTTCTTAAATTCCTTTTGGTTTATTTTTGAACAAACTTATTGGCGGCTCTTTCTTTAAAAACATCAAGATCAATACATTAAATCGGCTTTTTAGTAAAACTTTTGACATTTTTTCCTCAACTAGAAAACTACAACATAAAATATGATGTTTAATCAGGATAATAACTTTGATTTTACCTCAATTCTTTGCACCTGCGATGTTCAGAGTTGGTAATAACTGGTTACATTTACTCATTTACCTGATTAGTTGTTTTATTATGAAGTATTATTTCCCTCACTTGAGTAAAACTTCTGTATTTTCCTCCCACTGAATGAGAAACAAACCAGTTTTAACCAGAAATTCACCAGATTCAGACGCAAACCTGCACTTTAAAGTTTCTGAAGTTTTTATTCAAACATTTTTTTTGCCTGATTTTATATGAATTCTTGTCATTTTGGTTCTTAAAATACCAACATTTTCACTAAACTTCATATTTTGGTCCACCTGATTCTGCAGTTTCTGAATATTAAAGGTTTGATGATGTCATCGGTTGTTCTGCCCTTTTACCAAATACTGTTTTATTCTTTCCTCAGTCGTTTTTTGGTTTGAGTTTTACTTGAGTATAAATATGTTGCAGTTGTGCTTCTCTGACTTTAATATCCTTTTTGATTCTCTGTCAGCCAAATTTGTCCACCCCTGCTGTGAAGTGTTGATTTGTTTTCCTTCTTTTAGTTCCTCTATTTCAAATTGAAGCCATCAGCTGCTAATTCTCCCCAACAAACTCTGATCTGCTGTTTCTGAGCTATAAACTCCAGATTTTTACCTTCTGTGGTTAAATAACCAGCTTACATTCAGAAACACAGAAAGTGTTCATACCTTACTGAGGTCTCCATGAATGTTGTGCTGCAGAGGCTCATGTGGATTCCTGTCAGGGTGACAGCTGCAGCCTTCAGTCTGTCCCACTTTCTGCAGGACAGAAGTAAACAGAACCCGTCCACGCCCACAGCGCGCTCCTATTGGATCAGAACCAGGCAGAGGAGGAGACACTGGACTCCTTCTTCCTCTGCCTGACCTGCAGCTGATTCAAGGCTCATCATGTGACGCCTGCTGACCTGAGCACTGCAGGCTGAACAAAACCAGCAAGATATAGGAGTTTAACTGGCAGGTTGTTTATTTCACTTAACATGACAGCTGAGTGCTGAGAACACACTAAAAGTAACTAAATTTTAATAGTACAGCTTTATTCTTGTAATAGAGTGATGAATGTTCACCTGAGCACTTTAGGAGAAGAAAACAAGCAAAATAACCAAAGAAAAAAAATCTTACCAAGTAGTTTTGCTCCAGTTAGTGCAAATATATTAGTTCATTTAAATAAGACTAACTTACAAGTAACTTTCCAGAAAGATACAGAAGCTTGTTTTAAGTAAATGTTTTCTTAATATTGATGGAAAAGTTCCACTGGCAGATTATAATATTTTTTCCAATATTATAATCAATATTAAGCTCCTTTGAAATATCTATTTTAAAAACTTTTGGAACTTAATCTGTTGTTAGAACCATAATTATGATTTTTAAATGGAAAAATACAACTTTTTATCTCATAATTGTGAAGTTTTATGTCAGAATTATGACTTTCTATTGTATGTTTATTATTTATTTTCCCTTTGGGCTCAAAGTATTTTTGATCTCATATTTTTATTTTGTAATTATGTCATTAAAGGTCAAAGTAACGTTTCTCAAAAATAAGTCAAAATAAAATAGCAGCAAAAATTCATCAAGTAACAAAAACAGCGAGATAATAATTTTCTTGCTCCAGTCATGAAGACATCCGGTTACGTTACAGAAGGAGGCGGGACTTGTGCTCTTCTGCGGCATGTGATTGGTGCGTGACGACAACGGAAGTTGTTGCTGTTTCCCTGCCGACAGCTTTCCTGTTTTAGCTCCATCATCTGAAGCATGGAGCAGAGTAATGGTAGGTGAATGTTAATAAACAATAACCAAGGATTTATCTCTGCTTCCAGCTTGTTTATTGTCACAATAACTGAATATATTTATGTATTAAAATGTAGCTGAACTCCACTGAGCTGCTAGCTAAAGCTAACTGCTAAAGTTTCTGTTCTTCTTATGATAAAGTTGATAGTTTTCGCTGTAAAACGTGAATGTATGAGCTACGTTCATGTTCGTTAACTAGTGATTAATGTCAAACTCTTGCTCAATGTGCCATATAACCAATTATTAAAGGCGGTTGCCGTTGATTCTGTGGTTATTTCATGTTAGAGGGGAGTTTGGCTCAGGTCCGCCATGTTGTTCTGGTTCTGTCTGGAAAAGGAGGCGTTGGGAAGAGCACCATCACCACAGAGCTGGCTCTGGCTCTGAGGCACGCAGGCAGGAAGGTGAGGGCTGCAGACACCATCTGACATTCTGCACGAAAAACCTCTGAGTGGAGGAGCCAAAATCTACCAGAAAAAACATGAGAAAAAACTTTGACATTACTCAGTTTGAAAAGTTAAAATTTCTCTAGAAAAATTTTATGTTTTTTCTAGAAAGATTTTTGAGATTAATGGCTGAAATTTATTTAGAAAATAAATCAATAAAATCTGAGTTTGAAAAGTTTAAAATTGGCAAGAAAAACTCAAATTTTTAGATTAATTGCAGATTGTTTTTTAGGAAAAACTTGCAAATTTCTTAGTTTGAAAAGTTGCAATTTGTACAATACTCAGAAAATGTGAGATTAATTGGAGAAAATTTCAAGACAATCTTGAAAATTTCAGATTTCTTTTTCAGAAAATTATTCACTTTTCAAAATCAGAGACTTCTGTGCTTTTTCTAGAAATTTTCAGAGCTCATTGTTTATTTCTGGGTTTTTATCATAAAATAAGCTAACGCACCACATTGTTCAGGTTGGGATTCTTGACGTGGACCTTTGTGGGCCCAGTATCCCCCGCATGCTGAGCGTCGGCCGACCAGAGGTGCATCAGTGCGACTCCGGATGGGTCCCGGTCTACGCAGACGCCCAGAAGAGTCTGGCTCTGATGTCCATCGGTTTCCTGATGGACGACCCGGATGAAGCCGTGGTGTGGAGAGGCCCGAAGAAAACCGGTACCATCGGATCAGACACTGGGTTTCCAATCATTAGACACAGTTTAACCATTTATTAGTAATAGAGAAACTGAAAGGAGTAAACTTCTGCACAAAATGTCAGAAATTTTGATATTCATCTCTAAAGGTTCTCTTGAAAAAGTTCAGGATTAATTGCCGACGTTTTGTAGAAAACACTTGGAAATTTGAGTGTGAAAAGTTAAATATTTACTAGGAAAATGTGAATGTTTTTCTAGAATTTTTCAAAATCAGAAATGTCCATGTTTTCTCTTGCATTACAACCGTCTTGAAAAAGCAAAACATTGTCAGGAAATCTGATTTCTGTGGGTCTAATAATGTTTAATTCGACACCAAAAAAATTAATCCAAGAAATTTTGGCAAATTTAGAGCAAAAATAAATTTTTCTTGACGACCATTTTGAATTTTTTAGTTGCTAACGGATTTTACCCGTTAGCAAAATGCAAATTACACACACAGCGTTTCTAATATGTCAGTTTGTGTGTTCCCTTATTTAAAATGTGTTTTTGTCCTCTAAATTATATGATCTTTGTAAACAGAGATAATTTCTTCTGAATGGATTAAGAATAAAATACGTAATTTCTGGGGTTTTTGGATCATAGGATAAAATTCGAGGACAAATTGCTGCATCATGATTTGCTGGACTGAGTGTTCCTCTTTCTTGCAGCTCTGATTGGCCAGTTTGTGTCGGACGTGGCGTGGGGGGAGCTGGACGTGCTGCTGGTCGACACGCCGCCGGGGACGTCGGACGAGCATTTGGCCGTCCTGGAAAACCTGAAAAAACATAAAGTGGACGGAGCCATTTTGGTCACCACTCCTCAGGTAGAAATTAAACGAATGAAACGGGGAAAAAAGTGCAAGAATTTCATTATTTCATATCGTTTCCGCTGGTCTTTGCTGCTGTTTCTTTTCAGTTTGGATTCCAGTGATGAAAACAAATGTTGGAAAAGGCTTTACAAGTTATTCCCCTTCCTGTTTTGGTTGCAGGCCGTGTCAACAGGCGATGTGAGGAGAGAAATCACGTTCTGTAAGAAAACCGGAGTTCGGATCCTGGGAATTGTAGAAAACATGAGCGGCTTTGTTTGCCCTCATTGCTCCGTAAGTAATCCTGGTTAATAAACCATAATTACATGACTGATCATTAGTTTACATATGAAGTCACATAAATATTGATTATGATTTGGAAAAGCTGGAATGTGTTTATAAAATGTTGCTTATTTGCTACAGGAATGCAGCAACATTTTCTCAAAGGGTGGAGGTGAAGAACTGGCCAAACTGACCGGATCCGTGTTTCTAGGTGGGTTGTAGTTTCAACTAACAGCCACAAGGTGGCGACAAAAACCCTTCAGTGTAACGTCCAATCTGCACCTTCAGGTGCAGAAAGAAGCTTGTAGTTAAGGTCTTAATTATTAATCACACAAAACTCAGAATTTTGCCATGGAATCGATAATAAATGACATTTATAGTTTCACTGTTTCCAGAAGAACAAAGTTTGATCAGATTTTATTGTGGCGATTCACTAATTAGGCAGGAATGTTGACCATAAAGAGCAACTAAAACCCAAATGAGGTTTTTTGGCAGATAAACTATCGGTTGATAAAAGAGCCATCTTAATATTTCTGTGCAACTTGTTGCTTTTCAAAATAAAGCGGGTCTGAAAAGTTGCTAGTTCTTTTTGTTGCCATCCGGATCCACAACAAGAACTCATTTGTTGCTAGCCACTTTTTGAAAAGAAAAATATTTATTCCCAGTTGGTTTTTTGGAAAAAAAAAGTTGCTGTATTTGTCGCTGGTTGTTGAAAAAGAAAAACGTCCAGCAAGCAATCGTTTCTCGTTTGTCCAGAGATTTTGTACGAAGCAGAGTGCAGAACAATGGTCTGGTTTTACCAATAATTTGGCAATTCCTTAAATTTTTGTGTTAAATCAGTAAAATAAACGGATCAAACTCCATGGAGATTCTGTTTTTGTTCATGAGATTAAATTTGGATCTGAACCGTTAACAAAACGACATCGATCAGGTTTCTGCCAGTCAGTAACGATGCCTGAAGTGGAAATTAAACATTTCTGAAATGTGACTGAAGTTTCAGAGGGTTTGATTCTGGTGTTCTGGTTTCAGGTTCGGTACCGTTGGATCCGCTCCTCAGCGCCAGCCTAGAGGAAGGCAAAGACTTCGCACAGTCATTTCCTGACAGCTCCACATTCAGCGCCATCAGCACAATTTCTCAAACGTTACTCAACAGCCTCCAAACGGACTGATTGTTTCTGAATTCAAAGATTTGTATCGTTGTACACATTTCTCTTGTATAGTTTACATAAATATTGGTTACATAATCTGGGTTTAAAGTGTTTTTCCTTTAAATCAGTTCTGCTTCCTGTTGTTTTGGTGCCAAATCAGCAAAGAGTCAGAATGAAACTGAAAAATAAACGCAGAAACCGAAGACATTTGTGTGTTCGGAAGTCAGTCAAAAGTTGGAATCTTTAATTGAGAAACTGATACATCCAGATCTTGTACAGGATTATTGATGGACAGCAGTTCTAGTTCCAGAAAATATGCTCCAGATTAAAAGAAAATTGCATAACTTTAAAGCTAATCACATCTGATTTTTTTTTTTTTATTTAAATACATCTTGATCTGGATGAAATCTTCTGAAAGTAATCTGAGCAAGAAAACACTGAATCCCATGCGGGTTTTTGTTTCAACGCCTGGAATGGAGGAACAGCCACAGACGAGATGAGAAAGTCGTGAAAAATGAGCTGGAATGTGGAAATTACAGCGGCGAGACCCGACATCTTCAATGCTAACAGCAGCAGCACGAGGAAAAACACTGACGCTTAAAAAACAAATGTTCAGAAAGCAACACGCCACCAGCGACGGACTAAAGGCAATCAAAACAAAAAGAAAAGGAAATCCAACCACTTATCACGATTAACCCACAGTGCATTAAACCTAGTGATATTTATGTATTTATATATGCATAATATCTTGGACAATTAGACTTTTGCTGCATCTCAACAGTTCAGTGAACACGTCATTATAAATAAAAATCAGCAGAACAAAAATCTCAAGTCCATACATGTTTTTTACAAACAGATCCTCATGATTATTGTTTAATATTAATATTACATCTCCCAGGTTGATGTGGGGAAAAGCAGAGCCGCCTCTGAAGAAAGTGGAGGGAGAAAACGAGTCTTTATCCGACAATTTCTACTTTTTTCTTTAAACACACGCACACACACACAAGACAGACAAATCACTACATTGCGCATTTACAAGTTGACTATCAAATCGGGACGACTGTACACACTGAGAAAAGACCATATTTATGGAACCAGTATTTCATTTCCCCCATATTTTCTCTATTTTTCTTTACACTTTTTTTCCCTCCAGCAGCAACGTTTAAAGGAGCGATGGCGCGGCTTCGTGTTACTTCGTGGAGAGGATGAGGGCGACGATGAGTCCGTACAGACCCAGGACCTCGGCGAAAATCAGGATGAGGATCATGCCCACGAAAAGCCGGGGCTGCTGGGCCGTTCCCCGCACGCCGGCGTCGCCCACGATGCCGATGGCGAAGCCCGCCGCCAAGCCGCTCAGGCCCACGCTCAGCCCGGCGCCCAGGTGGAGGAAACTCCTGCACACAAAGCACCAAAACACGGTCACCAAAACACGGCGACCAAAACACGGTCACCAAAACACGGTCACCAAAACACGGCGACAGCAGCAGATTCTATACAGAGACTAAACCACTGGAGTAAACTAAAAAAACCAAGAGTTTAATTAAAGTAAACAACTGGCAGAGAATTAGGTCATAAAAATAAAGGAGTAAAGTCGTAGCTTCAAGAATTTGTACAAGAATAAAGTAATGAATGCAAGTTTATCTTTTTTTAAAAGTAACCAAGTTCTTGTAATTATTCCATCATATTTGTCAAAATGCTCTACATTAAATGTTATAAATATGTCAACAGGAAAAGGCTGAGTTAGAGTCTCATCCTTTGAATATGAAATAAAAAAACTTATCGCAATATAAACATTTCATAGCAGCTGATATTGTTGATTACGTTTTTTAGAATATTTCCTAACTTCCTGTTTTATCCAGTATTCTCTCCACATTGTTTTTATTTTTTTAGCAGTGATGAGGCAAAGCAGGGAAACCTGAAACTGCCCCAGATACTTAGCAGACTGTTGCTAGGCAACCAAAGATCGAGCCAGTTGGTTGATTCCACCAACCTGGAATATTCTACATGTTGGATGCATCATCTACTGCGATGTATATAGTTATACAGTGATGTTACTGTGAACCGTATCTAAACTTACTTGTAAAGAGTGATTTTGTCTGAGATGTTGTTGGCGATCAGCACTGCTACTACCAGGCCGTAGATGGCTATGATACCAGCCATGACCACGGGGATGATGGACTTCATGATGAGCTCCGGCCGCATCACCGACATGGCGGCGATGCCTGTGCCGCTCTTAGCCGTGCCGTAGGCCGCTCCCAGGGCTGGAATGACAAAAACAAACGCAGGCTAACCGGTTAGCATCAGAGAGGCTAGCAGACGACAAACAGTGAAGCACAGCTGGAAAATAAAGCAGAAGTGGAACTACTGTTACAGATTCTGTTCCTCTAAATAAAACCCATCATGG
Source organism: Poeciliopsis turrubarensis (assembly GCA_010277015.1). NCBI lineage: Eukaryota > Metazoa > Chordata > Actinopteri > Cyprinodontiformes > Poeciliidae > Poeciliopsis > Poeciliopsis turrubarensis. Next base: position 689,762 of record VMRN01000091.1, on the reverse strand, counting down.
CTTCACTGGGTATTTCACCTTTCGTCAAAGGGAAACTATAACCAGCTTTTTATTCAGGCTTTAAGACGGATGAGGAAAATGGGAAGGGCATCAAAAGAGGAAGAAGAAGCTTCATAAGCTGACAGAAAATGAAAAACACACAGAAGCAACGAGATGCTTCTGTGTGAAGCAAACAGGTGAAATCTGTTATTCTGATTAATCCCATTTTAAAAATTCACACTTTCTGCTGATTTTTTATTTAACCACTTAAATGAACAATTTATAATAAATATTGCATAAAAAGCAAAAAGAAGATTTAGTGAGTTTGAAGCCAAACTGCCACTGGCTGCAATTTGCCTAAAAAATATTTACGTACAAAATGTTTATTATTTCAAACATAAAACGTATACTACTTTGTATGTTTTCTTAATTATTACTCTGTATGTTTATTTGGCTGAGAAAAACAACAAATTGGTTGAATTTACCAGATTGTAAACCATTTGATCACTTTTTCCTGCAGGACTTAACATGAAATTACTATTTAATTCTCCTAATATGCCTTTATTCTGATAATATAACTCCATTTTTATAATTAAAAATGTAAATAAATGAGTTTAATTAAAAATTAACATTTGTCAAACAAAATGGCGGCTCTGGCTGCTGAACTATGGAAACCAAAAGAGCGCATTAGTTTAATTCTTTTTTAAAACTAAATAAAAATCTGGATTTTTCAAATATCCAATTAATCGCCTTCCTGCAGGTAGCAGTGTTTCTTACTTCTACTACACTGCTGACTCTTTAGTTGTGGTCCAGTTAAAGTCTGATGGAGCAACAAAAAGTCGCATCTATTGTCAGGACATGAGTAGAGACAATTACTGCCAAAAAAAAAAAAAAAAAAAAAAAAAATCTCCCTTTTTGTCAATATTTATAATGTGGTGCTACAAAATTTATTTTAATTGTGCAAAAAATAAAGAAATAAAAGTGAACTTTAGCAGGGACTGAGATACTTGGGGGTTGTTGGTTTCGTCATTAATTCTGCAGCTTTTTAACCTTTGGTGACCTTCTGAGCAGGATTTGGAGAAAATGACCTCCTCCACAGACAAAATGATGCTGATTAAATCTGAAACGACTCCAGATTTCCCAGCCTGAAGCGTTCCTGCACTGGGAGTTTCTCCTGCCAACGACAGCAGGCTGTGCAGCCGCCATGTTGCCTCCGTCTCTCCTGATGCGTCGCCACACTGACGCCATCAGAAGGTTGAATCAGCCCCGACTGTCTGAAGTCAGTCAGAGCGCAACGTTTAGCAAACCAAAACAGAGAACCAGGCCGACTTTAAACGCTAAAAGCAACTTTGAGTCTTAAAGCCTGAAATAAAAACGACAGCTTATCAGAAGATCCAGAGTTGCTAATAATCAGATTAAATATTGCCTTAAATGTTTGGCTGGACAGAGATGTGGATGACTAAGGAGAAAAACCCCACCAGATTACTGTCATCTTGTCTCAGCAGGAAGATTCTGTGGAGGCAAAACCTCTGGATTATAATCCTAATCCTGCCACAGCGTTTGGGAAACAGGACGCCCCATGACGTCTGACGACATCAGAGCAGAAAGAGCCTCCAACAAAAGAGTGAAAATGAAATTACAAATTGCAGCAGGATGCGTCTGAGTCACAGAGAGAAAACCCGGCTGTGGTTTCTACCAAATTACAGCACAGAGCTTTTTGAAGTCATCTTTAAAAATGTGCAGTGCGAAAACATAAATCACTGCAACAACAGTGGATTAGGACTACTGTCCATAGAAAAACATTTCCACCAAGACAAAAGGAACACAAATGATTTAGAATAAAAAAGTGGAAATTTGAGCTTCAAAAGTTGCAAGTTTGCTAGAAAAAAAAAAAAAGTATCAGAATTGCTCTAGAAAAAACTCATGAAGTTTCTTTCATGAGTCAGAAATTAATTTAAAAAAAAACTAAATTAAAACTTTCTAAAAGAAAAAAAAATCTGAACTCTAAAAAGAGCTCTTTAGCATTAATGAAGTGTTTTTTAAACTGAATTTACAATCATGACAGAAAGTAAACAAGGTGCTACTGAAAATGTTCAAGTTTGTTATGTGAAGCTGAGCTTCACACATTTTAAATCAGGACAAGTGAAACATCAATCTGAACTTTTCTTTTAGCAGGAAATAAAACACGTCACCACCTGCCAACGCATCTTTTTTTTTTTATGTGAATGTCTCCACTCTGCAGGATCTTTCCATCTGAATCCCAAATCAAGAATCAATCCTCTAAAATGATTTTTACTGGAAAAGAGCAGAACATACCATTCAAAATCACCTGCTTGATCATTTATAAGTGGTGAGTAGTGGCCTGCATATTTTAGTAACAATCCAACCAGTCCTTATTTGGGTTTAATATATAAAACATGTCAATTTTAGGTGTTTGTGGGTTTTCCTTTTAATTATTTTGTTAAATTCAAGGACAGAATTTGGACAAAGTTTAAAGATTCCTACAAAATATTTTAGTAACACACAATAAAAAGTGTATTTGTATTTTAAATAAAGTAAAAGAAAAAATAAAATTTCAGTGGAAATCGCTTGTCTGTTAAACAGACAAGGGAAAAAAAGCCATTCAAGAAAACTTAGCAAAGTTTGAGTTTATATCAATTAATATCATAAGCTACAGTTTGAAAGTTTTCTACCAATTGTCTGAAATCTGAATTTCACCCATAATACAGGATATAATCATAATATGCTGATATCTGATTGTGACAAACAGTAGCATGAAAATTCACTTCTGACTCACTTTTAAATAAGGACAAGTGGAAAACGAGGAAATAAATCCATAAAACCACCAAGTCTTAAAGTCCATTCAAAGTAGCACTTCTTCATAAGTTTGATACATTTTTTTTTTTTTTTTTTTAAATCAGATTTTTTTTTACAAACACATCCACTGTCGATTTATACTTTTAAATGTTTAAAGGTGTATTTCAGGGAATCTCTGGCTGGATGGCCAAGTCAGAAGTCCCATCATGTGATAATCATGTGACTCGTCATTCCTTTGAGGAATAGGAAGTCAGCCAGCTGATCACGGTTTCTAATTGATATTTAAACCATAGAGAAGCTTTTTAAAAAGCGTTATTTAAATATATATGTCAATATATACCTCAGAATTAAATTAAAGCTACACCTTCATGTTTACTAAATGGTTTACGCAGCGATTGACTAATGCAGCTTACGTGGGATTGCGTGGACTCGATCTCTAATATATTTGCTTTATGATCTCAACTTTTAACATTGCTTAAGCATCAACTTTGCAACACTTTTTAATTATTCTTAGTAAATTTGTAAAGTGTAAATGGCAGCTTTGTGGAGAAAAGTAGCCATTAGCTTAATCAGCTATTAATGCACTAACCACACGATTAAATTTGAGAAAGCAATTAAAGTTTTGTCGTCAAATATACAATTGAAATATGTTTTTTTTTTTTTTTACACGTGTAATATTATTATACAACTCTCGTTTTGTCCTTTCGCTTTGCCAGAGTAATTTGAAGTGAGGCTAGCGTCGATGCTAACTCAGACAGCTACCACCAGCTAGTTAACAAGCCTTAGCTCGTTTTAGCTAGCTATAGTTAGAAGCGAAAGCAAAGAAACCCAATGAATGCAAGTATGGCGGTTTTAAAAGTAAGTTTAAATCCCTTTCTGAACTACAGCTCGGGACAAATGACAGCTAACGATTAGCATTGAATCGCTAGCATTCAGGAGAGCTAAACGAGCTTTAAGAAGAGCACCGCGGCTAGCAAATGATACTTTATGGGATTTAAGCTCATTTATCTGCAAATACAAACAGACAAACATTAAAAATCATTTAAAGAAAGCGTGTGTTACTTACCGCTGAACACCATAGCCGCGGAGGCTCCCATCACTGCGAAGAACGGTGAGTACTCGGGGCTTTGGCTCGACATTCTGTCTCACTAAATAACGTATAAAAATAAAGCAAATGTACAAAAATAACAATTAGCGATGAACCAGAAGAGGAAAGGCGCACTTTACAGGAGGCAATAGAAAAGGCCACGGGCTTGGGAAGCAACGCCGGGTAAACCGTCTAATAACCTAACTACCAGTGTAAACGGGAGAGTCACGACTCCTGAGATAAATAGCCGGCGCAGCAGCACAAAATGGCGAAGCGGAAAGGATCACCTGACTGACCGAACGGATGGAAACTTTCAATTCACTCGGCGACGGGGGGTTAGGAGAAACTTCTATATTAAACCCTGCGTCGGAGAAAATTTATTCAAATCTTAACTAACAGGCCAATGTTAGAACTAAGTATATATATTCGATGTTGCGTTTAAATTTGTTGCTTATTTTCCTAGTAGTTGTCAGAGGTTCACCCCCCCATCAGGCCTCCATTTGGTTTGCTCCGTGGCTTTGCCGTTTATATTTACGTCATATTTATTGAAAATGCGGAGAAACCGTGTAAATCTAGAAATTCACACATATTTCCTTCAGCGTCCACCTAACATTTATTGAAAATTTTCAATAAATTATAAAAAAATATTTTCAAATTTATTTATTTGAATTTATCTATTGAATAATAAATTTATTATTATTTTGTGGGTGGGGTATAAAATGGCTCTGCTGCACAAGAAGAATAAAATTATGAATAAAAATGCTATTTAATTTATCACATTTTTCTGTTTTACTTTCAAAAGTCCTGAGCTGGAAACTGAATTGTGTTTCTGGTGAGTCCATAAATCTAATCTCCTCTTTCCTCATAATATGAGAACAGATCAATATTTACCTCCTCCCTGATCCACTGTTGCTCTCTGAAGAAATGGAAAAACCAGTCAGAGCCAGCGGGAGGGTCTCAGCGCTGTCAATCACTCCTGTGTACTTGGTGTTAACTGTGCTAATAGTGGAGACACATGAAAACCGTTTACCTGCAGTTGTCTGTGGCTATGCTAACTACCCTGAGCACTGACAACAGTCTATGCTAGCTGTGGTTGATCAGAGAGCAATGGGTTGATTGACAGCACAAAGACCCGCCTCCTGGCTCTGATTGGTTGTCTCTGATGGTCACTGGGAAAAGGCAGAGGAGCTCAAATTTTTCACAAATTATCTGTCTCAACATGCTAACAGTTTCAACAAACACATAAAAGAAATGTAGATAAAAGTTACATACTGCAGCTTTTATCGAGTCCCACCAATTACTAAAATGCCCCCCCAAAAATTACCATTTAATTATTTAATCTCAATAAAACATTCAAATAATTATGGAGTTCTTGATTTTGGCGCCTCTAGCCCTCCGTATACATCACCCTGCTGCAGAGGGAGTTTCACTGTCAGCTGTGACATGCAGCGATGTGGCATGTGACCCTGTAGGAGGGTTGGCTGCAGCTTCCAGCTCTGGATTTACACAGAGAGAGAGGAACAGGGGATCAGGCAGGCAGGACTCCCCCAGATGAAGACAGAGTTGACGTGTGCAGTTCTTCTTCCTCCATAATTTTTCTGCATTGCCGGGTCAAGTCAACGCTGCTCGACCCTTCCCTCCACCCATAGATCAGGGTAAAGCCCCACGACTCGTGATGCAGTGTCTACATGCATCACCTCCAGCCACCTTCCTCTTTGACACAAACATTTCCACAACTCAGCTGAGACTGAATTATGAAACAGAGGAGATGCACCAATAGCAAGGTCACAGCCAGGAGGATCCTACTCGTATTTTCTCTTTCTCTGAGTTTCATGGATTCAAAATGAGCAGTGAGAATGAGAAAACACTGTGCAGTTCTGTGTAACCAGCTCCTGTAACAGCAGGGAGTAACATGATAACTCTGGTAGTGAATCGTTTCCTGTTTGCTTTGGGGGAATCCGTATGTTGCTGATGAATGACCAAAGATAAACACCGGCACCAAGCGATGTTTACCTTTCAGCTGTTATTTCAATGTCTCCCTAAAATCTTTGAAATGTCAAAACAGGAAATGACTCGTATTTTCTTCCATCTGATCAAGCTGAACTCTTGCAGAGTCAAAGATTAACAGCAATAATTTGGTACATGAAATGTTGCAGTTTCAACTAAATATTTAACTAAGAAGGTAAATATCTTGTTAACTAAATGTATATTGTTAAGCATGCTAAATATTTAACCAGCTAACTAAATATTTAGCTCGGAGCTAAATATTTACTCTGAAACTAAATATGCAGCTTTAAAATAAATACTTCAATAGCAAGCTAAATATTTAGCTTGTTAGCTAACAATGTAGTTTTAAGGAAGTTAACTATTTAAATGTACATATTTAAAACAAAATATTTAAACTATATGCATGAAGCTAAATATTTATACGAGTCACTAAATTTTTAGCTGTGTGCTAAAAATGCATTTGGTAAATATTTAGATTTAAACAAAAATATGTAGATATCTACCTAAATATTTAAGTTGAATTTGATAAATGAATGAATGAGATAGTGAACATGTAACTAAATAACTCACAACTTTACAAAAGAAACCCCACATTTCACAAAGAAATCAACCAGATCAAATTATTGAACTTATTGAACATTTCTGTAAGGAAAAGCTGCACAAGTCCAGTGAGGGATGTGAGGGGTGTCAGAGGAAAACCCTCTCGGTGCGTAGACTTAAACACTTAAGCATCTTAGTGCTGCAGGCAGGAAAGCAGGTTTTCAGTGGATGTGCCAGACCAACACCCAGAGCAGCTGCTAAAAATAGCCGCGCATGCGCGATAAGCGGCGTGAATCCTTGAATGAACAGCTCTGGCCCAGTGAACAGCATATCACTGTAAGCAGGGAATTACATTACAACCCCGCTTTGTCACGTCACAAGCTGAAATGCTTTCATTGCAAATAAACAGGTTATATTCGTTTTCAAAGAACCGACATCGATTGTTTTGCCTTGAGAAAATATTCATTTCACCGTTTCCAGAGGTACAAACACAAACTTCAGTGCATCGAAAACAGGAAGGTTTAAAATCATTTTAAGAATATCTGAGTCATTTTCACCATTTCCAGTCATGCAGATCACTGTCTGCTTCCACCAAACAAAAATAGAGAATGTGCCTGAAAAACCACGTCTGAGTAAAACAGAAGTAGCTTTGAGCTCAAGATTCAGCATCTATGAAGCCAGAAATGCTGCAGTTTCACTGAGATTAGAACATAAAACTGTCATATCAACGCATTTACAAAGGAATGGAGACGCAATGTTAAAAATAGGAGGTCAGAGGGAAGCCATTTTTATTTATGAATCATTTCTCAACATTTTGTTTTTACAAGCATTAACTGCAGCTCTGTGTGACTTTGGGGTTTCAATTGCAAAAGTTGTGAACTTAAAGTTGAGCAAAAGTAAAAAAAAGCAACCATTGCTGTTTTGCATGGTCGGCAGCCATTTTGGATTTTGATTTTCTCACAAATTCTGATAATTTGCTTTTAATTTTTTACATTTCAACTTCTAGAAACTGAAAATAATGAAACTAAAATAAAAACCACTTGGATTTGAGGCAGTGCCCATTAAAAAAAATAAAAAAATGCTGGTTTTAAATCAACTTTTGTCTTCACTTTTTCCTCTTCAGCAAAACTGAAAGAGTTAAATGAGGAGAAAATAAAGTCAGTAACTGTTTCAATACTGTATTTTCACAAGTATAACATCCATACAACCACAAGTGAGACATTTTAATCCATCAGCTTTTCCTCAGGTCCACATTTTACATCCGTGTTTCAGAAGCAGGAAAAGATTTTAAAAAAATGACAAACTGCAGATATTCCACCAAAAGTAGTTTTTTACCCCAAACAGAAAATATTCTTAAACATAAAAAGTGTTGATGGAAAAAAACAAACAAAAAAAAAACAATGTGCAAAGCAGCAACAATTCAACATTATTTTTTTTTTTACATCTGTTACGGAACAACATGACTACACCGTCATTATATTTAGAGTTGATCACATATTAAAGACTTCACCTCACGCTGCTGAAACGGCCATTTTATCGACCGTTTCGTTCACTGACAAATAAACCACAGCAGGAAGCGCTCCTTTCAAAATAATGGCGACAATATGTACATACAAAAATAGAGAATCTTTACATGCCGAACTGTGAACGGCATGAGGAAATAAATATGGTAAACCAGGAGGAGGTTTGCTGGATGGAAGTTGTTCGGGTTTCATTCTTAACACTTAAACATTAACAAGCTGATGTCGTCATCATCATCATCATCTTCGTCATTGGGCCATGGCGTCCTGGAAGCCCCAGGCCTCCAGCAGGGAAATCTGGAAGCTCTCCTTGCAGAGCGGCGGGTTGTCGAAGGTGGTGCAGCGGCCGGTGTGGCCGTGGTTCAGCTCCGCGTCGATGAACAGCGCATTGCTGTCGCCGCCGCCTCCTGATTGGACGAGAAGACGACGTTTCTGGCAAACTGATTTAATTCATGCAAACCCAAATTCAAAGCAACCCAAGTTAAACAAAAACTGGTGTCAAACGTTTGTGTGGGGAAAATGTTCGTTTGTGCCGTTTTTTGTTTTAAAAGATTTAACGCAAACTTGAAATGTTTTGTGCTTCAGTTTGAGTTTCCACTGCGTCCAACAGCCCAGAAAATAAACTAGCCACCCATTTTTATAGGTTTGTGTTTTGTGGCGTTTTTGAAATGATCCATTTCCAAAACCTCCAGATCCTAACATTAAAATCACCTAATGACCCCAGCGCGTTACTTAGCAACCCGTGCTGAGCTCCAGCACATTTGGTCAGCTGGTTTGATCAGGTTACAATGGCTGCTGAAAGGACAAAGTATTTTGTTGACTGAACATCTAGAAACCACCTGCTGCATTCCTGTTGGTTATGCAGGAGGCTCCATTTCTGCTTTTCTAAGATGTAGGGTTGTACTATTGTGCATCTGTTTGCTGCACGGCTTCAAGCGTCGGTGTAAGCGTCGAGTTTAGGGGCGTGGCCAGTAGCAGCTTCTTTGGCTTTAACGTGACAAGACGCTGTAAAACTCAGTAAAATGTTATCTTAGAATGACTGCAAAAAATGTAATGAACATGTTTTGATTAGGCCAATAATTGATCCCAACTTGTTCAAGGAAGCACAACAGCTCACCTTTAATAAAAGGGAGCAGAGGTCAAAGGTCAACCAGCTTGTCCGTAGTTACAAAAATCAACTTTGGTATGTTAGTGCAGGTAAATGTTGGTTTGTGTGATTATTTTTAAGAGATCAACCTTGAACAAAACCCGAGTTGATATAAATGAACAGTGTTTGTGCAGCTCAGCTGATTGACACCAAAATTTGCTCTGCGTTGGAAACGTGACCTGGCTGGTTGACCTTTGATGACCTCTGGAAAGACTCAACACCTTGAAAGCGCCAGCAGCGCCGGCGGAAGCAGGCGGGATCGTGAACAATCTGCTCACCCACGATGATGGAGTCGAAGTTTCCAGCCATGAACATCGACGTGTTTTTGGAGTTGAGGTTGAAATGACGCGCAGCCAGAAACGGCGACAGCTCTCCAGCAAGTTTGTCCGCCTGGAGGCTCTGGTCGGCGCTCGGACTGTCGGCGGCCGGATCGTCCGGACCGGCGGGCCGGATGGCCGACGCCAACTCAGGGTGGCGGATCACCACCCACTCGTAGCGCTCCATCTCAGGCTTCAGCTGCAGAATCGATCAGAAACCAGGGAATCGATCAGTTGCTTCTTAAATAACAAAACATTTTATTGGCTGAAATTCCTTCAGTGAATTTCAGCCAATAAATTCATCTGGAAAAACATTTCAGTCTGTAAACCCAGTTAATTGATTGTATTGACAAACATTAATGATCCATCGTTTCACCACCTTTAGGACAACAGTCACTTAAAAAAAAGTTTGATTTGTCACTAAACTGCAAAGTGACTACATTCAATTATGTATTCAAATTTACTGACGTTCTCTAAATAAAGACGTTAATTTGATAAATTAAGTCGTTTTTCCATGTTTGAGAAATAATCTGCCAATAGATTTAATTTTCTTTTAATCAAAATAGGAATTATTGACTTAAAAATGGCTTCTGTCTTCAACAGTTTCTTTTAAATCAGTTTTAATTCGTCCATAAAAATGAGAAACGAAATGCTTGGTTTGTTTTTGCAGAAAATAAAATAAAATGGATATTTTTCCCTCCCATTAACCCTTTCCTGAACAGCTGGTCTCTGCTGCGGTGTCGGGTGAAGGCTTAACCAGAAACTATCGGATCAGGTAACCGGAGTTTCCGACCGGGTCGTTCTGAAGTTTTGGTGTTTGAGCCGTTCTTCACAGCTGAGCGTCAACTCAGAAACGTGGATGAATAATTCATTGTGAAGACATCAGATCAGTTTTTACACGTCAGGTTTTTATTAAATATAAACTAAACTCTGCATGAGGAGGAGCTTCCTGCAGCACTGTGACCTGTAGAGACGCTGTGGAAACCACAGCTAACGCTGCCCTCTACTGGCTGCTACGTAGCATTACTCAAACTAAAAACAATAAATCATCTTTGAAAAACTAATTTACCCTGAATACAAAACACTCCCCGGTTCCAAAGTAGCTCAACTTGTTGCCTCCACGTTTCCTCTCCTCCCAGTCTGACGACAGGTAGGCTCCACACACCTGAGATCAGATTTACATGTTAGAACAATAACTTCATGCAATAGCTTTAATCACAAAGATGCACTTTAGAACCCAGAGTCTGTGAAAAAGAGCCAGGCTGCAACGATAGTTAAACTGTAGAAAACACATTTGAATGGAATTAGACCAGTAAAAAATAAAGTCAACGATTTGTGAACTTTCAGCTTTATGTAAATTGATCGAATTCATAAACCTATAGATGAAACCATGTAGCCCCACGAATGCTTGGTTAAATATCCGTTAGCAACGTGAATCTTAGCCACGTGGCTTCCAGTAGCAGAATGCTAAGCTGTCCGACTCCTGGGCAAGTTTCAGATCACCAAATCACTTCAAGTCCAAATAAGTTGCTCAACATTCACGCCCCCAAACAGATGCATAAATTACACAGCCATACATCTTTAAGAAGCAGAAGTGGAGCCTCCTGCACAACCAACAAGAAAACATGTCTTTTCCAGCAGCCATTGTTCAACACGTACTGTAGTAAAACCAGCTGGGCTTGGCTGGGATTGCTAGGTAACGGCACAGCGTCCATCTAATGTGGCTCAACAAGAAGATTTTTGAAACTACTTGTTTGGTTTTTTCAGAAGCCCAGACGGAATTAGAAAAATGTGCAAAATGGGAATTCAGCCAAATGGGTCCCGTTTATTCAAAAATAGTCAATAGTTTGTTTAAAAACATCTTAATTAAATTTCACATCACAGAATTGGAGGCAAAGCTGCGTTGCTTACATCTCCATCGGTGGTTCGGATCAGGAGCAGGGTGGGTTCATGGCCTTCGCAGTGAGAGTAGAACCTTAAAGCAAAGCGCAAAACGTCAGTTTGGTTCTTTTTAAGCCCGTAAACCGACAGCGAGCGGAAAGGCCACCTGTTGAGGCTGCAGCCGTGGGTGGAGGTGGTGAACAGCAGCTCCGGCTGGCAGAGGGCGAAGCGCTCCGGGATCCACGACCAGATGTCGTGCATCTCCTTGGCGCCGACGATCTCCGAGGAAAACGTGTCGGGATTCAGAGCCAGCTGCACGTTCCGCCTGAAAAACAAACCAACAGGAGGCGCTGCAGTACAGAGGCGGCCAGTCATAATGCCTGCAACTACGAGAGAGGAGGTCTAATCAAAGTAAACCAGAACAGAAACGGATGAATGAAGAAGTGAACCCACCTCACGCTGTGAAATCAGATGAGACAAGACGAATGGAGCAGAAAGAAAACCAGACAGAAGATGGAAAATCAACTAAAATAAAACACTTGGAGGAAAAAAGATACTTTTGTATGACAGCATTCAGGACATTGCAGATAAACAGCAACACAACTTTGGTCAGATATCAACTTTTACAAGAAAAAAAAAAACGGAAATACTGATGGTGGAAAAAAAAAGACCAGAATTTTCAATGTTACATTTTTTTACAGGATTAACAATTTTTTGACAAAAGACAGAAATGGATTCAAATTTACTGACATCACTGCAAAAACAGAAAATCTTACTGTGTAAATATTTAGTGCAACTGAATTAAGACAAAAACATTTACAAGAAACAGAGCAAAACACAGGAGTTTGTTTAAAGTCAATAATCTGTTAATATTGGTAAAAAAGTGACAGTTACAGTTTTAGATTAACCTTTAAAGCTGTTTAAAACATTTTACTACCTAAAATGAACAGAATTCGTTTCATGAATCTGAACCAGGAGCATCAAACACATTTAGTGACAAAATGTTTCATTTTTGTGCATCATTTATTCTTCTAGTAATTTGCTGTTTTTTCGTTGTACGTTCCAGTTAACAATCGATGACCAAATTAGTTGCCAATTATTGTAATAGTCGTGTAATGACATTCAGATTAATCCTCCATTAATCCCAATTGGATTAATCACGATTAATCCTTTCAGGCCTGGTGGTTCTGTGATAAATAATCCAGGTTTGGACGTTACCTCTTCTGTTTGACGGTGATTCCCTTCTGCTGCAGCGACTTCTCGTTGGTGAGCTGCAGCAGCGTAATCTCCTTGCGGTTGATCAGGCGGATGGAGAAGGATTTCTCCAGCAGCTTCTCCGGCGTGACGGTGGAACCGATGCCTTTGACGAACGCCTGAATGTCCGACCGGATTTTCCCCGAGTCCAGCTGCTGCAGGTTCTGTCCCGCTTGGCCTCCCGTTTTGTGTTTGCGGTAAAACTTGAGCAAGGCGATGGCGACGCGGTAGAGGACCTTGTAGCCCTCCACCAGATACACATCCAGGACTCGGGCCATGTGGCCGAACGGCAGGTCGCCCAGCACCCAGCGCTGCCAGTCGGCGTAGACCTCCAGCACATCGTCGGCGGTGGCGACTATCAGTTTGTGCGCTGCCGTGCAGTACTTGTTGGCCAGGTCGCCGAAGGTCATGCAGCTGGACTCGTAGGCCAGGAAGGTTTGGTCCAGCAGCCGTTTGCCCGGCTCGTTGCAGGCCAGGATGCGGCTGACGTGTTCGAAACACTGCGCCTCGTCTTTGCTGAAGTGGAGGAGCAGCGCGGTGAGCGCCGGGAGGGACGGGCAGTGCGAGATGTCTGGGAACTGCCCCGCCACGCAGTTGATGATCCGGTGCGCCGAGGCCACCGCGTCCGCCTTCAAGCAGTACCGCGGCACCGGATTTCCGTCCACGAACTCCGGCAGCGGGATGTGAGACGACGGCTTCTTCGCGGCCGCGTCGCCGATGATGTCACGGTACACCTCTGCATCCGGCGTAACGGTGCGGCACGGAATGGACTTGATGAGCTGCTGATAGACCTGAGCCCGCAGTTTGTGGTTCTTGGCCCAGTAGCCTTGGCGAGCCATCTGTTTGAACTCCTTCAGCTCTTTGCAGTCCACCTTGGTGGGCCCGCTGCTCGTCGCCAGATCCCCCATCTGGTTCCAGTCCACAAACGTGCCATAGTCGTCCTCAGCCATGACGCCGGAAACTTTCTGGACCGCCCAAAGAGCAAAGTGTGTTCGTGACCTTCTGTCCTCCACACAACTGGTGTCAAACCGGGGAGACTACCGATCCATGACGGTTACTGGAAAACAAAGAAGAACGGAGGTTTGAAGAACTAAACCAGTGCAGAATATTGAAATCTCCTCGTCTGATTTGATTGGCTGATCACCAATCCAAGTACAGACAGTAGCTAAACAGTAAACCAATAACACATATTGCAACAGATGCATCATCAATAGAACATTCAATCATTTCACTGAACAGGGATCCAGAGCCGCACAGCATTCTGGGGGATGTAGGCTGAGGAAAGACTCGCCACCAATTCACTCTGTTGTTACCTAGCAACAGTCTGTTGTAGCTTTAGCAGTTAAACTAGTAGCAGTTTAACTGCTAAAGCTAAATTTTGCTTTAGCTTTAGCAGTTAAAGCTAAAGCAATTTAGCAAAATTTCAAATATTTAAAACAAACACAAACAAAAAAAATAAATAAATAAAATTGACAGATAGGAAACGCATCATGGCAAGTTTTCCAGCCGCATCATCCAGCTCTCGCTAAACCCCAGAGCAACTTTATTTGCAGACATCGGTCTCAACTGGTCTGCGACAGACTGGCGACCTGTCCAGGGTGTACCCCGCCTCTCGCCCGGAACGCAGCTGGAGATAGGCACCAGCAACTCCCGACCCCGTTAGGGAGAAGGGTGACGGAAAATGGATGGATGGGTCTCAACTGGTCCTTTACGTTTACATTTATTTGGTTCTGGGATGTCCGATATAAACCCGACTCACTGCTGCCCTCTAAGGTTGGACAGTGGCGACTGCAGTCGAATTTTAGAATCGGTTCAGCTTTGCCAACAGAGTCGCTGCATTTCCACTTCAAATGTGATCAAAACTTTAACAATATTCCATCCATCCATTTTCCACCAATGTAAAATTGATCCGTTTCCTCTGAATGACGCTGGATTGAGTTTGTTCATGCGATAAGTTTTCCCACGGCGCCATCATCCGGATCACGAGTCAGGATGTGAAAAACGTTTTTCTGTTGCAGTTTTCAGAAATACACCAATTTTGATGCAGCTGGAAAACCACAGCACCAAAACTTAAATGTTTTTTTTCTTTTTAAAAAGAAATCTATAGATTTGTTGCTAGTCGCTTTTTAGGGAAAAACTCATCACTTCTTGAAAAATGTCGTTAAATTTCTCGCTAGTCACTTTTTGGGAAAATGCGCTAGCGCTTTGCTCAACTGGCCACGCCCCTCAGTGTCTTAGCCACGCCTACTTTTGGTACAATCTTTATGAAGGGGGCGGGGCTAAGCTTTCACATGAGGTTAAGTTTCACTTTGAAACATGACACTCTACAGAGTCCAATTTACTTTTCTCGTTAAAGGATCACCCGATCGCCTAAAATTACAGAAATAATTCGGCTCTGGTTTGACTGGTGTAGTTAAAGTCCAAACCTCAATTAAACTGGACAAAAACTTTAATAGACGTGTTGCCACGCCAACCAGGTGTCACGATGCGTTTATTTGCAGGTCAGGCTTCACCAGGACGAATGTCGAGTCCAGAATGTTCTCACAGTAAAAAAACGCAGCACTGTAGAAAAACATTTACTAATTTTATTACATGGATTCTTGCTCCTGTAAGCTTTTTTTTTTTTTTTTTTTAAATCTCCAAGCACAGCAGTGTGTTTTATATGACCGAGGTGAAACAAATCAGTGACACAACCTTACAAAATGGGTTTCAACCAGAGATATTTCTCAAATTGAACCACATCAAGTTCTCAGGGGCAGAAAAATAAAAGTATTTCACACATGACACTTACGGGCAACATGAGGATTCACAGCCGAAAAACACTGATTCAGCAACTTCTGTGGTCCTGTGTAGTAATAAAACTTTCACAACACATAGAAAACAGAGAATTTATAGAAAATAGGCCAACTTTAAACCTGATTTTTTTTTTTTTTTTTTACAGTGCAATGAAAACTGCACCAATAATAAAAACGTAAAGTTTCTGCTGTGAAATATTTGGTCTGATCTAAATAAAGCAATCAGCATACACTTATAGTCAAATAATATTCTGTGACTGTAATTATATGAATATATTGCAGTGACAATTCATCATTAATCTGCCCATAATCTCAGCATTATTCCCCAGAGATGGATGGTAAGTTTTTATCCCCATGAATTCATAATCGCCCAAATCAAGGAAGATTTTAATGTTTGTTTTAATTCATGCTGCAAACCCAGGATTAGGCGTTGCATCGCGACGTTTTCAGCAGAAAGACTGGAGCCTCCAACACAATGAATGACCGAACGATGAACAGGAAATGCATGCAGAGCCACTTACACGGTTTCTATTCGGCTGCAGAAGCTGGACGGAACCGTCAGTTTGCGTGTTTGGAGCAACGCGGGTCACGGACTAAATCTGGCGCACAGTTATCCCCAAGTTAGCACAGCTAGCATTAGCTTAACGCAGCCTGCTCAGGAGAGGCTGAAGTTGGCTTCCGATTCGTAACAGAATGGCTAAAAAGGACAATTCCACTTTTTTTAAAACTAGCTCTTCTTTTAAAACTTAGACTTCTCAAATCTACACTAATAAATTATTCAATGTTTCGGATTTGTGGAAGTTGAATATAGGGAGATTTCAGGAATTTTTTTTTTTGCATTTGTAATATATTAGAATTTGTCAAATTCTGAACCAACAAATATTTGGAGACGATAAACGACAACAACAACAAAAAAAAAAACACAGAGCAATATTTCATAGTTTAGTATATTATGAGCCAAAGAGACATTTTCTGCTGCGAGTTGCAGATGAAAACTGTGATCCTATTTCAGGACAATTAAATATGAAATGCTGAAACTTAATTTTTAATTAAAATGGTGAAAGGGACCAATTTGTGATCGATTCTGTGCCGGTGCATATTATCATAAGACATGTATTTTATATTCTCTCTTCAGTACAGGGGCAGTGGGCCCCAGTAGGCCCCCCCATCTCAGACCACTAATGCTTAGTGTAGAGCAAGGTTGTAAAACGCCAGGCCTCAAAGGTCAATATCCTGCGGTTTTTAGATGTGCCACAGGTACAAAACACTGGAATGAAATGGCTTAATTACCTCCTTCTCTGGAGCATTTTATTGAGGCGGTGCAGCAGAGGCACAGCTAAAAGTTGCAGGGCCTCCAGGACTGCAGTTTGACCCCTGTGGTCTACAGTTTTAGAATAAAATTAAGGTTTCACAGATCCCAACCTGGGTTTTTATGATTCTGCTATCAGTGCAGCTCAATCCAACCCTGTTTGAAGAGCTGTCACAGTTTCAATGTGATCCAGATCAGGAAAAGAGCCACAATATGGGCTTTTAGGCATCACGTTCAAATCCAACAATTGTTTCACACATCAAAAATATTCTGGTAAAAGTGGAAAACAATTGTAGCGCTAAAAGTGTCGTAGTTTCAAAAATAGAGGTTGCATTAATTTTCAGGTTTTCAAGATTGGTGGAATCGCCCTTTAGCCATTGTCCGAATCGAAAGCCAACTTCAGCTCCATCTCGCACCGTGTGTTTTATATTCTAAAAAAAACCCCAAACAACACGAACTGCCCCAGAAAGACACGCATAAAAGCAGAGAGACCATTATAAAAAAGACTCTGGTTAGATGACGAGGCGGTTAGGTTTATAAAATCATTCCAGCACCTGCTAGCATGTTCGCTACCAATTAATCCTGTTCATTGACTGTCCGTCTGTCTCGGACTTTGCGTTTTAAGCTTCAAAAGACCCCGTTTATTTAACTGAATATAATCACAGAGAGAATAACAGCCTTTATTCCACCAGAGCAGAAATACTGACAAGAAAATAATACGTTTATCCGATTAAAAAGCCCCGTATTCCTACCTTAGAGCTGCATGCCTGGAAGACGCGACGCAGGGTTCACGTTATTGTTCCGAGCATGCGCACTGCGTCCAGGTGGGCTGTTTAAATCTACACTGTCAATCAGGTTCCTGCGAACTCCAGCCTTAACAGTGATGCTGATGCTTCATGAATAATGCAGCAAATGTTTAATTTCTCATGAATTACCAGCATTAGTTACATGTCAGCATCCATTTGATGTGTTTCCTTGTTTATGAGAAGAAGATCCTTCTGGCTTAATGTGGGGCCATTTGGGAAGGACAGGAAGTGCAAGAAGGACAACAAACCAGCTCTTTGTTAGAAACTCAAATCACAGCAGCTCCAACACATGACAGCTGTTACCGATAATTAAATTGTGCAATCAAAACTGCCTGCGGTAAAATGTTGCCTGGTTTCATCTGAAACTCAGCTGATGGAAGTTTCTGCTCTCTGTGGAATGAAAGGGTGAGAAATTTGCAAAGTAAATATGTTTTTACTGTGAAATAATCCAAATTAAAGATTTATATATCCCCATTTCTAAGGGGACTGAGAGTGCAGGGCAAATCATTTTAATGTTAAATTACAACAAGTTTATTTTCAAAGCATGTTTGCTTTCATTCTTAAAATGAAAAAAACAATGAACACTTTGCAAAATTAAACATTACAGCCACAAAATTTATTATACTGTATTGAGACTTCATAAAACATCAAACACAATGTAGTGTCTAAATGTGAAGATGAAAGGAAAAGCATATCAATAAATATCTGAAAAGTGTGGCGCACACTTTTTGTCACCTGCATAAAAACTTTATTGGTTCCTGTTTTGCTGCAAAGACCCAAAAATATTACAAGAACTTTAAGAAAAAAGGCAACTTTAAATTGTTAGAGAAATCAACTAAGTTTGTTATTTTCAAGAGCCACAGTTTTATTTTTTTTCAGGTTTTGAAATAAAGAAACAAAAATTTTGCAAAACAAAAAATAAAAACAAAATAAAATAAAAGTAAATACTTTTTCTTTTATGGGGTGATTTAAAAAAAAAAATGATGAAACCAACGCAGATAGTACGGGGTGCTGACGCTGTCAAAAATTAACGGCACTAATTTGTTTAGCCTGTCATGAAAAAAAAAAACAACAAAGTTTTAGTCACACATTAGTGAATGTGATAGTTCCAAAATAAGTAAAAAAATTTGTTTGAAAATTAAATATTTTGTCATTGTGTTAAAAAAAAAATTAGATTTAACTAATAAAACTGACACTTTCTATGTCATTTTGTTGTGGAAAATGACATCTTTATGCTTTTATTATGGTGTTAAGGCTTAAAAAGTAGGACTTCCTGGACAGATGAAGGAAATTATGTCAGTGGAGAGAAAGGTCAGAGTTCGGTTTAGTCGACTGAATTGTGTGGTTTAAATCTGCAGAGAGCAGCAGATGGTGTGAAGCAGTAAAGCTTTCGGTCGAAGCTCAAAGAGGTTTATCTTCATCCAATCTTCCCAATCCTACACATGAGCTACGGCGATGCTCTGTCTGTCCGTCTGTGTTTTTATTTATCGGTTTCAGCTGAACAGCAGGGGCTGTTCTTGCATAAAAGGGGCCCTGGGCGAGAACTGCTTTCAGAGGCCCCCCAACAAACATCCCACTGTCCAAACCGGAAAATTTAAATTTGCTAAATTTAAAAGGCAAAAATTTGTTTATGATGATCTTTTTTTTTTTTTTAAAAAAAACTTTATTTTGTTTTAACTCCTCAATAATATGATGGCGTATTAGGACCATAATAAGAAAAATAAATAAATAAAATTAAAAAAAGAAAGTCAACATCACAAGAAAAAAGTCATATGAAAACAAAGTTGGAATAATATAAGAATAAAGACGTAATAGTAGGTTAATAACATTGTACAAAATTAAAATCAATATGACAATAGTCATAATTTCATTATTTCATTATTTTACTTTAATTTTCTTTTAATATTTAAGTCATAACTTTATTCTTGTAATATTATTTTAAAAATATTCTTTGCATTGCCCTTCTCTGTCCTTCACTAATAAACAAAAAAAATGTTATAAAATCTGTAAATTATTAAAACATAAAAACAATTTTTGTATTTTGTTGGTCAAATTTTAACCATTTTTGACTTGTGATCAAAATCAGTCCCCCGATGCCACACAATGAACAAGATTTGAGCATTTTCAGTTTGGAACAATAAATGATCCGAACTCATAAAAAACACAAGCGAAACAAAAACATCCGTTTAATTCACCTCTGCACCTAAAGCAACAAATAAAGAAAATACTTTCCAGGTGACGTCAGCGCCTGATCTTTTCCAGTAAAATGTAATGTTACCAATTAACAGAGTTGTGTAAAAACTGTTGTTGTTCTTCTTATTACCTGTTTCATTTTAAATGTCATGGCAACAGAGTCAAAATGTAAATAGATCCCAAGTTCCTTGTAAAATCCATGTGCTTTGAATCACAGCTGAATTATCCGTTTGTCTCATCCTTGGAGAAATATTTCCCCTTCTGAGCTACAATTTGCATGTGACACACATTAGAGTTTGTCATGGAGAGGAAACTCAGCAAAGATAAGACATTTAGGAGAAATTAGAACGTTTTGAAACCCAGTTAGATAACTTTGGGACGGCAGGTCAAAAACCCAGAGCCAAAACAAAACCTGGCATGACTCTGGTTTGGTGGAAGTGTTTTTTATTCATTATTTATTTTTTATCTTCGATCTGAAAACTTCAAAGTGATGACAGTTTGAATTAATCTAGTTGTGACAATGATGCAAATTTTTCTCAATTTTAACAATAAAAAAAATCTAAAAACTATAACATCCATTTGTATTCAGCACTTATTCTGATGCATAATTAGTGTTTTGTTTTAAAAAAATAATACATAAATGTAGAGACTGTGCAACATAAATTAAATAAATAGTTGTTAATCTACTCTAATTAAAATTAAATTGATATTGATGTGTCAACTATTTATGGGTTTAGTTGTTTGTGTTATTTATGTAATAAATTTATGTTTAATATATAAAATAAAAGTCTGACATGATGCTACTTATGTAAAAAAAGGTTAAATAACATATTTTCATCACAATCAGATCAAAACATAAGAAATAAATGAATAGTCTCAACTTTAACCTAAGTCAGAATTTCAACTTTGCATTTTTGAGTATTTCTGGTTTTGTTGTCGTCTTTCTTTCTGTTTTTTTGCTTCATGAAGAGAAAAACTCCATTTTAAAAAGCGGCTGAGCTTTTCGTCTCAGCACTGAAAGACGCCGCCGTCTGTCCGCCGGCGTGGGCTCCATTGTCTCCCTGAAAGACCTAAGTGCCACTCTGGGTATTGTTTCCACTGAAGGGGAGCGTGGTTGCCACGGAAACCATAGGATGCCCTCTCATAGGCTATGGGTTAGAGAAAAGGCAGGGCCAAAGACGGAGCAAAACAGATAGAAAAAAGGAGAAGATTCTCACACTCAGATTTGTTTCTGTTCTTTTTGTTTCTGTTAGGTTTTCTACCGCAGAGTCTTTTGGACAAAGACTCAAGGAGGTGAGTGTGTGTGTGTGTGTGTGCGTGTGTGTGCGCGTGTGTGCGTGTGCGTGTGTGTGTGTGTGCGTTTTCCTCCTTCAGTCTGAACACACTGATGACAGAGAAAATTGTTTGTGTTCAGCATCTCTGACAAACAGAAAGCTGCTTGTTTGAACTGAAATTCATGGAAACGCTGATCTGGGAAGCAACAGGAAAGTTTAATGGAGGGTAAAACTGTGTGAATCCAAAAACAGGACTGTGACCCTCAGCCTCAGGGTAACAGCGACTCAGCAGGTTGAGTTCAGAGATGTTCTTGTTGTTTCTTTTGCAGACAGACTGTGGAAACAGGACGCGATGCGTGTTGCTCTGCGGCCTCGAAGGTGAGTCGTTTCTCTGAACGACCAGAACAAAGGAAAAATACAAATGGTCCCGTTAAGATCTCCAGTCTCAAAGTTGTTTTCAGCACTAGTTTTGTTTAGATTTGTGAAGGTCTTTGAATCTCATCTGTTTTTTATGGAAGAGGATTTGGGTCAAATACAGAAAACATAAATAAAACATTGCTTAATTTTCTTTCTCAAATTCTGACTTTTTTCTTAGATTTCTGTTTTTAACTCCGATTACTTTATTTATTCCTAAAGGTTGATTTGATTTTCAGTGGTAATGTCAACATTTTTACTTTAATCTCAGAATTCATACTTTCTATTTTCTGAGAGTTTTGATTTGTTTTTTCTGATAATTTTTTATTTGATCTCAGAATTCTGAGTTTGAGATGAGAATTTTTTTTCTCAAACTTTTGACTTGAAACTTTTGGAATTCTAATTCTGACAGTCTAGGTCAAAATCCACACAAGTAAGAAAACCTCAATAAACAACAGAGAATTATATTTTGTATTCGGACCAAATGTGAAAAATCAAATTTTTTCTTCAACTCTCATTTGGAGTTTGCGCTGCGCCCTCTAGTGGCTGCTTGGTGCTCTGCCTGTGCGTGTCTGTGGTCACCCTGCTGCTGCAGAGCCTCTGGGTGCCACCAGAGAGGACCAGGAGTGAAACTGCTGCTGGGAAGTCACCTGACGAGAAGAGTAACACACACACACACACACACACACACACACACACACACACACACACA
>VMRN01000091.1:594795-648378 GCA_010277015.1 Poeciliopsis turrubarensis | reverse complement strand
CGCAACGAGATAGTATCTCATCGTAACGAGATAGTATCTCATCGCAACGAGATAGTATCTCATCGCAAGGAGATAGTATCGCGTATACTTATTATACATACACATTCACACGTACATGCACACATTTTCACATCCCCTCCCTGTCTGCCACCTTATCGTGGTGGGGGGGTTTGAGTGTCCCAGTGATCTTCGGAGTTATGCCTCTGGTTGGGCCACCCGATGCAGACGGGTCCAAGGTGAGGAACCAGAACAACTGCAGCCCAAAGATCCCTGATGATGAAAACGACCATTGGAAACGGGTTGTACACGGGGTCTCACTCTGGAGCCAGGGCTAGGGGTCGGGCTTTAACCCATGGTAAGTTAGTTTTGTCTTATTTCAAATGTATTAAGATATTTTCACTTTAAAATAGACCAAAAAACTTGATACAATTGAGTTTTTTGCAGTGTATATATCAAATGTGACCTAAGACAATTTTTACTTTCCAATTCAACACTTAAAATTTGGCAGATCTGCCTTTGAAGTTGGTGAAATTTGAAAGGTTTTCTCAGCTGAACGGTTGGTTGTTGGTTCTGATTGTGTCAGTTGGTTCTTCGTGGTTCGGTTTCCTGCCGGCCTCAAAGGAGAGCGGCTGACAGGCTAAACGATGAGGCTTATTATCCGGATAACCTTTGGATATCTTCGAGAGGCTGCAGCCATGTGACAATGATTATATTGTCATGAAAGCCAACGGTTCCCAACCGTGTTTAACTTTCTAAACCCCAGAGGTCGGTTTGAGTCCAAGTCCCTGCGAGGAGGCAGAAAGGCTGATTGTGTGTGTTTCCAGCACCTATTTAAAAGTCAAGAGGTGACAGAGCAAATTATGCTTCCTTGAGTTATCGAACTGGAAATAATTCAGATCATAACAAATTACTTATTTTGCTCACGTATTATCCCTGATTATGACCTGCAGCTTTCAGGGTCTTCTCCAATAAGTGGGAACAGGAAACCTTTATTCCAGTTGTACTGGAATTTAATTTGGGTTATTTTAAAGTGAGCATTTCCAGGGATTTTCTCATCCTCAATAACATCAAAAAGAACAAAGGCCGTGTCAGTGATGGGCTGCTGCGCTACATGGCACAGCTGTTAGCAAAGATTGGTCCAAAAAAATCCCCAAAACTGCATTTTTTTAAGTGTGGGAGTTTTGTTTTCACTTGGAAACGACTCTGATTAATGCTGACTGGCAGAAAAAGACACATTTTCTGTCTCATTTCACTCCATGTAACCAAAATAAGTTGTCGTTCAGGAATTAGGCCTCTCAGTGTCGCGTCAGCAAGACAAACTGGGTGAAACGGTGAAAACATTATTTCAGATGACCTGCGGAGAATAAGGGGATTTTATTTGGCCGCGTCAGAAGCAAACGTTGCTGAACTTCTGAAGACAACAGAGTTTTTTTTAGGAAAAATGTTTTGGAATCTTCTGAGCTTTTTTGAGCAGAATTTCAATTTTTAAACTTCAAAATTTCCGAGATTTTTCTAGAAATTTTTTTAGACTAATCTCAAAAATAATTTTTTTTCTAAAGAATTTTCAAACAGTAGAAACTCAGAAATGTGCTTGTTTCTTTCCTCAAAAACTTCTCAGATTAATCTCAGAATCTAATTTTTCTAGCAGATTTTTTACTTGAAATTCAGAAAGTTTGAAGAAAATTTCAGAAATTGAAATTTTGGCAGAAATTTACTCTTTTCCAATTTTGGTTTCTTTTTCTTTTTTTTTTTTTTTTTTAGAAACTCTTAAACTTTGAAAATTTCTTTTTTTTTTACCAAAAAAAAAAAAAAATCTGAGATAAATCTTTTTGAGTGTTTTTCTCACAACTTATTGACTTTTCAGATTCAGTCATTTCCATGTCTTTTATAAAAAAAATAAAAGATTTTTTTGCCAGAAATGTACTCCTCTTTTCAAAGTTGAAGAGTTGTTTTTCTGGAAAATTTCTGAGGTCTTTGGTCCTTTTTGCAACTCTTTAAAGAAAATATTATTATTTTTCTCCCTACATTGCCGTCATACATACCTACTTTACAGAAACGTCAACCTCCGACCTCTATGTGCTTCCTCTCTCCACCTGAACCTAATGAATGACTCGTTATTGGCCTCTGAGTGACTGAATGAGGGAATCGAACCGTTTCATTCAGGTAAGTTGGGGGGAAGTTGCAGGTCTTGGGCATCCCTGGTGTAAGATGTGTTTCCTCTGACTGTTGCTGTAAAACGTGTCTACATACCTCTGTTGACCACATTCCTAAACACGGCCGAACCGCCTGACCCAATGACAACAATAAGCCCCACCACTTCACAGCAACGTGCTGTAAACATGGAGGACTCTAAACACGGCGCATCGGACAGGAAATCTGTCACTGATGCCCAAACAGCGTGAGACCAAAACAGTTTATCTGTGCCAACTTTAAATACAGCCTTTATTTGGCAGGTGCATGCAAAGTTCTGACTATTTTAAGCAAAATCTTTACCAAAGTCGCATAAAATTATCTTAGGAAGGTGTCCCACTGTTATTCCTGATCTATTTATTCAGCCAAAGTTTTGAGACTGAAGAAAATTCTGATTTTCACAAACTTTACTAAGCATATGGCGAGTTTAAAGCTGCAGTACGTAACCTTTATTCAAAAGGCTCTGACTGATTGTCACGAAACATAAACTAACTTCCTCTCTGCTACGTGCTACGCTGCTGCTAGCATAGCCTGCTGTGATTGAGCCACAGGTTGTTTAGTTTACGAAACAACCAAGCAAATCAGCGCTTCAGATGAAGTAATCACATATTCAGTTCTGTCAGATATAAAGGCAAGAATTAGACAAAAACTGCTAGAAAATCATATCTTAGAGACATTACAGTTAGCTTGTAAAGTATAGAAAAGAGTGGATGGAACGGCTAACTGATTGACGAATTATTAGCAGTCGATAATCAAAGCTTCAACACAGATGTAAAACTGAAAGTTTACAAAACATCCAAGTAAATTAGCGCCTAAGAATTTATTAAACAAAAATTATTTTTGGGGAAGCTAATTGCGCTAAAGGTTTTCAAAGTTCGCAGAATGTTAACTGGCCAATTAACTCTGCTATTAGCGCGTCATGGGATTGGTTCCCACCGCTGGTTAAACGAAGAACCGCATAAAGTATTTCTATTTTATCACTTCCTCTTTTAAGACAGAAGAGCAAGAATTAGCATAAAAAAGTGCCTTGGTAACCGCTAGGAAATAATATTTAGAGAGAATAAAATTAGCTCGTAGAGTATAGAAAAGAGTGGATGAAACGTCAAACTAATTAACAAATTCTCAGTTGATAATCAAAACTTCAACACAAACATCAGACTTTATTCAGCTGAAAAGTTTATAAAACAAGCCAGTAACTTAGTAGAAGCCAAGTGTGCTAAAAGTTATCAAAGTTGCAAAATGCTAACCTAAAAATTAGCTCTGCAATTTCGTAAGTTTTGTAAAGAGATTACAGTTAGCTTGTAAAGTATAGAAAAGATACTTTCATGAGTTAAAGTATCACTGTGTGTACAGGGTTTCATTTTTCCCTTTAAATCTACAATAATGAGATTTCAGCGTAAGCTAAGCTAACCCAGCCTGATTTGGTTCACATGTGTGCTCATGGCAGCGGCTGACCATCGACTGGATGGTGTTCCTGCATGCAGCTGCTGCTGCGCCTCTGCACATGGAAACAGGGATTAAATTGTTAGAAAATATGGGATGATTGATGGAAGAGAAAAAGTGAGAACCCCCAGAGAAACCAGGAGAGGAAACACGAACCGTCGTCGGGGTCAGCCAGGCTTCATGGTGAGCTCACGCTCCAACAGAGGTTCAACAATGTTTGTCTGAGCGCTTTTTAATTTTACATGGGAGACAGAAACTATTTTGGTCACTTACTTTTTCTTCAAGAGTATACCTTCTAACCCGGGAATGCGGCGGCTGTTCAGACGTTTCTGCCAAGAAAAATGAGAAATCATTTGAGCAAAATATCAAACTTCCAACCTTTGTCACATCTGGATTTTTCTCTTAAAGAAATATTATTCATAGAAATGCTATGAATTTAGATAATTACCTTCACTGGAATGACTTTGTGTTTTACACACAGCTAAATTTAGTTATGAAAGATCAAGTTCAGTCTAAAGCGAATGTCGAATCTCAGGGGCCAAATGTATAACAGGAGATATTGCAGACATAAATCCTGCAGGTGTCTGCTTCAGAAGATCGGAGTGAAATGTAAAGAAAACGTAGATTTTGCTGCATTATGCCTGAATTAGTACGTTATAAATCATTCTTTCTTTGTGTTTCATTGTTTAAAGTTTCCAAATAGTCAGAAAAACTGAGTTTAAGTTGCGCTGGAAGGAGTTAGCCTCAAGTAGCATCTCAATGCTAACATGCAGCAGCAGCACAGACATGCTAACGTTAGCATCCACATTTCTGAAGAAGTTCACCAATCTGATGGTTGAACACACTGAATAACAGATTAAAAACAATATTTTTTATGTCTGTATGTCTATTTATTTAAATATTTAGCAGCAAAAGGGTATTTGAATTGAAAATGTTGCCTATTTTGTACATACATTGTTTTGGATTAAGAACAATTAACTAATTAATGACACCTCATTTAACTCAATAAAAATTTAATCAAGACTCCCCGTAACTAAAGGGTTGTTTACCCTGAAACTGGTCTGCACTGCAAAAACACTAAATATTACCAAGAATTTGTATCAACTTTCTAGTTCAAATTTCTTAGCAAACTTAAAAAAGACAAAACTAAATTACAGGTTACCTTTCAAAAACATATTGTTGTTTGAAGTAAATTATTAAATATTGGATTTAAAAAGCATTAGTTCCATTGGTCGATTATTTCACAGAAAGCAAGACATTTTTTCTGTCATAAGTGAAATAATCTGCTACTTTTACCTTTAATATTATAAAATTATTGACTTAAGACAAAAAAAGTTACTTATAATTTAGTTTAGTCTTATCTCAAGTGTTCTAAGATATTTGCACTAGAAACTAGACCAAAATCACTTGGTGAGATTTTGTGTTTTTGCAGTGTAACCAATGTTTCAGTCTGGGTTTTATGAGTTGCAGTACCTCAATGTGAGCTAAAGGAGGCAGTGTGGTCAAGCAGGAGACTTTGTGATGCAGCTTAACGCCAACCACCTGCCTGAAGTAGGAATAAAGACAAAGTGAATACACCGACTGAATGGAGACTTTCACTTTTTAAACAACAGAGCAGCGCAGAATAAAGGAACAGAAATGCATAAATAAACAGACTCCCCAGCCCCAAGCACAACGGTTTTCATTTAATCCACATGCAAAAAGGAGAGGAGAGCATCAGAAAGCAGCTCCGCTTTATTGAAACCTGTTAGTGGCGTGCCAAGATTACACTAAACAACAACAAGGCCTCTCCCTGGAAGCCAATAAAACTCCGACAACAAACACTTGGCTCGCCTACAGAGCTATTAGGAGCCACAGAGGTTGGGCACTAATGATACTTGGTACCTATCAAAGACTATTAAAGTAAATAATGAAACCAATAAAAGAGGAAAAGCTAAGAAAGAAGGGGAGAAAGGCTGAGAGGCTGGGAGAATATCTGTGAGCTGACTCATTTTTAGGTAGCCTGAGATGTCGTATATCTGCTACACTGCAAAACCACAAAATCTTATCAAGTAGTTTTGTTTAGTTTCTAGTTCAAATGTCTTAGTACACTGGAAAAAAGACAAAACGTTATTACAATGAACTTTTCATCAAAATATAAGAGACTGTTTTTAGTAAATAATTCCTTAAATACTGATGAAACAGTAGTAGTTCTTGTCCTTTATGCCAAGTATAACAAGACATTTTCCTCATTTTCTAAAGGAAATAATCTTCCACTGAAGATAGTACTTCTTTAAAAACAAAATTACTGACTTAAAATAAACTCCTACATCTAGCTGAGAAGTAACTTTAAGTTTGTTTTGTCTTTTTTCAAGTGTACTTAGAGATTTACATAAAAAAATTAGACCAAAATGACTTGGTAAGATTTTAGGTTTTGCAGTGTGAGGAACAGTAAACGCTTCTATTTGCATGAATCGCTGCCAGACTTTCTTCAGGTCTTTTCTGTGATTTTTCCGTTAAACATCTAAAATCCAGCACCCTGGTCACACCTGAGTGACTCTGAGACAGCGCCGATCCGGTCCGTCTCTCCGGCGTTTCCGCGGCTCCGTGTGCAGGAAGCCCGCTAATCCCTTTGTCCGAATGCATGTATGCAACTGACAGCGCTTTGTGACCTCCTGGGGCCACGAGAGGTCACTCGAGCAGATAGAGAACTGCAGCTGGTGCAACACGCGATGTGGGAAAACCTTCAGCAAAAAGATTTTGAAACGGCAAAAACACGATACATGCAGTTTCTACTGCAAATATCTTAGTGCACTTCAAATTAGACTGAACTATCTTAGAAGCAACTTTTCAATAAGATACAGGAGCTTGTTTTATGTACATAATTGTTGAATATTGATGGAAAGTTTTTTCACTCATAGAAAGACATTTTCTCATCCTACAAGTGAAATAATCTGCCAATAGAACTAGTAACAAGCTCCTATTTCTTGCTGAAATGTTCCTCGTAAATAATTTTATCTTATTTCAAGCATGCAAAGATATTTGCACAGAAAAGTATACTTTAAGATTTTTCTTGTTTTTGCAGTGAAAAAAAAAAAAGTGATGTTCATAGACTCAAATCACAGAAAGTCCTGGAGAAAGTCTGGCATCTGCTTATTCAATTGGAAGAGTTTACAGTTTTCTAACAAAACAAATTCCACACTGCAAAAACACAAAACATTACCAAACATTTTCTGTCTAGATTCTGTCGCAAATATTTTAGTTCACTTCAAATAAGACAAAACTAACTTACAAGTAACTTTTCTGCAAGATATAGGAGTTTGTTTTAAGTCAGTAATTCTTGAATATTGATTAAAATGGACTGTTTTTCCCTTTTAATGAGACATGTCCCCCATGTTATCGCTTAATTAATCTGCCAGTGGAACTATGCTTTTAAAAAAATAATTTTAATAAATTATTGACTTAAAACAAGTTGATATATCTTGTAGAGTTAGTTTTGCTTATTTAAAGTACACAAAGATATTTGCGCAGGAAAGTATTCTTGGTAAGATATTTTTGTTTTTGCAGTGAAAAAATGAAAGTGGTGTTCGTTGTACAATCCAGGCCTTCACTTCCATTACACCATCACCAGAAAGCTGTGAAGAAATGCAGAGCTACTACCTCACGCATGTAACCCCAAGAAAGCCCTTGTCATCTTTCATCCCACACCTCCGAATTGCCTTCATTTTCTGGAGGCCCATAAATTGGCTCTTATTGTCCCATAAATGACTCCTTTTGGGGTGGGATTTATAGTCCGGGGTGGCAATAGGGTGTGCAGGAGGGGAAAAGAGGGAGTATAAAATCCACCTTTTGATGTCTTCGCTGCTGAACAGCAACACATGCTGCACCGTACCTTCGCCACACATTGTTCGGCTTTTGATTCCCTCACAAGGAGGCACATTAAATATATGAAAGCGCATTTCTGCTTTCGTTCAATCATAGAAGTAACGGCTGAATGGGAGTGGAGGGCGACGTTAAGATGTGCTACTTCCTCAGCTGTAATTAAAGCGATCGGTGCAGGGGGTCTCCAGAAGCTGTGTTTGCTACACTCCTTCTCCTGACCTTTTAAAATGAGGGATTACCATCAGAACAGCGTGCAGCAACCCAACCTGCAAAAGCCTGGGTGGTATTCTGTTCCTCAGAAGTTTGCATAATATTTTGGTTTGGTCAAAAGCTGCTAAGTATATTCTGATTACGGACAGAGATATATCTTATAAGTTGCTCAATCTGGTATTGTTTGCTTAATGAGCCAATACACCAGGAAGGTGTATTGTGTAGTGTATTCTCTTCTATTCATGCAAATAGAAGAGTTTACGGTTTTACACAGCAAACACAAGGTGTAACACTACTAAGTATTTTAGTTTACTTTAACTTGAAATAAGACAAAACTAACTTACAAGCATTTTTCCAGCAAAATATGCAAACTTATTTTAAGTCAATAATTCCTTTATATTGATAAAAAAATGTCCTGGTTCCACTGAAAGATCATTTTACTTCCAGTAATACATTTTTCCCGTTTTAAGTGAAAAAATAACTGAAATACTGACT
Source organism: Poeciliopsis turrubarensis (assembly GCA_010277015.1). Taxonomy (NCBI): domain Eukaryota; kingdom Metazoa; phylum Chordata; class Actinopteri; order Cyprinodontiformes; family Poeciliidae; genus Poeciliopsis; species Poeciliopsis turrubarensis. The sequence goes on along the minus strand of VMRN01000091.1, from coordinate 640,179 downwards.
GAAAACTGAAAAATTTTGCTGAAAAGCTACTTGTAAGTTTGCTTTGTCTTATTTATTCACTAATTTATTTGAACTAAAAATTATATCAATATTTGGCAAAATGTGTTTTTTTTTTTATGCAGTGAGTGATTCACCATACAGAACCAGGACACAAAGAAAATTAAAACAGGACGTTTATGGTAAGATTTCACTCTTCTTTTTGTACAATATGTAAAAATAAGGATGTACCTGAAAACGTATTCAAGTAAGAATCACAAATCTCATTGACTACAATTCAGAAGTGATTATAAACCGTCCCAAATTTGTTCATTATCAAAAAAAAAACTAACAAAAACAAAAAACGCTAACTGTTGGCATCCATTTTGTAACTATGTGGGACGTCCTGACGTCACCGGGCGACAGTGGAACGTACGCATGCGCAGAAAGAACCACAACAAAAAGGAAAGCGCGAGAGGTTCAACCGGCGTCGTCTTTGTTGGAAGTCAAACATTCTTACGATGTTTTTACTTTTTTTTTACTGACTTCTGAGAAAGACCGAGTTTGAACCGTTTGAAAGGTTCGCAAAGTGAAACTTGAGCATTTCGGGGAGACAAACATGGAGTAGCCAAGCAACAGCTAAGGTACATCACACCCTCACGCTATGCGACGTGTTGTGTGATTGGTCAGAAGTTTTGTTGCAATGTTGATACTTCGCTTCTGCTATCGACATGAATACGGAACTGTTTATGCGATGCGGTGAGAAATTATGTACATTGGCGCGATTATTAACAAGTTTTCAAGTTGCTTAAAGAAAAAGAAGCTGTGCTTCCATTGAAAATGTGCGAAAAACTTTTCATATATTTTATAAGTTTTATATAGTGATGGGCAGATGAGGCTTCATTGGGTGTATGGCACATTTCCCAAACTGTGTTGACACTGTGTTGAAACTGTGTTGCTGTATCACTCAATGGCGACATCTGCTGGATTTAAAAAGTAATTGCAGACACCTTCAATAAAGACTGGAAAACGACTGAACAAGGTTCATTCACACATTTTTATTTAGAAACATCAGGTGCGTTAACATCTTTGGGCCAAGGCGATTGGCGATTACCAATTACCAAGAAAACAGAACAAAAAAAAAAAAACTGACTTGTATTTTTTGTTTTTTTTTAACTGTTTACAAATCAGCTGAGATGAATGCTGCAGTTTCTTCCTTCTGACGTATTTCTATCTTGAAAAATTGAAAGTGCAATTAGATCATACATAAATTCATCCGGAGGTCTCGAATCAGACGATATTCCTCATGCAGACATTCCCATCAGAGAATCGACACATTAATAGTTTCTGGTCCTTTTTATGAAACTTGATTATAATGCGATTATTCACTTTAAAGCGTTTTCATTTTGCCCGAAAGCTTGAGGGAATTTTCTCTTGCACACACAGAGCTACTGCTTTTGCTAGTCCATATTGGCTGTATGGCTTTTCCTTCTTGACCTCAAACCGGTTTAAAAAAGTAGTTGCAGTAAAGCATAATATAGTAAGAGGTTCAAGAATGAACTAATTAAAGTATTCTTCAGAAAGAAATTGGAATAACCCAACAGAAGAATGATCAATAATGAAAACGAGAACGGAATAATAATTTACCTTATTCTCCGTGATAAGATCAAAATGATCCCACACTGGAGAAAACTTCCTCTTCCTTGGTTGAGCCATAGTTTTCGATGACAAGCCAAACAGCAATGCAAAGCAAACAACACAAACTATCTCCAACAAAACCCACAAATGTGTCAATACATTTTCTGTTTATAAATACAATTTGGCGCGTTCACAACCAAACGACACAGGAACTGTATCGGTCACGTGGTTTTCCTTAAAGAGGTACGCGCACCGACGCGGGGCTTCGCCTTGTTTGCTCGGCGCATGCGCCGAGGTTTCAGTGTCGTCAGACCCATCACTAGTTTTATAAGTCTGCTCATGCCACATCATTAAAACATGGCGACCAGGGGGAACGTCCGGTTGCTGATCACGTGACTCATGTGCAGCGAAAAAGTTTCTGTTGCAGTTTTGTGAAATGAACCAATTTCTAGAGCAAGACCTTTCTACAGAAACATTAGTTTTTTGGAATGTTTCCAATGATCAAATTTATTGTTGAAATGTCAAATTGCTGAATTGTTCAATGGAAAGGCAGTCAGTGGGGAATGCTGCGTTGAGGTCCAACCGTCTCCATTAATGTTTTCTCTTTGGCTTGTTGCTCGTCTGTTTTGTTGACGTTTGCTCCCATCAGTTCTCTTTATCCTCTATCGTCATACGAATCGTTCACACTCCATCGCCTCGCTGCCTTTCCGGTTGTTTTCTTTCTGCCTTTCGATTCTTTGTGTGCTCACTTCTTTCTCTCTTTCTGGAGCTGATGATCCAGGTGATAGTGACACAGCCTGCTGTATGCCAGTTACCACAGTGTTGACAGCTGGCAGCCCAGGTGCACATGCAGCTGGGAGGACTTTGTGTGTGTGTGTGTGTGTGTGTGTGTGTGTGTGTGTGTGTGTGTGTGTGTGTGTGTGTTGTACGTGTCAGGGACAGAGGGAACACAGGTGTGATTGTGGTGGAGGGATCGTGGGAGAACGGTAAGCGACTGGAGAGCAGAGAAAAGAGTCACAGTAGTGACCTTTGACCTCTGAAGTTCCCCAGATAAAGCAACTTGGATGCGTTTGGGCATCTCAACGTTCATTCGTCACTTAAGAATCTGTCTTGGTGAGCCCAACTGAGTCAAAGCATGAAAATATGCTGGTTGGAGCTCAGATGACATCAGCTTCTTTAATTGAACTCTAAAAATGGTTGTGATGACTGGAAAGATAAAAAGTGAAATCCAGACAATTCACCGTCTCTTAGAAGTTTTTTTCCTTGCTCCTTCCTTGGTGAGTCAAAGCCAGTTGAGTCATGATGGCGCATTCCTCCTGTGGCGCACCTGCTATCTGTTCCCTTCCTTTCTATTCTTTCACACCCTTTCCTCTGGGAACATTCCAGGATTCTCCGGTCCTGGACCTTCCCCTCCCTGCCTGCTTCCCCCCATGCACCCTCTCTTGAGAGCGGGAGGCCGCGTCGCGTCACTCACCACTTGGTGATTACCGACACAAAGGGGGCCTTGGTGGAATCGGCCGCGGCCGTTCAACGTCCGCCGCCGCTGGGGAGAGAGAATGGAGGAAAGTCCCTCACCTCAGCCGATTCTACGCCGCTTTCCATCGCCCCCGCCTCCAGCGACGATGACAACTCTGTCAGTGTGGATTACGACAGTGCGGTGTGTGTCGGCACAAGCACCAACGGTGATTAAAGGCGTGCCGCCGCACCTCTGTCGACCAGTTCCTCTTTCAGCTCACTCACTACTTTTTCCTCTAAACCAATTTTGAGATTGAAAAGCTTCTCTTGCTTTGCCAAACAGAACTCAGACTTTTAATGTTTTGTTTTATGTGGCTCCAATTAACCTTGTTAATGTTATGTTGAAGATGAAAGTCAAGCTCTTTATGGCAAACGGTACCTGAGAAGTTTGTTTTTATGGGTAGTTTACACATAAAGCTATGATTAAAACAATAAAGACAGTATGTGTTCTCTTTACTTCCAAAATATTCGTTATAGTCATAAAATCACAAAGAAGAAAGAAAGTCATAGTTGAAAGACTCGTATTTACCAGCCCTGTAGAGGAAGCGGCAATCGTGTGGAAGAACATGTTCCGGTCAGATGAACCAAAGCTGAACTTTCTGGCTTACATTGCAGAAAACTAATGCTGCACTCAGCTCGGATGCACCGTCATCACAGTGAAACATGGTGGTTTCTGTCTCAAGCTGTGGGACTTGATTTTCTTTTTGGCAAGAGTTGACTGTTAGAGACTTCAGAAGGGTCAAGGTTCATCTTCAGGACAGTCACTCTAAACATACATAGAGGTACAATGGATGGTTTAGATTAAAGCCTTTTCATGTGAGAATAGCCTGGTCAAAGTTCAGACAGACATTGCAAAGAAAATGGGTAAATCTTTCATTATCTAGGTGTGCAAAGCTAGTAGAGACATAGCCCAAGAAGTTGCTAAAGTTTCATCAAAAGCTGCTTCCATTACAAGTGTACAGAAAACTTTAATTTTCCACAAATGTTGAAAAAACACAATTTCACAATTGCTTTGTTAATATTGAGTGAGAATATAATAAAAAACCATGCAGCTCCGCTTCTTCCTGTTCTTCATAGTTTCTGCCAGTAGTTGTTGCTGATGATGTGACTCGTGTAATGCGAAAAAAGTTTCTATTGGAGTCATCCCAAAAAAAAAAAAAAAACCTCCTCCCAGTGCAAAAATATTTTTTTTCAAAATTGGCATGTTTCAATTTCTTTTCAAAATGTCAAATTGCGTTCCGGTGGAAACGCAGCTAATTCTTCCCACAACAAATTCTCCTTCATTTTCACAATTTCACAATTTTTTGTTAGTCCGTCAGATAAGATCTCAGAAATATGTTGGAGATTGTGGTTGTAATAGAAGGTGGAAAACCATTCAGGAGGTGTGAATACTTTTGTGAGAAAGAGAGCAGTGAAGGATTGTGGGATGTGAAGGTGGAGGTGGTGATGCTGGAGCACTCCTCATTTCATGGTGAGGTGTGGAGGCGTACCTCGGCAGCGGTGGGACAAAAACTGATTTCATGGTGGTGTCAGAGGAAGCCCTGAGGTCGAACTGTTTGGCAGTAGCTCCTCAGTATTTGATTCATTTTAAATCTGGAGTGTATCAGATTTTAAATGTTTCTGTCCATTTTGTTGCACATTATCACTTGGACACATTAATTTTGGGACATCACTGCCTTCTCAGCTTCCATGAAGACACAGTTGTAGACTGTGAAAGGTGACCTATTATGCTTCCTTGAACAGGTCAGGATATGTCTATAGATGATACAAAACATGTTTATGAAATTTTTTGAACAAAATCATTGATAGATGAGGAGATTTTAATCAGTTCAGAGCGTGTTGTTTTAGGGCCTCTGTCACTTTAAACCCAGTTAAGCTCCTGCTGGTCTCACTCCCCAACTCAATGGGTCCCTAGGTAACATGCGGAATTCTGCCGGGGTTGCTAGGTAACGGGTGGAATTCTGCCGGGGTTGCTAGGTAACGGGTGGAATTCTGCTGGGGTTGCTAGGTAACAGGCGGAATTCTGCTGGGGTTGCTAGGTAACGGGTGGAATTCTGCTGGGGTTGCTAGGTAACGGGTGGAATTCTGCTGGGGTTGCTAGGTAACAGGGCAGTGCCTGCTGAATTGTGATGTTATATTCCTGAGGCTTTTGAAATGGGTCATTTTCCAGACACCAAAAAACGTGACCTTATTGCCAAAGTTGCATTCCAGTTGCACTCGGAACTGGGAAATTCCCACTTCCCAGGCGTAAAAATCCACTGGAATGCCTCTCACGTCAAATTTTCCATTGGGAAACACTATGACTTGTAAGGTGAACGTCAATATGGCTGCTCCTCACGTCAACAGCAGTAGAAACATGTTTATTTTACGAAACACACATGCAAAAATCTGTCTTAAATCAATGTTACATGTATCATCTTCAACCCTAAGATGAAAAAATGGAAAGTAAAACTTAAAATGATGCATGTAAGAGCAACTGAAAGCCATTTTTATGGGTGTCTCCATGTTGGAATTCCAACTTCTGGTGTCAAACCAGGAAACTGGAACGCAGCGTTGGCTCCATCCATCATCCCATCAGCTAATGCAGATGCACATCCCACTTGTGAAAAGCGTAAATCATTTCACTTTGCATTCAAGGCTTCTGATTCTCTATTCCTGATCAATGTAACATTCTGAGATCTTGAGTGAAGAATTGGAAATATCAAACTTCTCCCACCCAAACAGCCATCTTGGTAATTGCTGAGTCAGATTCTCCTTTGCACCTGCATAAGTTTACAGGCATATTAACAAAGTTTCATGAACATTTACAATGATTTTGCCTTGCAGAAAGAACACTTTCAAGCTTTTTTTTAACCTTCTCTTCCTCTTTGATTGTGCATTACACACACTTTCCTCTGTGCTTTTCCTCTCAAGCCACCTTTCCCCCTAAACTTTACTTCTTTCCTTCGCTCCGTTTCTCCCCGTTCTCTCCCTCCTTTTTGGCATCGGCTGCAGCATCTCTTTTAAGGCACATGTCAAGGGAACTGTCTGCTGCTTTCAAAGGCCTTTGTGTCCAGCCTTTCTTCCCCTTAATTTGGTTTCCCTAAAACGCTTTCCCATAGCTCGGCTGTCTCGCCCCTTTCTATCCCGGCCTTCCTTTCTCCTCTCAGCTCTTCCACAGTCTCAGCAGGAAAGCCGTTCCCAATGTATTTTACTAGAAAATCACCTGAAATATTGCTATTAAAAATCACAACGTAACTTTTAAATGAAGGAGTCATAGTTAAGTAATAGGATATATGTGAGGATTATTGCTTAATAAATAAAAAAGAAAACATTTTGGAGTTTTGAAAGGTTTAATTCTGACCAAATGTGGGTAAAGTTTCCAAACATTGTGCTCAAGTAAGAGTGAAAAAAAGTATTTGATAAAAAGTCTACTCAAGTACTGAGTAACTGATTAAATTATGAACCGTATAGTATTTAAAAATGAGTTCATCAGATGGACCAAAATATAAAGTTAAGTGGGAATTTTGGTATTTTCTCTCCTTCACTCTCTGTCGGTGTCTCTTGCGGGTCTGCGTGACCCGAGGACAACAGGAAGGTTCAGGACAAAAATGACAATAATTTATATAAATAACAAAAAAATAACAAAATCTGGCAAAAGAAAATGTTTCCAAATCAGTTTCTTTCAATAAAAAAAACTTATGAAACTTCATCAGAAACTGCAGGTGTGTGTCTGAGTGAGTTTTAGGTTTGTTTTTATAAAATTTCACTAAAGTAAAAGTAGAAATACTTCATAATAAAATTACAGTGTAGTAAAAATACTCGTAAAAGTTTTTTTTTTTTTTCAAAAAGTTACTCAAGTAAATGTAATTGAGTAAAATAACTAGCGACAATACGCTAGCTAATGCTAAAACAGCAAGTTAAATGCAGTAACCATGGTAACCAGCATACAGTCGTTTTCATGATATTTCATGCAAATGATAAAAACTCTCTAATAAACACTTTACTGCTCTGAAAGTAGATTCTTGATAGTAAGGAACTGATTTCTTACTATTTTCAATTCAATACAACGTTTGCATTCACAGTGTAGGGGGAAGGCGAGGAACCCGGGCAGGTCGACTCAACCAGGACTTTGTATTAAATTCATCTCTTTGCAAAATTGTTTCCAGCTTTCAGCCATCAAAACACTGTCACATCAAGTCTTCTCCATCCCTCCTATCACACACACACACACACGCACACACACGCACACACACACACACACACACACACACACACACACACACACACACACACACACACACCCCTCCGTTCGTCGCTTCGGAGCTTTGCTTACATAAACAGAGAGAAAATGGGGGTGACTGCAGATCTGCGTGCCGACATTTCACAAGGTCTAACCCTGAGAGCTGCAGCGTTAGGAATAATTTAGGTGTAACTGGAAATATTTCTCATGATTTCATGCGTGGTTGAAAGTGGTAATCAATCTGTTTGAAGTGGTGGCCTGTCTCATAAAGGGCTGCTTTCACCGAGCTGCTTAAAACGAGCTTAACTGATTATGGAAAATGGGGAAATTGTTTTCACCGTCCATGCCCATTTACGGTATTATTTTTTTCACAGTATGGGAAGTTTTTTCTTGGACCAAAAGCATAAAAAGTGCGGCGTAAATTGAAGTCTTTCAGTACATATCTGAATCCTGACCTCGGAGATCTGTGATGTTTCTCTGGGGGAATCAAACCTTGAAGAGTTTTCCTAAAACTCGACTCCAAGGCCGCGGCTCTGGGTCCCCAGCTGTGAGCGTTTTGATGGTTGACTGGGTTCAGACAGCAAAAACAACCTCTTCCCCTGCATGTCAGGCCAAAGGTAAAAGGCTCTGCGAGTCAGCGAGGGGTCAGGAAGCGAAAGCGCTCCTATGTCCCGTCTGCGGCGCAGAGATGCTACGGCGGGTCACGCGGGGCCGCGCCTGGCTGTGGGGCCGGTCGCAAAGTTAAGGGTCAGTTTGAAGCAAACGGCTTTCGTCATATCCACCCATTTTTTGTTTTAATGAATATATAAACCAAGCCAACCAACCTGTTCCCCTCCTCGCCTGTGGGGGCGCTGCATCAATAATCACTTAAGGAAATAACAAAAACCTGTAAAGAAGAGACTTGAGCACAACTTCCTTCTTCATGATATGTAGACAAAAATGGAGTGGTTGTTGGATTTCTCTTGTCTTTGGCTAAAGACCATGCTAGCGCTTAGTTAGCGTGTTTGTTTTGGTCATATTTACCCAGAATGCCTTGCGTTGTAGTCCACTTCTTGCTTTTAGAGCAGGGGTCCCCAAAGTCGGTCCTAGAGGGCCGGCATCCTGCATGTTTTCTCCCTGATTTAACGCACCTGGATTAAATGATGGCTCGTTGGAGGCCTAAGAAGAACAAAGTTGTCACCTTTGTCACAAAGAGGGAACTAAAACATGCAGGATGCCGGCCCTCCAGGACCGACTTTGGGGACCCCTGTTTGAGGGTGTTCTCTGGTCATGCATTGGAACTGAACCAGAGTTCACTTCAACTGAACCGAGACCGAGGTTGGAAGGTGGACCAGAGTTCGCTATTACACGTTCACACCTTCCCAAACAAAATGGACTTTCTCTGCAAATGGACTGGAGTTGGATAAAAAGCGACTAAACTGGCTGTAGGTTCCCAGCTGTGAGCGTTTTGATGGTTGGCTGGGTTCACACAGCAAAAACAACCTCTCCCCTTGCAAGTCAGGCCAAAGGTAAAGGGCTCTGCAAGTCAGCGAGGGGTCAGGAAGCGAAAGTGCTCCTATTCTCCCGTCTGCGGCATCGAGATGCTACGGCGGGTCACCCAGGTCCACGCCTGGCTGTGGGGCCCGGTCGCAAAGTTGAAGGTCAATTAGAAGCAAATGGCTTTCGTCATATCCACCCAGTTGCACGCCTCTTTTGTATTTTCCTGAGTGTCTTAAGGACTTGATCTGACCCTGGCCGGCTCCCTCTTACTTCACATCGCTCAATAACAATCATCCATCTAAGAGGTCGTGAAATTGACTGAATCTGTGGGGAATGCGCCTGACGTGCTTTCAGAAAGCTGCTCCTGTCCCTGTAATGCAATCCCTTTGTTGATTCTGCAACAGTCTGTCTCCACTAAGGGGGGCAACTTTAAAAAGAGACATGCAGGGGCACATAAGAGGCTTTACTGTCAAAAATGAAATGAATTTCAGTCGTTTTCTCTCTTGTTTTTGTCTTTGCAAAAGCTCAGGAGATTCAGGATCGGGACCAGAAATGTTTCATGGACTGCCTGCAATCCACCTTTTTATCTGTTTTCTGCAACTTTACTTGAATAAACTGAAAAATCTTGATCTAAACTCACTGATCCAAATGGGCCAGGGTTTTTCAAAGTGGGGCCCACCAGGGGCCGCTAGAGAAAATAAATTGTTAGATTAAAAATAACTTGAATCTTGCATAAAATCTCATCCGTTTTTCAATCATTACTATAAAATATAAAATAATATAATGTATTTAAATGTTATTTACCATTTTATCAAGCTCCTTTGCTTCTCAAACTAGCATAACAACAACAAACTGGGAAAGTTGTTGACAATAAAAAAAAACGAGCCAACAACAACAAAAATCTCACAGAAGGTATCAGGCTCCTGGCCTGTAGGGGGCGCTGCACTAATGGACCGACACGACTGAAGGAAACGACACGAGAACTTCAGAATAAGACACTCAGCGCCGCCTCCTTCTTCACAAGATGTAAACAAAAATGGAGTAGCATCAGATTCTAGCAGTTGGAGGATTTCCCAATTACCACAAACCGTTTCTCCCACCAGCGTTAGCGTTACCATGTTTGTTGTGGTTGCATTTACCCAGAATGCCTTGCAGCCTGTTTTCTGCTTTTGAGAACGTCAAGCGATCTCCGGTCTGCACCAGTTCTTTTTTGATTTGATGACACATTCCCACCTTCGTCCCCCAATCAAGCCAGACTTTCTAGACAAATGGACTGGAGTTGGATCAAAGTGGCCATTATATTCTTATTGCTCGTAAAGGAAACATGTATAAATCAAAACTATTTTGTGGCAATCACTAAAAAAGTGACCAAAATAAATCTTAAATTCTCCCTCAAAGCAGCCAGCCACAGAAGAGAAGGTTTCCAGCTTCCATCTGCAGAATGACAGCGCCCACAGGAAAATATTTCAAACATTTCAGTGCAGACTGGAAGTATAGCTATCAGAAGAAACAGCATGCAAAAGCAGCTGGCAGGGGATTCAAGCGATGTGAGATGAAACTGCGTATCCAAAAGGCAAAAGCGTTGAACATGAGGAGCAGAGGCAGGCATGCTGAGGTGAATAAAGAGATATTTGAATTGTTGGAGGAGGAAGAGATGTAGAGAATGACGCTTCTGTCCGTGAACGTCTGGATTCAAACCACCTGTGTCTGCCCAAAGCGAGGACACGGAAATGTTGCACACAGATGCAAGGAATGATGCCGTCACTCGCACCCAGCGGGAGAATTCGTTCGCCTCGCCAACTTTCTCCTGCTCGCAAAACTTTTAACATGCCATCCCCAGAGCATGTGTTTCTCAAAACAAATGAGGAACATGTTTTGTTCTCAAGAAAGAAAAATGTTTCTGCGTCGAGAAGCTCCACGGAGAAACAGCCAAAGCAGGGAAAGTCGAGGGATTAGGCACCCGGCTCGCTTTGAAATGTCAACCTCAAAATAGTTTTTATCAAAAGATTTAATTCATTTATTTTAAATCTGCAGATGGAGCGCTGAAGGTATGCAGGGTCATTATTTCGGTACTTTTGCGACTGGGAACCCAGCTGGTTTTTATAACAGCGTATTAAAACAGTTGTTGAAAGAAAATAAGGAAGAAAAAAGAGGAGTAAATATACCCTCAGAAATTTTTGTGAGATTGAAAATCAACTATTTACTTGGAAAACCTCAGAAATTTTGAGATTGTCAGAATTTTACAGAAAATACAAGAAAATTTCTGAGTTTTAAAAGTCAAAGATTTCCTAAAATACTCAGATGTTGAAGTAAATCTCAGAAACTTTCTAGAAAAATTGACATTTATGAGGTTGGTCAAAAATTTGCTTTACAAAACTTTAGAAATTTTCTAGAAAAAACCGAGTGTAATGTCAAAAAATATATAAAAAAATGTTACTAGAATAAAAGAAAAGAGATTAATCTCAAAAGGTTTCTAGTGAAAAACTTCAGATTTTCTAAAGCTGAAAGTTTACTAGAAAAAAAACTCAGAAATCTCGAGATTAATATCAGAAATTTTGTGGAAAAAACTGGAAATATTTTAAAAGTCAAACTTTTTCTACTTTTGAAAATAAAATAAAAAATCTAGCAAATTTGTGACATTTAAAATGAAATCTATGGTTTTTTTCAGAAAATTTCTGGAGAAACTTCGGAAATTTTACAAAAAAATGTTCTGGAGTAAAAGGAAATTTGCTCCTTTTCCTTTTCTATCTACAACTGCTCTAAAATATGCAGCTGCAGGTTTAGGTACGGAGAAGCTTTATTAGTGGTGGAGAACAGGTGGCTGAATGGAAACTGGGCGCAGCTGTGAGGGGAGACCAGACAGGCGGGTTGAGGGAGAGAAGAACAGGGGAGGAGTAAACAGACTGGAACAGGCAGAAGATAAATCTAACACAAACTGAATATGAAGAATGAGTAACTACTGCAGAACTAACCTGAGTAAATAAACAACAAAGGAAAGATTGATCAAAAAGAGACAGAAATGAAGACTGAGTATAAATAAACAGTAAAAATTCAAACACTGAAAAAATGTAAACAACTCGGGCTCCTGAAGACAGAAATTTGCGTTTGCCTTTAGACTCAATCAGTTGCAGAAAAATAAAAGCAAAGAGCTGAAACTTTAAAAGACGGCCAAATAATCTTTGAATATCACAAACCCACGGCTTCTTTCGCAGTCCTGGTGTTTGATTTGATCAAAATGCTATACGTCTGGAGCAAAAATGAGAAAATGTTCAGAGGTCGTCCTGTAAAACTGACGTTAATTAACAAATAAATCCACAGAGCGTCTATGTCTGTGAGGCATTAGTGAATCATTGGTCCTGTCTTTGATCAAACAGGTTATTTGCGGTCGGGATTAGATGAAGATCATACTCGGTAATCATCGTTCTGGAGCAGAGCAGCGCGCTCCAGCTTCATCATCCCGTCTGCTTGTAAAGGGATACCCGGCACTTTTCTGCACCATTGGCAGCTGTGATTGACCACAATTAGGCAAATTACAGCCCATTTTAATGACTGGGACAAATTGATGACAAGGTTTATAGAAACAGCTGTCCTCATTTTCACCACATAACTCTGAGGCAGCTGAGCGACCTTAAGAGGCTTCCAGAGAGGAGGAAGAAATGTATGGAAAGGGATCTACAGGAGACGGACATGACATGATACACGGGATGTTTAATGTCTAAGACTGTTGTGCTGAAGTGTCATTTGGTAAATAATGACACTTAATGCAAAGTTGCATTAAAACTTGCATCAAAAGTCCGTATAAGTGTCAAATTTGCAATAAAAGTGTCATTATTCACCAAATAATGCAAAGTTGATACATTTAATGGACTTTTCCTGCATATTTGGATTAAGAGTTGCTCTGAAAGTTCATTAAGTGTCAACATTACATTATTTTGTTGATGTTTACATTTTTAAAGCAAGGTTGCATTAAGAATTGCATTAAAAGTCCATTAAAAGTATAAACTTTGGATTGGTAAATAGTGACACTTTTAATGGACCTTTAATGTAAATTTGCATTGAAAGTGTCATTATTTACAAAATGACATTTCATGACAGCAGTCATAAACATTTATGAAAACAGTTTCATGGTTTTATGTCAGTCTTGTTCAGGCTCTTCATATAAACTGTTACTGAACGAGTCCTACGTTAGTGGAGGTGTTTCGTTGGATGTGTGTGTGCGTGTGTGTTCATGGTGTTGAGTATCGTCCAGGACCGATCTGTAGTCACTACCGCATCAGAGCAGCAGGTGTCCCAGGCGCCGTCGATTGCAGGAAAATGCTTTCAACCAGAGTTGGGTTACCGCCGAGCAGCGCAGACATCTGAGGGATGCCAGGAATGTCGCTCCGCATCAAAGGCACCATTCGGCCATTTTTATTTTTTATATAACTGCAATTAAAACTTGAATGAGAAAACGGGATAAAGTGTGAGCTTTCATATAGAAAAGGCAACTGATTGGATCTGAATATTAAACACCAAAAACAAAATGGCGTTCCAAGCAGATTTAGTTTGGAAAATTGTAATTTCAGTGACTAAAGAAATGTTTTAAAATTGAAACCTTTCACTGTGGAGTCATTAACAATTAATAAACTTTTCCCTGCATATAGCAGACACTGTTTTGGTTTAGCAGATATATTTTCTGACAGAGTTCAGTAATTCTATGCAGCTCATTGCAAAAGTATTCATGCCAATTTAGAGAAGATCTGTTTTGCAAAACTAAATTCGTACACTTCCATTTGAGTCTCTGCAGCTTCTAAAAACAATCCAGTGCTTAAAAAAACAGCCTACTTTTGGTAAGTTCATGTTTTTTTAGTGTGTGGAAAGTGAGCCTTTTCAAAAACCTCCCAATGGGCTTAGCGCCGTAGCCTAGCAACCCCAACCCTGTTACCGAGCAACCGAAGTGAAGCTCTATCTGGTTTTACCATTTTATGGGCTGTACAATGGCTGCTGGAAAAGATAAACCTTTTGTTGTTGACTATCCATCCAGAAACCACTTGCTGCATTCTTGCAGGTTGTGCAGGAGATTCCACTTCTGCTTTTCGAAGATGTCTGGCAGAACCACATTAAGAGCATATTTTGTCCTGTTCATTGGTCTTCATGTTGCTGGTTTCCATGAACCAGACACCGCTCCAAAAGCAGGAAGCGAACTACAGCGCAGGGTATTCTGGGTAAATACAACCAAAGCAAGGCTAGTGTTAGCCTAGCGCTAGCAGTAGGAATGGCTTGTGGTCTCTAACCTAAAGACAAAAGAGAAATCCCTGTTAAAGTCTGACGCTACTCCATTTTTGTTTACATTTAATCAAGAAGGAAGTTGCGCTCAGCGTCTGCTTCAGAGGTTTTGTGTCGTTTCCTTCAGTGGTTCTTAGTGCAGCGCCCCCACAGGCCAGGAGGGGAACAGGTTCCTGAAAAGGTTTGGTTGGTTTGGTTTATCCATTTACACAAAATGCAAACAAATTTGTTCTGATTATCTACTGTTTCTGTTTATCGTCTTGATATGTTTTTACAGTTTTTATTTAGGTGCCTATTAACTTTGAGATATTGACTTCGCATTCACTTGGTATCCTGTCGGCATTAAAATATGCAGTATCACACACCTCCAACACAAATTACCACAAAATCCACCAGCAATTAGGCCGGGGCGTCCCAAACTTTCCTCCAAAGAGGAGGGAGGCTTTTGTTGCAGCGCCCCCACAGGCGAGGAGGGGAACAGCTCACTCAAAAAGTTTGGTGGGAAAGAGAATAGAAAATGTAGCAAATGTTGCAATTTTGGCCCCAAAACAAAGCGAGTCTCCCGGATTATCAGATGGAAAAACACTGTAAGGTTGTTGTCTAAGGCCTGATTTTAACCCACAGCGACGGCATGATTAACGGTGAATCTGGTTTTTCTTTGTCAAAAAGAAAATCCAGAGGCCACACATATCTGCTTCTATAGAACATAAACTCATAACACCAGAATTGTTTTTAATGGAGCGCTTGCTTGTTCTCCCGTTTGCATCTCGTTCATCAACTCATGCAAATTTCAAAGCTATGATCTGATAAAAACGTTGTTCTGCAAATTGTGATAGATATCAGGTTGAGTGTTTGACTGACTGCACTGAAGTAAATGGTTTTAAAACAAAACATGCGTACATGTATTAAAAAAAACACTCTAATATGCCAACAAACCAAAGTAGGAGGCGTGTAGTTTAAGGCGGCATGGTATTCCCTGAAATCACTGGAGGTCATGAAATTGAGCCTAATTCCCTGGAATGCTGCCTTCGTCTGCACATGTCGATAAAAATAAAGCTTATTGTGATTGTGGAGACTCGGCCTCCAGCAAGAGTAATGAAAAGAAAACTGGCTCAGCTCCCAACGGGAAAAGCTCACCTTCCACCGTGATTCCTAGACGGATACATACCCACAGGAAGTATGCGAGTCTGTGGGTTTCCATGGAGTTTGGTATCCATGGACGATTGGACCCAAACAGGTCAGGAACCTGCTGCTGGGAGCTTCTCAGCTCATATTTGTTTTCCACATAAAGTTTGTAGAAATATAAACTTGGTAGAGCAGAGAAGCCAAATTGCTCGCTTCATATTAAGCCCTAAAAACGTAATTTTTCACATAGAGCCGCAACTTTGACATTTTAATTTTGGTTAATTCCACCTGGAACCTTTGTATTCGCATGTTTCTGGAAGGCCTGTAAATTTGACACACAAGCAACATCAATAAACGACTGCAATGCATTACAAAGCTAATATTGTCATCCATTGCAAGGGTTTTTTTTCCTTCCAAATGTTTGACTTTTCAAACCCAGAAATTTCCAAGTTTTTTCTAGAAAATTTCTGAAACCCCAAAATTAGACATTTTTTTCTTGCTACTTCATTTACTTTTCAAACTCAGAAATGTTCAAGTTTTTTGTTAAAATTTTTTATATCAATCTTAAAATTTCTGAGTTCCTTTTTTGCAGTTGTTTACCTTTTTAAGCTCAGAAATGTCCGTGTTTTTTCTAGAAAATTTCTCAAATTAATCTCCAAATTTGAGATTTATTTCTTGCAATTTTTTTAACGTTCAAACTCAGAAATTTAAAAGTTTTTTTCTAGAAGATTTCTGAATTTAATTCTAAAATTTCTGGGTTTTTTGGCAGTGATATTCTAATTTTTTCCCCCTATTTACAATAGGATGTTGTAACCCCTAATATCTGTTTTGTACAACTTCCACATGCAGTCATATTGCATTTTATCTCACTTTTACGTCATGAAAGTGAGAGATGTATTATAATTCTGCATCTTTAGAAACCAAAAGCTGCAAATCTGGCCATAAACAGCGGCAAAAAATTCAAAATACAAGATAATTCTTGAACAATAAATCTGTGTGCTTTGGCCAAAAAGCTGAAAATGGATCATCGTTGGGATTTTCAGCAGAATATGATTCAAATTAACACATAACTGGTCCAATCTGTTGGGATATTTTGGGTAATTGAGTTTACTGTAATGTTTCATAACATCAATTGAAATATTTTTTTTTCCCTAGAGTGCCTTGAAACAACAAAAGTTGGTGCAATATAAATAAAATTGAATTTAGTTGAAAATTGACCTTTATTCCCACGAAACCATCGCTCCTTTGTTTGCATTTTACGTCAGATATTCTTCTGCAGACCAGCAGCCTTCATGGCGAAGACCGCACATAAAGCCGCTCTGCTCCATGACTCTATCCGTCAAGGTGTTTGTCAGCCTGCAGCTTTCATCTCAGGTATAAAAGTGAGAGCACACATGTGTAACCCTCCATGTTTTGGGGGGTAACGGGGTGGGGTGGGGGTGCCCACATGGCCCCTAAATGAATCCAGATGTTGGCAGTTTAAAAAACAAGAATGAAAGGGAAAAAAAGGAGTAAAATGTTTAATAAATATGCTGGAAACTTTACTGAAAATAACATGTAAAATTACATGTGATTCAACAAATAGGCAGATTTCGTGTGGAGACTTTATTATAACAACTTTTGGGAGTTCATAGGAGCTAAAAATGAAAAAACACAAATTCACAAAAATTTATTTGAACAATTCATCATCCGTACATGTTTGTCCTTGCAGAGGTAGCAGGTGTCTATGGAAGAGGATTAGTGCCATTCAAAGAAAAATATAACTTTAATCTCAGATTTCTGACTTTAACCTCAAGTTTTTTATTTTAATCTCAGTTTTGAATTTTTTGAGATGTTTTGACTTTTTCTCAGATATTTGACTTCTGTTTTGAAACTCAACATTTCTAAATGTGAAAAATTTTGACTGTATTTTCGAGAAAGTTTGAGATTAGTTTAAAAATTTCTGAGTTCTTTTAGCACATTTTTGACTAACAAAGCTGATAAATTTATTTTTATTTTTTAGTTGAAATTTACTCCTCAGCATTTACCACCAAGGAGCTAAGTTTATTTACAGTTTCTTTGTATTTGTTAGCTTGATCTTGAAATAGCACCATTCAACCTAGCTGTTAGCCTCAAGCAGTTAGCCTTGAGCTATTAGCCTTAAGCTATTAGCCAGACACTCACAGTTAACATGCTACATTGTTCAGGTGAAAACAGCATTTATGACCAAGGTGCTTAGTATATTTAGAGCCTTTAAAATGTCGTTGTTACTTGTTAGCATGATCCCTTCCTTAGCATCATTAAAGCTCTTTAATTTTTGTATTTAATTAGTATTTTCAGTGGTAAATCAGAGCTTTATTTATTGGTTTATTTTAATCAATTTCTGTGAAATTTAAAGGTTAGGTAGAGGATGGATCAGCCTGAAAAGTGAGAGATTCGTGACTTTCCAGAGAGGTTTGGTTGTTTTCTCATTAAACACATTTTGTGTTGTGAAAGCAAGCCTGACTCATCTGTATTTCATTTTTTTTATTTAAGGGTTGTAATAAACAGAGAGGCGACACAGAATCCCCTTTTGTTCCTTTTAGCTTCACTTTGTTTATGTTTTATTTTCTTTTATTTGTCTTCAGAAAAACATGAAAATTGAAGAGACGTTCACATTCCAGTGAGCTTATGAAGCTCTGTCAGCTGGATGTCATTATGGATGCTTGTGGTGTGGCGCCCTCCTGACTAGGGAGCCCTTGAATTTGGCCCCTAAAAATTTGATAACTGTCATTTGTAGGTTTTTTAAATATTCAAACATGTATACATGTTTTTACTGCGGAACAGGAGTGTAGGAATTTCTTTTTTGAAGCTATTTTAAACTTTTTAATGTTTTTGATTATGTATAAAGCTGTTTCATCTCTTGCTGAAATTACCTGTGTGCAAGTCTGAGGTTTGAAATGATGTTAAAACAAAATTTTAAAGGAGGACGTCTAGTCCTGTCTTGTAAACTCGGCAGAATCTTCTCCAAGATGACGCAGGCAAATGGATATCAAAAAGCAACGCGTTATCTCCCAGTCAGAAGAGATTTAAGAGTAGATGAGGAGCAAAGCCTCTATATGGAGAAAACATGAATTAATGGTAAATCATACCACCAAGCGTGACCATTGTACCAAAATGGTTTCTTCGTGTCTTCCATCATTCTCTCTTTGCCCACTTCTTGTGTAATTACTGCAAATAAAGGCCAATAGTGCCACAAAATCGTAAAAGTTTTTTGTCTAAGACATGAAGTCACCGACTTGCATTCACATCAGTCCCGTTTGGTCCACTTTAGTCCGACTCTGGTTTGTTAATCTAGAAAGTCCAGTTTGTTTGGTGAGGTGTGAATGCTAATCGATCTCTGGTCTTTCTACAAACTGGTTCTGTTCAACTGGTTTGGTTGAAGAGAACTCTAGTGCCGTTCGAATGCGTATATGAACAGGAAGTGGACTAAAGCACACAGCATTCTGGGTAAATTCAACCAAAACAAACACGCTAGCCAAGTGTTAGTGGGAGAAATGACTTATTGTCTTTTGGCAAAGACAAAAGAGAAATCCAACAACTGCCACTCCATTTTTGTTTACGTCTCATGAAGAAGGAAGTTGCGTTCAGGGTCTTCTTCAGAGGCTTTTGTGTTATTCCTTTAGTGGTTCTTGGTGCAGCGCCACAAATATCATTCCCTAATGGCAGGTTACATTAAGCTTTAATGACCAATTAAGATAGTTTTAAGGTACTCTTCCCTTTAGAGGTACTGAAATGTTTTAGTTAGATTTTACTGAGAGATTTTAAAGGAGAAGTTGTTCTGACATTAGTCCTAACTGTTCACTAGTCATTGTGAAACAGAACTGGAACCATATTTTTTATTTTTTTAACTCTCAGTCACTGTAACCACAATGTGAACACACAAATTAAGCCTTCCTTTGCCCTGAAAGAAAGGCCTAACCATCGGCTCACCATCGCGCTACAGAGGCGTTTTATTGCCCTGTGGGTGCGGTTGCAGAGTGGCATCTTTCATCAGGCTAAGCCCACACTCCACGCCGCTGTGGGTTTATTTGGTTTGATAGGTGGTGGGCTGCCTGTATTTTCTCAGGTGCTTGTGTTGTTGAACCAAAATCCTGACTCCTGCTTTCTCTGGCAAACCCAACGGCCCGGCTGTCCAGAACTTCCTCTGGCGAAGCAGCAAAGGGAGTTTTGCTTCTTGTGTAAGTGAGGAAGTGGCCGGTAACCCTTCAGACAAACCGGATGAACGTTAATGAAGAGGACGGTTTGAAGTGGGCTCCTTGAAGCTGCAGATACCTTCTAAACTCGCATGTGACATTGGCTTATTGGGTCAGTGAGGGAATTAATGTCAAGCCTGTCGAAGAGCGACAGAAAATATGTTTGAGGTCAAACATCCGTGGTGGGTTTCTACCGGGTGGGTGAATAATGAGCCAGAAGTTGTCATTAGTTTTTCCGGATCTGCTTGGAGGGAGAGTTTTTCGGGCAGAACCGAGTCCTTCTGAGCAGCGGAGCAAAGTCACAACAGAGATGAGAGAATGACCCTGTGACGCTGGATGGTTGGGAGAGTCTGTCACATGCTTTCTGAGGTTTATTTTGTCAATTTGTTTTGTCCAATAGTAGCTTGTAGGGATTTAAGGTGACAAGAAACCCTGAAACAGCTCATGCACTGTAAAAATACAAATCTTACCAAGTATTTTTATGTAGCTTCTGGTGCAAATATCTTAG
Organism: Poeciliopsis turrubarensis; assembly: GCA_010277015.1. NCBI lineage: Eukaryota > Metazoa > Chordata > Actinopteri > Cyprinodontiformes > Poeciliidae > Poeciliopsis > Poeciliopsis turrubarensis. The sequence goes on along the minus strand of VMRN01000091.1, from coordinate 620,237 downwards.
TACATTTGAAGTTCACTTCCTTCACTGCTTCACTGTGCAGTATTGCTAGTTTTAGCATTTATATTAGTTTTGCTGCAATGCACTAGCATACAATCAAATAAGATTTATTTGGTATTTTTATCATAATATTCTGGTGAAAACTGGGACAAATCTGATTTACTATTCTGCTGCTTTTCTTATAATAACTGACATTTTTAGTCAAACTTAACATAAACAAGGATAAAGACAAATTGGCCTAATTGGTGGACTGTAGCCTCTGGTATGCTCCTTCATTGTTGTGTAGACACTCTGATGCTTTGAAAAGTCTTCGAATGAGCGAAAGTTCACATTTTTTGGAACATTCACCTTCGACCCGAGTTGCGCACTGTTGGTCACTGCTTATTACACAGACAAATTGGTCTGTAGCCGTGTGTCTGAGTCTGCAGACACACGGCTATCCATCAGTCCTGTACCTCTCATCCGGGGTCAAAGTCGCCAGGGCAGCGATCCGAGCTGAACTGCATGACCTCCTCTCTTCTTCTCCAGCGTTTCAAGCTTCTCCCAGTGGATGCCGAAGCTTTCTCTGCAACATGTTTTCAGCTTTTCTCCTTTGACATGGCCACAATGTCGTGTTCTGAAATTGAAGCAGAAAATGAGATAAAACTGACTTTAGTTAGCATGGCTGGATTGAATTGATTTATGCATATAAATTAGATTTTCCTTTGTTAGAGCCTTGAGATGTCGTGAAATGGTGCTTTATTAATACACTGAATTGAACTGAATAGAGACAAAACTTACACAAAGTCATATTTTGTATAAAAGAACAAATACAGCTACTAGATTAAAGGTTTAAAGATGATGTTATGCTTCCCGGAACAGATCACAATATATCTACGCTAAATACGTTTGCACAAAATCATTCTTCGATAAAGAGATTTCATTTTCTCCTTTCAGTGTGAGCTGTTTAAGGGCCTCCTGTCACTTCAAATTCAAATAATCTGCTACTGGGTTGCTAGGTAATGGACGGAATTCTGCTGGGGTTGCTAGGTAACTTTTTTTTTTTTTTTTAACTTGTAGAGACTAAAATGGAAGAACAAAAACATATTTAAAAGTGTACCCTGATAGTTGCCAAAGTTTTTATAATTTATGCCAACTAGACTTTGACGTTTTGTACTAAATGAATTGGAATCGCTTCAGTGGAAGCTAAATCACACATCAGTAGGAGAAAAGGATTCGTATGGTTGCCATTCTTTGTGCTGTTCACAGTAGGATTTACAAGATGGTGTGTGTTTTCTTCTGGGTGTTATTTTACAACTATATTCTTTTTGACTTATGTAAATAGTACCGAATATTTAGCTTCTTCCCCCACTTTCTTAAGAGTCTGAGCAAAAATGCATAATTAGCAAAGAGTTTCTTGAATTTGATTCTGTACGTTTCACGTCCAATAAAAGCAGGAATGTTAACAAATGAATTGGACAATATTCCGGTAATTTAGTGATATTTCCACAGTTATGGTCTTGAAATAAAATCCAGGGCAGCTGCAGGTTTTAAGAGGTAACGGCTCCGGTTAGCTCAATGAAAAAAACTGTTTTTGGCAAACGATGGGGTAAAAATAAGCAGCTTTGAAATCTGAAAGCTGATTGTGTCATTGTGATATTAGTGAGAATTAAAGCTGCTTTGAGAGAAGCCTAACTAGGGGGTATGTAAATATATTAAAATAACATTAATGAGAAAGTCTGAATTCTGGTTTCCCTCTCAGTAAAAATGCGGTGCTGCTAACTTTATTATTTACTGTCATAACAACATGGCTGGCTCAAACCTGGCAGCCTGTCCTTTAGCTGCATATTCAGCAGTGCTGATTGGAGCTCTACCTTCCTCTGAAGCGTGTCTTTTTTTGTGAGTGAAACCAGCTGAAACTGTGAAAATGACCAAAAGGCCAAACATCTGTCTTCCTTTAATGTCTTCATCTTTTCAATTTTCCATGTTACAGAAAAGTGTTGTCATTTTGAAGAAGTTTACTCATTTTGTTCACTTTTCTCCTTCAACCACAGCTTTGTTTTTTTACTTTAAAAGAGTTGAATCAATGTAAATGTAAAAATGTAAAAAATAAATATTTTATTGCTTGAATGCAACAAAAGCGCACTCCTTTAATTTGAACCGGGTGAAGCTAAAACAATGAACTAAAAAAATGTACAGTTCTGGCTTAATTACTGGTCCCAATATGTTTTTCTTTCAGCAAATTGTATTTTTTCTCTGAGCGTTTAAGTTAACATTTTAAAAATTAGAAAAATTCTAATGTTTTTTCTGAAAATTCTGACTTTTCTCTAAATTGTGGGTTTTTCCCAACTTCTGATTTTAGTATCATAATTTGACTTTAATCTTAGAATTCTGACTTTCTCAGAATTCTGACTTTTTCTGAGAATTTTTCCCCAATTTCTGACTTTGTCAGAATTGTTGCCTTTGTTTTAAAATTCTGAGTTTTCTCAGAATTCCTGCTTTTTCCCTCAACTTCTGATTTTATTATCACAATTTTGACTTAATTTTAGAATTCTGGCTTTTTTCAAAATTTTGACTTTTTTCAAAATTCTGAATTCAATTTCATAACTAACTTTTTTCTCAAAATTCTGCATTTTGATTTTGGGAGATTAAAGTCAGAATTCTGAGAAAAAATGTCAGATTTTTTTCCCAGTGGCTCTAATCTCTAAACTGTTCCCACCATGTTTCCCATGGTAGAGTTTCCTCCTGCTCCGTGTCTCTTTGTCTGTCCAGCAGGTAAGCAGAGATCCTTCGTCTCTCACAGAGCTTCACATGGTAGCAATCAGAGTCGGCTTCGGCAGACAAATTAGGGCAGTTAATACAGACCGGAGATCAGCGCAGAGGCGGGGAAGCTGGTGCTAAGTGCCAACAGATGGGGCCCAAAGTCGATGGGACCAACCCCATACAGTACGTTACAGTGGAGCCCCAGGGTGACACAGGGGGGCCTTCTCGCTAAATCGGTCCTTTTATGAGTGAGAAATGGTTCAGGGAAACTTTTAGAAAGTTCTGCTCCAAGCAAAGACAACTATCTCCCCACGACTCTTAAAAAACCATTAGAAAAACCACCTTTGAAAATTTATTACAGCTAAACTACAAGTTTTTTTTGTGTGTTTGATCATTTGCAATGATCTCTGTTAGCTTTAGCACTGTTAACACCGCTTTAACTATTGTGTTTAAATTCGTTCTCTTGCATTCCTCTAAATAGAAACTCATGAAACAGATTAATTAACTTCTGCAGATAAACTGTAGGTTAATGAGAAATACATTTTGCCAGCTTATAACAGAGCAACCCAGAAACATGAAAACTCACATGTGAGGAATATTTAGTGTCTCCAGTGAACCAAATGTTTTTTCTAAGATGGTGACCTTCATATCTGATAGAGCAAGATGAATAAAATAACGTTCTGAAATAATGGATCCTGAAGAGGTCCCGCCGATTTACAACAATAAAACCAAATGTCATTTGCAGTCAATTGTTGACTGGGTACAACTAGAGGTACTTGGACTGCCACTGACTTGCATTTCATTTTAAATTTTTATTTCATTCTTCATGTATCTTTATGAATTTATTGTTGTTTGAAAGAACAGAAATGTACGGTTATCCTTTCATTGAACCTCCGTTAAGCCAAGGCGTTCTCTCTCTCTCTCTCCCCCATAAAGCCGAGGCTGCAGCCCAACTTATCCATTCACAACATGTAACTCTGTTCGTTACATAAATAGACGAATATCTGTGTCCTAATTGAATAATTTGTCTCTAAAGCCAAAATTATAATTGTGGTTTACTGGTCATTTCAACTGTTCTGTAATAAGTCTGTCAATTTAGAAAATTCACTGTTGCGATTTCATTCTGTCCATCTGCGCACAATCCACTTTTTGTTATCACCTTAATACACACACACACACACACACACACACACACACACACACACACACACACGCACACACGCACACGCACACACACACACACACACACACATTCCTCTTATGTTACGGGCTTTGAAGAGGCAGATTCATCCCCACTTTCAACAGCAGCCAATCAAACGGAAAGCTGCAGGGCGGATTAGGAGCTGCACAAAGCTGCTATCAGGGACCACACCGGTTTTAAGTTTCTCTGCTCCTGCGTCGCTCTCCGTCACTCAGTGGACCAATAAACTTTGTTTCTCCAATAAAAAGGGGAACAAGGCAGCCGGGGTTTGTGCAAACAGCAGCGCTGTGGGATCTTTGTCACTGTCTGCGTCTGGAAAACCATCTTTTCGCTCAGATGATGTGTAAAAAAAAATAATTTTGAGGTGAAAATAATTCTGGGAAAAAAGTCAGATTTTTTTTTTTGTCAGTGGCATTAATCCTCTTTTGTAAGTCAATAATTCCTTAATATTTATTATACAAGAAATACTGGTTTCACTGGCAGATGTTTTCACTTATAACAAAATAATTTTCCCATAACTGAAAAGATCTGACAGTGGAACCAATATTTAAAAAATAAAATCAATATTAAGGAATTAATAACTTAAAACAAGCTCCAATAAGATTCCCTGTATCCCAGTGAGATACAGGGAAATAAAGCAGCTAATCATTGAACTGCTTGTCAAAATAATGACAAATAAATAATGGATGGAATGATGACAGATGTTTAAATATGTGGCCATTATCATTCACGTTATCGGTTTCAGAAGGAGACCAGCTGCTTTCACTCTCACAAAACGAGAAAAGAAAAGAAGAGATGAATATTTATGGTTTGCTTCAGCGCAGATTTCTTTCCACGTGTTTTAAACTTTTCAATGGTTTCTCGTTTGACTCCTGCACACGTCCACAGACAAACACGGCGCTCCTTCTGCCTCTGAGCAGAAGCAGAAGGAGGTGAGGAGACATTTTTGAGGGAAATGAATCAAATTCATTGTGAATTTGGTAAAAAGTATTGAGGAAACGAACGTAAGAAGGAAAGAGATCTCATGCTGGAAAATGCGGTGGTAATGAGGCTTCATTTAGAGCCCATCAAGGTACTTTGGCAACAAATGAAAGCATCATTCGTAAGCCCCGTCACCCACTGCCTGGTGTGTGTGTGTGTGTGTGTGTGTGTGTGCGTGTGCGTGTGTGTGCTGGATAGAAACCCGGAAAAAATGGAAAGTATTTGGCTTGATCTGCAGTTCTGTACTTCCAAACAGGTTCTAAACAGTGAGGCGAATGCTGAAACACAAAACTCTCTCTGTTTTTAAAAAAAATCTAAATGACTTATTTTATGGAGATGCTTTAGAAATATTTGCAAGTCATTTGGAAGTAATTTGCCAATATTTGCGATTATGTTTGACAGTAAATGTGACTTTTTGTTGTTCAGCAAATCAATCACAGGCTTCAGGGCAGTAGAAGTAAGAAATACTCCCACCTGCATGTGGGAGTTAGCGGTCACTGGAAGGTGACCTGTTATACACGTTCATTACATGTTTTGCACAAAATCACTCATATAATCAGATTTCAGTCTGATCAGTTCTGCCTATTTTGAGCTGTTTCTAGGGCACCCTGTCACTTTAAATCTAAATAAGCTGCTGCTGGCCACGCCCCCAACTCAGTGTTTACACTTGTTGTTGACTTTCTGGATGTTAAAATCAACAACAAAGCACCTGTCTTTTCCAGCAGCCATTGTACAGCGCATACAGTGATAAAACTAGCTGAGCAAACATGCTGGAGTTCAGGTTGGGTTGCTAGGTAACCGGCAGAATTCTGCTGGGGTTGCCAGGTAATGCAGTGCCTCCTGATTTGGAATGTTACATTCCTGAGGTTTTTCAAATTTTCCAAAAACACCAAAAATGTAAACTTATTGCCAAGAAATGGCTGGGTGTTTTTAACATTTTTTTCTATTTAAAGCACTCAGATTATAAGCAGTAGAAACCCAAAGGAAAGTACAAAAACCAGCAAAATGCTAGTTTCCCTTTAAATCTGGATGGAAATCCATTTTGATTGCAGGCCTGGAAAAAACTAAATTGGAAAAACTGATGGAAGTTCAGGATGTCTAAAATTGACGCAGAGGCAAAGTTCCAGTGTTTACGACAGCCGTACCTGGGGGACAGTGATAATAAATTGTTGCTTTCCTGTAATTTTCCCTGAGTGGGCTGGATGGAGCTGAATGCTGGAGCTCAGGGAGATGAGGAAAAATGACACTGCAGGTGGGAAAAGGAAAAAGTGGAAAATAGGGTTAGGTTTCCTGCTTTGGGCTGGTTCAGGAGTTTGGTTTCTTTTTACTTTATTTAGACGTTTTCCTCTTGCAGGGCCCAACATGGAGGAAAACCGCTCTACGCTTCCCAATGCTTTCATCTTTTCCAATGGTAAACCAACACAAACACAGTTCATTAACTAATAATTTATTTATTTTTTACCATTTAGATGAAAAAGTCAGTGGTTCAAGAATGCACAGGGAAGACATTCAAGTGAAAACTCAAACCTCGTCATCTTGAGGACGTTAATGTTACAGAACATGGCGGCTCTTCTCATCCTGTGTGTGGAATCACTCACATGGATCACCTGAAAGCAATTTACATTTGGGCGTTTTGTCGTCTGGAAAATAAAAGGCGAACATTCTGCGTAACAAGCAAACCACATCTTGGGTCATAATCAAAAAAAGCATATGTTCCTGGTTTTTACATCCATATAACATCCATAATCATCTGGTTTGTACATCCATACACATCAGCCGTCCCACGGCAACACGGGAGCGGCCCAGTTCATATTTACAACGCGAGCGAGAAGCAGGAGCCGTTCAACGAGCCGAAAGCGCCAAGCAAATGAAACACAAATATTCAGACTCCTTCACACAAACCAGACATATTTTACTTTTTAGTGAAGTTATCCTCAAAATTCTGACTTTTTCTTCTCACTTCTACATGTTCGGTTCATTAATCTGAAAAACAGCTTTTAAAAATCAAACTTTTATGAATTTGCTTACGATTTACTGCAAAAACACAAATTATAGGCAAACACTATTTGATCTAGTTTTTAGTGCAAATATCTTGAAGTAAGACAAATCAGAGGAGGAAAAACACCCAAAAAATTATCCTGAAGTAAGAGGAGCTAAACTTCAACATATTTTTACTTTAGTAAAAATTAAAAGTATCCGTCCAAGAAATTACTCCGTCTAAGTAACTGATCAAATTATCAATCATTTAATATTTAAAAATTACAAAATGAAATGGACCAAACTATAACATTGAGTGGAAAGTTTGGTATTTTAATATTACAATAATTTATATAAGTAATTAAAAAACAAAATTAGGCACAATAATTTTTTTCCAAATAATTTTCTTTCAATAAAAAATTTATGAAACTAACAAAAATTGGAGGCGAATTTTTGGCTTCAGTAAAATCCAGAAATTTTACTGAAATATGAGAAGCCATACTTGATAATAAAATTACTCAAGTAATTTTACTTGGGTAATTTTATTGTATTGTGCAGCACAAATATTTCTAAAATACCTTTCCCCCCCCCAAAAAAAGTTACTCAATAAACGTAACTGAGTAAATGTAAGCAGCGACTCTGCAACTCTGGACGAATCTAACTTACAAGTAACTTTTCAGCCGGATATAGCAGCTTGGTTTCAGTAAACGATTCCTTAACACTGTCAAAACAAAAAAAATAGTTCCACTGGCGCGTTGCCTAGCAACCCCAGTCAAGCCCAGCCCGTCGCCTAGCAACCAAATTCTAGTTCCATTGGCAGATTATTTCACCTATAAGAAGATATTTTCCTCATGTTTTAAGTGAAATAATCTGAAGTGAAACTAATATTTTATCATCATTGTTAAGGAGTTTTTGATTTAAAAAGAAAGAGTTTCTATATGTTGGCAAAAAGTTACTTATAAGTTACTTTGTCTTATTTCAGGTGTACTAATATATTTGCACTAGAAACTAGATAAACGTGCTTGGTAAGACTTTGTGTTTTTGCAGTTTTGCCCTCAAAATGGCAGCTAAAAAGCCCATGGTAACTCTTGGGGAGCTGTAAAGGTCCACAGCTCAGGTGGGAGAATATTATCGACACGTTAAGGTGTAGATGTGAAGTAAGGCGGCCACCGTGTTTACATAAAAGCATAAAATGGTTTAAGAAGGTGCGAGTTGGCTTGAAAACTGTCGGTTCTCAAATCCTCGCCACCTAATCTGGAGCTGTAATAGCAGCTGAAGGTGGTCCAATAAAGTTTCACCTCATGGGGGCTGAATATTAAACCCTGCCACACCTTACAGATGGGAACTGTGTATTTTTTCCCCCTTTTTTCACAATTAGCTGCCGGATTTTGTTGGTCTGTCACATAAAATCCTGATATAATCCGTGAAAGTCTGGTTGTAACGTGACAAAATGTGAAAAAGGTGAACGGGTATGAATACTTCACAGAGCACTGCACACTTGTTTGCTCAGCAGGGGTTAATTAAACACAAAGTCACACACATACGCATGTGGATGCTATAAATCCTGCGAAAGGGCATAAACAAAGTATGTTGCCTCAGTACCACTGCTAAGCTGCCAGGCTTGTTAGTGTAAAACAACAGGAGGAATCTCCCTGTGAGGCTCGCTGAGCCGCATTCACAACCGACTCTCTCTGACTTTCCAAGCACTTAAAAACGAAGGAATTTAGTTCAGATGTCCTGGAAAAAAAAATAAAGTTTTGAGAAGTCTGCAGTGCCTCTCCAGACGGGCCTCAAAGTGTTTGACAGGCTATCAAAATGTGTCAAGTGGACCTGAAGTGGCGCAGTGAGACGGCTGCTCGCTGCTACTGTAACTCCACCTGCCTGACAGGCGCGCAGGAAAACCAACGGATGAAACATTGACGGTTTGGTTCCGCATTTTTGTGAAATTCCTTCAGTGTGAGCGGATCATGGGAACAGCGCTAGCATAAACCTCAGTACTTATTTTGTTCTGTTTTTTTTTCCCCCACAGTGGGTGAGTGGAAACTGGTTTTGGGTGTTTTTGAGCGTCAGCAGGAAGATCCAAAAATCCTTCAGAGATCATCAGTGCTGCCAGTCAGATCAGATATACGGTGACCAGATCTGATCTGTAGCGCACTGTTTGGGATGCCTGGAGGGGAAAACAATCAGACCACAGTAAAACTCTAACAGATCCTGCAAACCAAACAAATCACCAAGTTTGGAGGATTGTGGGCATTTTCTGTCACCGTTATTTTGAGATGCTGTTGTAGATTTACACAGTTAAAAATTAACAGCAATAATTTGGATTGTTTCAAATGGGGTTCATTTTTCATTTATATTGTCACAAAGTTATTCATTCAGTTATAAATGTCACCGTTTCAAACTAAATATTTAATTAGCAGGTTAATATTTAGGTGAAAAACTAAATATTTTTCTCTAAACTGGATATTTAGTCATCAAACTAAATATTTTGCTACCAAGTTAAAATATTTTCCTCAAATATTTAGCTCACGAGCAAATTATGCCGTTTCAAATAAATACCCAAGCAAAATATTTTGTTTCCATTAAATATATATCTGAGCTAATTTCAAACTAAATATAATGGATTTAGTTTCAAACAAAATGTTTCGTTTACCATAAATGTTTAGATTTGAACAAACTATTTAGGTTAAAGTAAAAAAATATTTAGTAGAAACTAAATATGTAGCTTCAGATGAAATATTTCAAACTAAATATTTATCTTAGTTTAATATCTGGGCTAAATATTAAGTTTGAATGTAAATATTTAGTTACATTCACACTAAATGTAAGTAAATATTTACATTTAGTAAATATGTAAATACTGTATCTAAATATTTAGTTACATTTGAGATTAAAATATCCAGTCTCAAACTAAATATTTAGCTTGCTAACAAAATATTTATGCTGAAGCTAAATATTTAGGTTTTAAACTAAATATTTGGTTTGGTTTTATCAAATTATTGCTGTTTATTTTTTGACCTTACAGGTGGCTCTCCGTACCTTTGGGGTTCGTTCTCGCCCAAATTAAACGTAACGAAAGTTTGGCGATTCATTAATCATAAACTTTAGTTTTATTTCAGACAGTTAGTCTGATAAGAAATGTTCTAACCTCGGTAAATATTTCACTCAGGAAGGTCATTGGCGTCGCGCCGCCTCCAACCTCAGGTTTCTGTGTAAACCATCAGTTTTTTTCTCAATAACTGCCCAACGGAAAAAACAACTTTGATGATTCATAAAATACTGTTTGCAAAAACGTTTATATATATTTAGATAAAGTTGTTTTCAGATGATCAATTATCTGGATTTAAAACCAACTGATCCCAGAACTTGACCTCAACAGTTGTGACCTATACTTTTAATATTCGCATCCGCTCTATTTTTTATCTACTGCCCAAAGCCATCTCCTTCAGGAAGTGAAATAGGAAACATTTTGAGAGCAGCTGTACGTTTCTAATTGAATATAAAACTGAAAGTAATGATTTGGCAGTGAAATGGCAACGCTGCGCCTCGGGGTGAACACGTGGTGGAAGTTTTCCTTTGGATCTTCAGACTCGCATTGGTTCAGCTCCCGCTCTGCTAACTGTTAGCAAGAAGCCACAAACATGCAAATATATATATAAAAAAGCACAAAAGGATGGAACATGATCCTCTCATGTCATAATACAATCAGCGAGGGCTAAAAAGTTTCCAGCCTCATTGTTGTTGTCATCATACACTACGGAGAAAAACATGGCTGTGATATTTATCTGCCTAATTCCTATTTTTGTACTGCATGAAAAGAAACTCATTTCAGTCTCTTTTTTTGGCAAAGCGGAGCCTGCCAGTCTTCAGACACATTAAACCTTGAAAGAGCATGAAAATTACGTTGGTCAACAGCAACATCTGGAAGATGGCAACCAGCGGAAGACATTATCCATAAAGCAAAAACATCTCTGGAAATGTTGCGTTGTTTTGAAATTCCAGCCATTTGTCTGTGTCACTTCATCTTTTGTCCCCAAAAACAACAAAGACATGAGTCAGGATGTGTTGGAGGGACTAGTGGCGAAGAGGCGCAGCCTCACATGCACAAACAGGGTCATTCTGCCAAATAGACGGACCGCAAATCAAGACAGGGCTGGGCCGAGAATTAAAACTGTCATCAGCAACAGCATCGCAAAGTTGTAGATAAAAAGATCCTGCATGAGGAGCAGCAGCGGTGGTGGTACGACTGGGAGAAACATCCCTGCTGAGGGAGCCCTTGGTTCCTTTTGGGACAAAAAGTTTCTTAGGTGCAGTCCGCCAATCAGAACGTGAAGACTCGGAGCGAGTCGGCCAACGGACGGTCCGGCAAGTTGGCCAAGCTGTTGCTGAAATCAGGAAGAGGTGAGCACTGCGAAGTTACGTCCTTGGAAAAGTGCAGAGGACTCAATTTTACGGCCTGCGGTGCGTAAAGTAAGAAAGCAGCGAGGCGGAAGACGGTCACTCGCACCAGTTTGAGGTCGGAGTTCAACGGGTTGAACGTTTCAAACCCTTTTTCTTGGTCCCTTTTTAAGGCAAACCAATCGAACACAGAGACAGGTAGAATAATCATACAATGTACACAAAAACATTGGTCCATAAAACATGGAAGGTACATGCAGTTGTTTTTGTATGCGCAGTGTTCCCTTGATTAAAAAAAGGCGATGGGGGTTGAGGGAGCGCGGAACAGTCATGGAGAGGTCGCCAAGGTCAGATCACGCTTTGCTGCATTTCCCCTTCTTCTCTTTGCGCTGAAACTTCCTCAGACGTCTTGTCCAAACGTCCCTCCACTGGATCACCAGGCTGTTCTTATCAGCCACCAAGCCAACTCGCTCCGGTCCGGAGACGCCCCCTCCAGGCCCGACTCCCGGGCCCGCCGCCGGGGCCGTGCCGCCCTCTGCGCCGCCCATCACCAGGAATCTTTTGCTCATCTGGATCTTGGGGCATTTGCAGGCCAGGTCCTTCATGTGTACCCACAGGATGTTGTCGCCGCGCTTCAGGGGCTCGCCGCGGCTTTTGTACACAGACACAACGCTGACCGAGAACTTGGCCCAGTCCCCGACCGTCTCCATGTCCAAAACGTTGACCTGGACCGCTGAGGAAACAGTCACACTATCAATCAATCAAGTTTCATTTGTACAGCATATTTCAGTGACAAGGCCGTTCAAAGTACACAAAAATTAAAAATGATATTTTCTGTTCATTCTGTCATTGCACACCAAAATGTTGATTGATGTTTAATTTATTGTGGTACAAAAGCAACTCTAAACAGCCGGGATTTTAGTTTGGTCCTGATCTGTGGAGCATAGAAGCTGAATGCTGCTTCTTCATGTTTGGTTCAGAACCAGAAAAGGTCCGGAAGGTCGATACCACAACACCGGATCTTTACGCCATTCAGTGATTTACAAACTAACAACAGTATTTTAAAGTCTATTCTCTCAAACAAGCGCCTTTATGTGGCTAAAAAGATACTTGTAAGTTTCTGTTGTCGTATTTCAAGGGTACTAAGATATTTGCACTAAAAATAAAAAAAAAGATTTAGTGATTTTGAAGTGATAAATTGTTGCGTTGTGTCACTGATGAGTGTATGTGAACTTGTGGCTGATAGTTGTGTTTTCTTACCGTAATCCTTCTTGCAGTACTTCTTCATGTTGATCTTTAGGTTTCCTTTCACTGGTTTACAATACGACTCACAATCTGCAAAAACAAACGACTTTTACTTTTATAAAACTTCAACTGTTGAGGTTCTCTCAGCTCTCACCGACTTCCTGCAACACATATAAGCTCTAATGCATCACTGCAGAGACAACACTGCAAAAACACAAAATCCAATATCTCAGTACACTTGAAATAAGACAAAAACTAACTGGCAAGTTAAGCAACAAATAGGAGCTTGTTTTAAGCCAGTAATTCCTTATTATTGGAGAAATAGTTCTAGTTCCACTGGAGACGTTACCTAGCAACCCCAGCCAAGCTCAGCCGTTGCCTAGCAACCCAGTTCTAGTTCCACTGGCTGATTTTTTTTTTTTTTTTTCACTTTTATCAAGACATTTTTCCCATGTTATAATTCATTCGTCTGCCAATGGAACTAGTTCTTTGTCATTAATATTAAGAAATTATTTATTTAAAACAAGCTCCTATATCTTGCGGAAAAATAAAACAAGTTTTGTTAATTCAAGTATAATATTGTAGTTGCACTAAAAACTTGACCAATATCACTTGGTAAGATTTTGTGTTTTTGCAGTGAGGAAATGCTTCGGCTGACGACTCAGACTACGCGACGGGTGAATCGTCTGTTTACCATTTTCGCTTGGCTTGCCTGTATATTTATAGTTATCATTGTGACATTCAAAGTCAGTTTATTGGTTGATTTAACTGTTTTCCCCAACATAAATCTTGTTCTGTTGGAACCACTTTGATCCAGATTTTATTAATTTTAGGGAACTTGAAGAAGTTAAATGACAAAGTTATTAAATATAGTTTGCAGCTGACACTGATGACTGTGTACACCATTCCTCATGGATGAATAAATTTCCTGATGAGTTCATTCAGATGAAAAAAAAACCCTTCAAAGGCTCCAGAGCACATGCATGTAATTATTTCCCAAGGTTTGTTTTCTAGAAATCCTGAAATATTTATTTTGTCCACTCAACGATATGAGAGCCGATTCTCTGTGTGATTGCAAAAGACATTTTCTATCAACACAGGAAGAGAAGAGGAAATGCCAGAGACGAAACTGATAAGAAACATAACTGAGCACATTTAAAAAAAAACAAAAAAACTGATGAATGTGATCATGTTGCAAAAACAATATTCAAAGCGCTGGTCCTCTGTCAGAGATGTGGATGATTATTAGGAAAGTTTCAGTTGGTCACTGGATTTTGTAGATCATTAAAATTTTATTTCACTTAATTCAACTGAAACACCTTATAAATAACTCAATGTTTGGAAGATTTCAAAATATTAGAAGGTAACTACACATTTTTTCATTTTACGGGTCTGTTTTGGTCAGATTAGTGAAGCTTTTTATTGCTACTTAAACACATTTACTTGTTGAGTAACTTTTAGCCCGAAATCGCTAACCATAAACATTAGCTAAACTAATGCTACCATGCTATCCCAGCATGGTGTGCTGTAGAAGCTAATGCTAAAGCACTAATTTCAGTCATGTACGCATAAGGAGTCAACGTAGAGGCTTTTAAAACCACGTCTGAAGAATAATGACAAAGCTTTCCACACATCTTTAATGGAAATGCGCCTAGCAGCTAGCGGCTAGAAGCTAGCATTCTCTGAATACCAGGGATTTACTGAATTAACTTCAGACTTTTGTTTGTTGTTTTTTTTTTATTTTTACCAGGTAACATTTCTGAGGAAGGAATTCAGACTAAAGCTGCTAAGAGGAAAATGACTTTGCACCATCAGGGAGTAAACAAAAATGAAAATACTAGAACCATTATATTCCAAACAGAAGAAAAAACAAATCAAATCATATTTTCAAGTAGTAGAAATTAAGGATTTTTACGATGCTCAAATGTAAGGGAGTTGGTCTGACCGTGTTTGGAGGAAATGACTAAATAGGAGGAAGAACTGAGGGCCAAAGAGGCCATAAAATGACCAAGCAGACTTGGCCATAAATGCTGCAGGCGTTAAGTAAGAAAGTCAGAAGTAAAGACATCGATGTTTTGGGTGCATTGGGTCCAAAGTGTGGCCCGGGGACCATTTGTGGCCCTTGGACTGATTTTGTGCGGCCCTCAACTGCAATTCAAAAAGGATACAGATCTGTCCTGTAGGTGCAGATGGAGACTTTCCATTTGTAATCAGGGTAAATTTGTTACCAACATTATTTCCTTACACAGATAAATGTAAAGTATGAAATAAAGTATCTGTGGTTTCAGAACTAAGTTTTAACAAAAGGTAAAACTTTTATTGAAAATCCAACTTTGCTGCACCAAAATCAGCTGTTATTCTTTCTTAAACTTGGCTAAATATAGCAAATATTTTTAAACAAAGTGACCTAAATCCTCTTCTTATTACTGAAAATAAAATTGTTCAATTCAGCCCAAAATAATCTAAAAACCAGAAACTTTTTTTCAAACATGTAAGACCTACTGCGCCGTGATAGAGCCATTATATAAAAAAAGCCAGTAAACTTCTGCCAAAAAAGTCTGAAATTCTGTGAATAATCAGAAATTTCCTTGGAAAAAAAAATCTAATTTTTCTATTGATATCATAAATTAAATTTCTAAACTTTTTGTAGAAAATTTCCACATTTTCTAGAAAATTTTTGAGATTAACCACAAAAGCTCATCTAAAAGTCAAATTTGTATAATTTTCGAATTGCGCAAAATCCGCCAAGGCCCACAAATGGCCCCCGCGCCAGAGTTTGGACAGCCCTCCCTTAGTTAGACTGAGCAGTGTTTTCCCATGACTGGAAGTTTATTGCTGGTTCTTCACCTGTTAGAGCTCATGGAGAATCAGCCAATGACCCAGAAGGAACCTCTAACTGGCAACCAGAGATCCCCCTTTCAGTGCGCCGTGACAAGGACAAATGGCGCCCACCGCCCCTCACACAAAACGCTGGGGTTAGCTATAGGTTGCTGATGGTGAGGCTTCTCGTCCGGTAGTTTAGGAAGAAGAAGGATGGGGGAATTTTCTGGTGTGTTTCGAAGGAGCTGGAATGAATTGACAATCAGTGACTTGTGTTCTTAGACTTTAACATTTTCCCAAGGAAGAAGTAAACAGGACAGAGCTGCCCCCATTTTTTGGTCGCTAAATCTAAAACGACCAAATATGGGGTTCCTGAGCAGCCTTGGAAACTCTGGAAAATCTGGAGTTTGACTTGGCGATTAAACAAAGGGAAGATCATTTACTTTTATTTAAATATCTGACTGTAAGGAACACTGTTAATCAAATTTAAGGCTGGGTAAAGGTGGATAATGACTAGTTGCATTAAATTGAGTAACTTAAAAAAATACTTTAATATTTTTATTACACTATACATTTTACTTTTGCTGATATTTAATTATGAGGTATTTTTACTCTTACTAGAATAAAATTTCTGGATTCAACCCACTGAATGAAAAACAAGTTTTAACCATAAATTCACCAGACACAGACACACCTGCAGTTTTTGTTTAAGTTTCATTAGTTTTTTTTCTATTGAAAGAAACTGATTTGGAAAATATTCTTTAGCCTGATTATTTTTTTTTTGTTTGTTTGATTTTTTTTGTTACCTGTATGAATTATTATTTTCATTCTTAAAATACCGAAATTTCCACTTAACTTCTTTTTTTGGTCCATCCGATGATGTCACTTTTAAATATTAAATGATTGATAAGTACTGGAGTAGGCTTCTCAAATAATTTTTACTCTTGAGTAATTTCATGAATGGCTACTTTTATTTTAGTAATTTTATTACGAAGTATCACAAGCCAGCAGGCAATGAACCGTTACCTAGCAACCCCAGCAGAATTCCGCCCGTTACCTAGCAACCCCAGCAGAATTCCGCCCGTTACCTAGCAACCCCAGCAGAATTCCGCCCGTTACCTAACAACTCAAGATGATCTCTTGGAAAAGACAAAGTGTTTCTGTTGTTGAATAACCATCCGGAAACCGTTTGCTGCATTTCTGTTGGTTTCACAGGAGGCTCCACTTCTGCTTTTCAAAGATGCACGGTTGTATAATTACGCCTCTGTTTGCAGCCATTTTCAGGTGCTACCGTAAACGTTGAGTTTGGGGATGTGGCCCGCAGCAGCTTATTTAGATTTAAAGTGACACACGGGCCTAAAACAGACGCAAATATTGAAGAATGGTTTTGTGAAAAAATTAAATTAACATGTTTTGTGTAGACCATCTTTGATGAATGTGTGATTGAATTTAAATTATTTGAATGTTTTTTCCTTGTTTGTAAAATTTAACTAAATTGAATTGAATGAGCATAAATCAATCTTGAAGCTTATTTTAATTAGACTGTCAAGAGAAAAGTTATGATCTATCCAGGATCTGAGCTGTTGCCTTGAAGGGATTTATTTCATAAGCGTTATTACCAATATTAAAATCAGGTTTTAGACGAACAGCTGCACGACAACATTCGGCCGTACTGCATTAGGATTGGGAAATGCGAAACACTTTCTGTTACTCTTCTGAAGTTATATAGTAATGTGTTTTGTTTATGTTTCCAAGTTCAGCTTTTAACTTCATCCAAGGTATCTAGTCATTAAATATGCCTTGAACTCTTTAAGTGTTGCTCTTGAAACGCAAGAAAGCACAAATCAAAAGTCTGAACCAAGCTGAGAAGTAAAACTTGACAGTTACTGATTTAAAAAATAAGTATAATGTTTTAGAAGCAGAGGGATGTAAAAACAATAACTGTTATGCTTCGAAAACGCTCTGGTGACGGAGTGGGGAGGGGGGCATAATCCGCAGTTTGAGTGATGATTATATGCTATAAATCAACTAACGAATCAACATTTCCAAATCGCCAGCGCCGTTCAAAGCAAACAGCCACTGCATGAAAAATAAGGACTGGGTAATTGACCGGAGCCTAAGCTGGAGAGTCAGAGGGAGTGACTGAACATATTTCCCCCCACTCATTTGCCAAGTCTCTTTTCACACCTCAGAACTCCCAACTTCCCCTCGATACCGTAACTAATCACGTCTGCAGCCAATCGGCTGGCGGCACGGCGAGCCTTCGCGCTCCAGGGCCGAGCGGTGGAGTTTTAAGACAATGGAAAAATCCTGCCGTCCCCGCTGCTCTCATAACTTCAAACATCCAGACCCGCCCTGCCTTAATATTTATTCCACACCTTAAAAGTCATGTCTAGAAAGGTTGAGAAATATGTTTTTGTTCCTCTCGTAAAGCAGCGGCGCTCATGGGTGAGGTGCAGAGCGGCGATGCTAACCTGCTGGCTCCTCCGTGCTGCTCACCACAGCTGTGGGGTTCACCACCGGGATTTCTGAAACACACAGGAGACGCAGATTAATGCAGATCCAGAGAGAGAAAACATCCATACAGACACAGAAAAAAAAACAAGCAGACCGGTTCAGGCCGAGATAATCACCGTTTGGATTCTGATATGTTTTCATCAGTTTGTTTGTTTCTCAGGTTTATTCTGACAGAATGAATCTTGTCAACTTACACTGTAAAAAACCAACTATTTTTGGTCTGGTATCCATTTCAAATATCTGAATACTCTTGGAAAAAAACAAAGCTAACTTAGAAGTAACTTTTAAGCAAGATATAGGAGATGTTTTAATGTCTTAATATTGATGAGCAGATTATTTAATGTAACTTTATGTTTTCCCATGTTATAAGTGAAATAATCTACCTTCCAGTTGAACTTGAACTTTTTCATCAATGTTAAGGAATTATTTATTTAAGCAAGCTCCTATGTCTTGCTTAAAAGTTACTTGTAAGTTAGTATTGTATTATTTCATGTTTACTAAGACATTCGTAGTAGAAACTAGACAAAAACAAAGTACCTGGTAAGATTTAGTGTTTTGCAGTGTAGCGGGAGAAATACCAAAGACAAAAGAGAAATCCTCCGTTAAATCTGATGCTACGACATTTGTGTTTACATTTGCTGAAGAAGGAAGTTGTGCTCAGTGTCAGAAGTTTTCTTGTCGTTTCCTTCAGTGGCTACAGGTGCAGCGCCCCCACAGGCGAGGAGGGGAACAGGTTTTTAAATTAGTTTGGTTGGTTTGACTCAGTGCAGTGGGAACCAGAACCACAGCAGCTGAAAACGTAACAAATGTTGCAGTTTTGGTCCCCAATCAAACCGAAACTACCGGACTACCTGGCGGAAAAAGACTCTTAAAAGAAACTGCAATTTAAAGGTGCAGTACGTAATTTTCATGTAACGTATTTTTGTTGCATATTTCTTGAAGTGACAGTATAAGACAGATAATCTGTGAAAGAAATCTAGTTTCTCTGCCTTCTTCCATTGCCAACTAGAAACAACCAATCAGAGATAGGAGGTGGGTCCTAGCGCTGTCAATCAAGCTGTGTGGCGCTACTCATCCCTGTCTCTCCATTCCACAACACATTAAAGATCTGCTGTTGTATCAACCTCCCAGACTTCTCAGATCTTCTGGTTCTGCTCTGCATCCAGAACCAGAACCAAACATGGAGAAGCAGCAATCCTGCTGCTTTTGAAACATTATCAATGAAACCTTAATCAATATTTAATTTGTAATGAATTTGGAAAAATGTAATGTTTAATTTTTTGTGAACTTCCTTGTTGCTGAAATGTGCTACAGAAATAAACATGACTGATTGACCTCTGCTATCCCTTTTGTGAATGCTAATTCTAGTTAGCATAGCCACTGGTGATGGCGAAAAACGGTTGTTGTGTTCCATTTAGCAGTGAGTACATGAGGATGATTGACAGCGCTAAGCCCCTACTCCTGACTCTGATCGTTTTAGGGTAGTTAGCTCAGACAGGAGGCAGGTGAGATCAGTTTTTCCACAGATGATCTGTCATGATATGGAGACATTTTAACAAAAGTTACGTACTGCAGCTTTAAGTTTGCCGCCCTTCTTCAGTTTTTGCCCCTGCCTCGTCCCCCCTGAGGAGAAGACATCCCGATGCCCCCAGCAGATGCCGGGTTAACTCTGCAGCGTAATCTCCCCGTCCGGACAGACGGACAGATGGCGCGGGGCATCTTGAGGCAGATGCCGCCCCCTCGTTGGAATTCCTCCTGGACCTCTAATCGTATGCGACCTCCCAATACAAATGCTAATGCTAACACCGCTGTTACCGTAACACAGAATTACTGGAACGCCGGCTTGGCGGATCTGCTTTTGATTAGGTTGAGGGTTTTCAGTCCTGAAAACCCAGTGTGTGTGCGTGTGTGTGTGTGTGTGTGTGCGTGTGTGTGTGCGGGGTTTGGTTCTTGGAAAGCTGTTTTGAGGCAACGCAGCAGTTGTCTCTTTAAAATTATGGACACCCTGCCAACCAAAACAAACAAGGGTGTGCAGAGGCCTTGTGGCGACCGCCAGGCGCAGCTGCTGCGCCGCTCGGAGTCCCCGAGCCGTCACCGCCTCGTCTTGTGCAGACGGACAGAAAGGATGGTTTGGATATGGGCTGCCGCCTTCATACTAATTGGCTGCTCAATGGGCCTGTCTTCTGTCTCAGGAGGCAAAAATGACAATCAGGAGACCATTTAAAGAAAAAAAAAAAGCAAAATACATGACAGGATTCAATGCTGATCATGAGAACAGTTCCCTGCAAAAACACAACATCTTTATTATTTTTAGTAAATATAGACTGAAGACTTTTACCAGCCAGTTTTTGTTAAAAGAGGGAAACGAGAAATATTTCTTTTCATTTATCATATATTTTTTTATCATAGTTATTGATCATATATTTGATTTGTTGATTGTGACAGGCCTGTTCATGACAACAAACATTCAGTAATATCAATGTTGCTCTTAAAAGTAACTTTATCTAAGCTGGATATGGAAGCTTGTTTAGAGTCAATGATGGAAGATTGATAAACTAACAAATTATTTCACTTATAACAAAACATTATTTTCATGTTATAAATGAAATTATCTGCCAATGAAACTAATAATCAGTATTCAAGAATTATCGACTTAAAACAACCTCTGATAAGTTGATGAAAAAGTTACTTTGTAAGCCAGTTTTCTCTTACTTCAAGTGTACTAAGATATTTGCAGTAGACACTAGACCAAAAATTCTTGGTAGGATTTTGTGTTTTTGCAGTGAAATCCCAATAAAACACATTGAAGTGGTTGTACCATAAAAACACTCCATTGTCTGGCTCTGCAGTGAATCCAGCCATGTATTTTGTTTCAGAAAACCAGACCGCAAACACACATCTACTGGTTTCCTTCCCTTCCCGGACAGGTCAGTGCCACTCAGAGTCATGTGTCGTTGACCATCCGTGTCCGCAGTCGTCTTCCCCTTCATGCCCATCTGCCATCTGCTGCAGGGCTGCGTGTGACAGGAGCAGCGTGGCAGCCTGCGGCACCGTGCCGCTGCGAGGCCGGGCGGGGCCCCGCTGCAGTCTGAGAGCCAGCAATGTGGCGCTCAGTGTGGCGGGGAGCTGCCCTCACTTACACATGGCTGTGTGTGCCAGGCCACTGGTGAAACTCGCAGCCCACAAGGACACACACAAACACACACGCACACGCACACGCACACACACACACACACACACACACACACACACACACACACGTTTGTCACAGGAAATTAAACACCAAATCTACTGCATATAGAGTGAAAACACACACACTACGAGAGAGTAGAATAACAGTGGCAGCTGTTATGGATCGGGACGACAAAAACACAATATGGTACCAAGTATTTTCTTGACTAGTTTCTTGTGGAAATATCTTAGTGCACTTTAAATAAGACAACACTAACCGAAAAGTCACTTTTCTTCAAGAAACAAGACCTTATTTTAAGTCATAACGTGGGAAAAATGTCTTCCTATCAGTGAAATTATCTGCCAGTGAAACTAGAACTGGGTTGCTAGGCGACGGGCTGGGCTTGGCTGGCGTTGCTAGGTAACGGCACCAGTGGAACTAGAACTTTTTCATCAATATTAAGGAATTATTTACTTAAAAAAGCCTCTTATGTGTTGCTGAGAAGTTAGTTTTTTTTTATTTCAAGTGATCTAAACTGATTCCACTGGAAACTAGAACAGTACGTGGCAACATGTGTTTTTGAAGTGTAGTGACTCTCCAGAAATCAGCAACTCTTCCCTTTATTTCTCTACATGTTTCTGCTCAAGCCTGCAGGTCTTCTACACTCCTGACAACAGTTCATGTTAATTACTACATGTTTTATTCAGAGTCACTAGAAATCTATAAAAACTAAAAGGTTATAGAGTTGTGTGACTGGTGTGTGTTGCAGTGTGTATTCATCACTCACTGATGCAGGGGGCCACGGGTGAGCGGCTCTGCTGGTAGCCCTTGGCGCAGCGGTTGCAGGTGGCGCCGGTGACGCCGTCCTTGCAGGGACACTGGCCGGTGGTTTGGTTGCATGTTTTGCCTGCGGCGCCCACAGGGTGGCAGTCACACGCTGGGGGCAGGTGTGAAGGGGGAGGGAGAGTGTTATTATAGAGACAGAAACAAAATATTCAAAGTAGCTGGTTGAATTTGCTGCCAAAATCATAAATAGAGGGGAGTTATAATTTACATTTTGCAGGTCTTTGAACATCCATTTGTGTTTCTACTGCTCCTAAACAAACCATCAGCACTTAAATTAATCACTCTGACATTTTTTGTCATGAAGTTCATATTTTTTGGTGTCTGGAAAAGAAGTCATTTTAAAAACGTCCATAATGTAACGTCATAAATCAGCAGGCACTGCCCCGTTACCTAGCAACCACCGCAGAAATCCACCTGCTACCTAGCAACCCAACGGAGCTCCAACATGTTCTTTTGTCAGCTGGTTTTCCCGTTGTATGTGATGTACAATGGCTGCTGGAAAAGACGAAGTGTTTTGTTGTTGACCTGCCCCCAGAAACCACTTGCTGGTTGTGCAGGAGGCTCCATTAATGCTTTTTAAACATGTACGGATGTATAATTGTTCATATGTTTGCAGCCATTTTCACGTGCGAGTGTAAACACTGATTTGGTGACAAACGCCCTGAAAGAGTTCATTCACTGCAAAAAACACAAACTTCATTAAATATTTTTATTAAATAAGACAAAACAAAGCAAGACAAAATCAGCAACATATAAGATCCTATTGCAAGTCCATAATTTCTTGGTTAAAAGGTGATCGATCCACTCATAGTGCGGGAAAACCAGACGTTTAACAAAACACGTTCACTTGTTAAAAGTGAAATAACCTACAGATGAAAGGAGTTTATCCTCAATATTAAGAATTTATTTACATAAAACAAACTCCTGTGTTTTGCTGAAAAGCTACTTGTAAGTTAGGTTTTGTCTTGAGATATTTTCTGTTCAAACGAGAGAAAAATACAAATTGTTGTTTTTTGCAGCGTTTTGAAAGAGCCAGACTAAACTCTCTTTATTTTGTGGAAAAAGCGTCACAAACATGTTTTTGCCCACAGTCCTTTCCTGTTCAGGGAAACGTAATCGATCACCTTCAATGCTTCACAGAACTAAAACTGGATCGGTTTTAATATATTTTGTATTTTTTATGCTTCAGGAAAGTTATGAACTTTTGCTTTTCACTTCCTGAAAATTGTAAGAGATTTCCCATGCTGGTCTTCTGTGTGGAGCTGGAGGGTGAGTGTTACGTTCAGAAGAATATTAATGGGAAACCCAAACACGATGATGCATCTTCATCTCCCGTTTCTTCTTGTTTCCTTTCTCCTGAACTCCGTTTGGTGACACACGCTGCGTTATTTCATCGCTTCCCGAAAACTCGGTCCATGCCCGGCGAATGCCAACAGCAACACGGCGCGCTCCACTCACCTCGCCTTGGCAACACTTTCCGAGTTCTGGGTGATTTATTTAAGCTACTTTATCCAAAACAAGGCGTTTTTGGCACCAGGGAGTTGTTAGATACATGATCCAGGGTGTTGGTCAGAAGCACTTTGACAGATATTTACAAGAGAGCGCAGAGGATGACAGGAAGAGGGAGAGAGCCACTCATCACAGTGAGGGAAACATTCAGCCTCTCGTGGCTCCACAGAATAAACAAAATCCAACTGAACTGTCACCAAATAGGGCGTTCGTTTTTTAACAAACTAAACCTGAAAAGTGTGCTGTGCATTTTTAATCTGCTTCCTTTGGAATTACTAATTGATATTAGTTAGACTTTGGGTTTATCTCCACCACCTTTTCACATCTACACTGCAAAAACACAAATCTTACCAGGTATTTTTGTCTAGTTTCTTGTGCAAATATCTTGAAATGAGACAAAATCAATTTCAACAAGATGTGTTTCCTCTGAGTCGATAATTCTTCAACATTGATGAAAATGTTCCAGTTCCTAACAAAACGTGAAACCCCATCAATATTAAAAAAACATTCACTTAAAACAACCAATTGTGTCTTATTGAAAAGTCACAGGTTAATTTGGTCTTATTTCCAGCGTAGATATTTGGAATAGAAACTAGAGCAAAAACACTTTTTAGATTCTGTGTTTGTAGTGAAATCACTGGCAGCTGCTTTATGTCTAACTGCTTCACACAAACACAAAATCTTACCAAGGATTTTTGGATATCTGCATTGGAAACGATGAAAAATTACAGTGTAAATATTATATTTCTGTACTTTTGTTCTGTTCTAAACAGCACATCAAAGCAGTGCATCTTTGGCACCATTTTCTCATTGTCCTTTTTAGTCTGAACCGTCTCATTCTCGGGGACTTTTCTGAAACATACACTCATGTAAAATTTGTAAGTGTCAAAATTTATATTAAAAAGAAAAAAGCGTAACTCTAACGTTACATTTTGGGGGGAAACCCTGTAATCAAACAGTGAGTGATATGGGAGTGCAGGAAAAGGCGTCTGTTGACATGCCGCAGCTTCTTCTCTCCGCATAACAGCGGCTTCGCATGCCTCTCGCTTCTCTGTTAGCTGCTACAACAAAAGCAGAGGACTATACCATCTGTTGACGGGGGCCGGCGGGGGTTTAAATGGCCCACTCTGACCCGGCAATGATTGTGTGCATCTGGCGACAGGGTAGGGAAAGATTAACTGCAGCCCAGATCTTCAGAAACACTTCTGCCTTTTCCTGCAGGGCTAATCGGTCCACAGGTGTCAGAGTGATTGTTTTCTATTTGAAGCTATAAATCAGGATGCATTCAACCCCCCAACGCTCCGCTTCAGTCCTGCAGGCCGCACCAGGAAACCATAACCTTTGACAAACGGGTTGCTGCACTGCAAAAACACAAATCTTACCAAGCAGTTTGGGTCTAATTTTAGTGCAAATATCTCAGAACACTTTAAATAAGAGTAAACTAACTTACAAGTGAATAACTATTTGAGTGAATAATTCCTTAATCTTGACGAAAAGGTTGTAGTTCCACTTCGCTGATTCTATATAAGATATTTCTCCTATTGTAAGTGAATTAATCTGCCAGTGGAACTAGAACTGGGTTGCTAGGCGACGGGCTGGGCTTGGCAGGGGTTGCTAGGTAACGGCGCCAGTGGAATTAGAACTTTCTCAATATTAAGTAATTATTCACAAGTTGCTGTTTTTGCTGGAAAAAAAAAACATTTTTAGTGAATTTTGTCTTGTTTTAACTGTACTAAGATATTTACTGAAATATCAATCAGTTGCCAGTAAGTTCAACGTAAAACTAAAAAATCTTGGCTGGTTTCTAGTGCAAATATCTTAATACACTTTAAATAAGACAAAGTTAACTTGCAAGGAACTTTCTGCAAGCAGTAGTTTTGTTTTAACTCTCCTGTTTCCTCGGGTCTGTCTCTTTCTCTCTTTCTCTCTCTCTCTTTCTCTCTCTCTTTCTCTCTCTCTTTCTCTCTCTCTTTCTCTCTCTTTCTCTCTTTCTCTCTCTCTCTTTCTCTCTCTCTTTCTCTCTCTCTTTCTCTCTTT
>VMRN01000091.1:579124-590899 GCA_010277015.1 Poeciliopsis turrubarensis | reverse complement strand
TAGCAGTAAATGCTAATGCAGCATTAGCATTTAACGTAGCAGTAAATGCTAATGCTGCATTAGCATTTAACGGCTCTCCTGCAAAGTTTCCTCTCTGCCTTCTTTCAGTTTGAAATGAGACAAAACTAACTTACAGGCAAAATGTAGGAGCTGTTTTAAGTCAGTTTTTTAAATTACCGATTTAATACAAAACAATTGACTTAATACAGAATTAAAGTAAATGTTTTTTAATCAATGTTAAGAAATTACTGACTTGAAACAAGCTTCTGTATTTTGTAGAACAGTTACTTGTAAGTTAGTTTTTCCTTTTTTCAAGACTACACCAAAAATACTTGGTAGGTCAGTTCAGTGTTATCTGTCTGAATTGTTGTCGTTACCTTTGCAGGCGCGCCGGTGGCTGATGGGTCGAGCCATGTCCCGGTAGAACCCCTCCTTGCAGTAGTGGCAGTGGCGTCCGGCCGTGTTGTGACGGCAGTTCATGCAGACGCCGCCGCTCTTCCTTCCCGACAGCTTGTACAGCTCCATGTTGAAACGACAGCGGCGAGCGTGGAGGTTGCAGTTGCACGCTGCGAAGGCAGGAGGAAAGGTTTGAAATAAGACGAGTTCACAGAGGTGAGGACCCAAAACTGACACTCGGCGAAGAGGAGCAATACCTCTGACCTCTTACAAGACTTTTACTCAATTGAAAGTACAAGTAGATGTCCAAGAAATTACTCAAGTAAGAGTAGAAAAGTATTTGGTAAAAAGTGCTGAGTAACTGATCAAATTATCAACCATTTCATATTTAAAAAATACATCATCAGATGGACCAAAATAGAAAATAAAGTGGAAATTTTGGTATTTTAAGGGCCGAAATGACAAAAATTAATAAAAAACTAACAAAAACTGACAAAATAAAATTTTTCAAAATCAGTTTTTTTCTACAGAAAACTTATGAAACTTCAGCAGAAGCTGCAGCTCTGTGTCGGGTGAAGTTTTGGTTAGAGCATGTTTGTTTTTCATTCAATCCAGATATTTTACTGAAATATGATTAAAGGTACTTTATAATAAAATTACTCAAGTCAGAGTAGTGATACTGTAAGTACAGCACAGAAAAAATACTCTCAAAAGTGATTTTCTTTTCAAAAACGTTACTCCAGTAAATGTAATTGAGTAAATGTAACTTGTTACTATTTGACCCTGCGTCTGCAGACGTAAACGTTTCCACTACATGTAACACTTTCCAAATGTGCGGTCCTGTAAAAACACAAGTAGCGCTATCGCAGGAGAGCAGGCAGACATTTTCCAGCGAAGCGGCGTAACGATGGTGAGCGGTTTATAATCGGAGTCTGGCTGCTCTTCCACACATCATCCATCAAAAGTCCTATTTGCAGAGCTCATTTTCTCCATTTCATAATTAATAAATTCAGCTTTTCCCAGCTTATCAGATATTAATCTCTGGCGAGAGAGGCATTAATTTCATGAATCGGTGATGAGAAACGACTCCAGAGATCTATCAGAACCGAAGGCGGCTCAGATGTGGAGGTGGGCTCCTGCTAGCTGTCTCCTAAATGAGGCGAGCAGAATAATGGGAGACGGGACGTCAAGTTCTCCCCCACAAAATGGCTTCTCCGTGTCACCTTGGCTTAAAAGTCTTTCCTCAGACTCCTCTGCACTCACAAGCTGTGACACTATTGATAAACTCTTGTCACTCTCTACATGTGAGGTTTGCATCTGAGCAGTCGATTGTGAAACCCGCCGCTCCTATTTGTGTGAAAGAGTTTGATTTAGACCCTCCACTCTTTAAATCAGAGTCAGACCCGGGACCTGAAATCTGGCCGCAGCTTCAAAGTGGAGCTGCGCTCCGGTCCGGAGTTACCCACAGATAAATTAGAAACGGGTAAACAACGGTGGGGCATTTCACCAAAAATGTCAACAGTTGAGGCATGGAGGATTACAAGGTGATCACAAATAAAGCTGGTATTAGTTAGCTTAAGTCAGGAGGGAGTCTGCTGGACGGAGCGGATTTCAATAACAGGGAATGTTTAAAATTGAATAAGACAAAATAATGGGGAATAAGTAAAGACAGGCAGGAGGAAACACTGCAGGCTTCTTCACATCCACTGAAACATCCACTCACTTATTCATTTATTTCACATAAAAAGTCTTTTAACAGCATAAATGGAGGAAGATAAGACAGTTTGCATGCAAACTGTGGCCTTAACTTGCAATTGTAGCACAAAATATGTAATAATTTACCAAAATATACACATTTTTTCAAATATAACACGACAATTTTCCCACATATAATTTAAAGGTGACCTCTTCTGACTCTATGGCCTATTCAAAACATGTTCATCACATTTGTTTCATAAATCTTAGATAATACCATTTTAGTGTGGTCAGTTCTGTCAACTCAACATTTACACTTATGCAATGGAACATCTTTGAAAAGCAGAAGTGGAGCCTCCTGCACAATCATCAAAAAGTTGCCAAAAAGTGGCAGAGAGATTTTTTTTTAGTGCTTGTCTGGAAAGGAGTGGGAAGTTTATTCTTTTTAAAACTCTCACCAGCTTATCCCTTTCTTCAATATTCTTCACTTATATCAAAATAAATGTGCCAGTATACATATTAATATCCTACATAGAAAACATAATTTTTTACTATTTGTAACCAAATCATAGAAGAATATCTTTTACTGAAAAATCCTTTTTCTTTTCACTTATTTGTTAATTGTTGCACTGCAAAAACATAAAATCTAACCTCGTATTTTTGGTCGTGTTTCTAATGCAAATATCTTAGTACGTTTGAAATAAGACAAAACTAACCTAAAAATATTTTTTCATCAAGAAATATAAACTGGCTTTAAGTTAATAATTCCTTCATATCGTTTTTCAAAAAGTATTAGTGTATTAGTTCAGATTATTTAATTTGTAACATAATAAAAAATTTTATTAGTAGAAAAATCTGCCAGTGGAATTAGTCATTATTAATCAATATTAAGGGATTAGATATTTTACAGTTTTCTTGTTTTAGAAGAAATTAGGCAAAGAAAAAAGACCATTAAGATTTTGTTATGGCAGTGTGATGTCTTCTTTTCTTTTAAACTAATTTTTAAATAATTTCTGTGTAGCTTCACTTTATGAACCACCGTAATTTGCTTTGATATTACATAAATTTTAACATCTCACCGTTGAGTTTTATTATAAAGCAGTAAATATGAGCTAGAGCCGAGTTTGAATGGCTGCTTTTGAAGGAGAAAAACATAAAAAAGTAACAAAGTCTGGCTTTAAGGAATAATGAAAGCAGTGAACATGCAGCCGCATTCACAGTCAAAGAAAAGCCTGGCACCTGGTGCGTTTGGAAAGAGGCCCACTTCTCCCTGTCCCAGACTCTGGAACGGGGGGAAGAGCGCAGGGTAAGGGCCACATTCCCAGACTGTTTCCCTACCCCATCTGGTTATTACATGCTCCCATTTCTATGGAACTCTGCTACTAATGAAGTGCTGCTTTATGTATAAATTGATATTAAAGCAGCAGTGTTTGTGTGGAGACACTGCTTTTGGTTTCTTTGCTCGGCTTTGATGAACTGATGAGCCTCAGACCAGAACTGACCTCCTGATCCAGCAGAGGAGCAAAACGTGGATCAGTGGGCGGATCTGAGACTCTAGTTCTCTGGCTGGAAATGAGAAAAAGGTTTGAAAACTGAGTTCAAAGCCTTTAAGGTTTCATATATGCACATTTGAAATGATGTGGTTGATCTCTTCACTGCAAAAACACCAAATCTTTCTAAATGTTTTAGTCCTGCTTTAGTGCAAATATTTTAAAACACTTGAAATAAGACAAAGCTGGTGTAAAATAACTTGGCAGCAACATACAGGAGCTTGTATGTTGCTTGTAACTCATTGATTATGAGTTAAAGGCCACCGATTATGCTTCCTTGAACACGTTAGGATGGATCGATGGCCTACACAAAACATGTTCATTACATTTTTTGCACAAAATCTTTCTTCAATAGTGATATTTTAGTCTGGTCAGTTCTGCCTGTTTTGAGCAGCTTTAGGGCTTTCTGTTAAGCTGCTGACGCATTGGAGCTCTGGTGGGTTGCTAGGTAACGGCTGGAACTCTGCTGGGGTTGCTAGGTAACGGCACAGGGCCTGGTTTTTGAAATGGCTCACTTTCCGCACACCAAAAACCATGAACATATTGCCAAAAACCGGCTGCTTTGTCTGTTTTTAGAAATAGTAAAGGCTGATATGAAAGTACAAAAACATGGAAAATGGAAATTTGCATAATCCCATTTAAATAATCTACCAGTGGAATTAGTATTTCATATCTATAGTCAAGACTCTGAACAAGCTCCTATATCTTCCTGAAAAGTTCCTTGTGAATCAGTTTTGTCTTATTTCAAGTGCACTAAGATATTTGCACTAGAAACTAAACTAATGTAAAATTCACTCAGTGAGATGTTGTGTTTTTGCAGTGTCCTTAAACATCCTGAAAAAGCGTAAAATCATCGTTGGGTTCCTCTGTGTATTCATGCAAGCGAACCGATCCTCAGGCTTCCCCGCTTCCCCTGCAGGAACGTTGACAAAGAACACACGGCTGAGATGGATCACCAAAGTTATGCAGGGCGGGAACCGTGGTTACGATCAAGCGTCTGAAGCGCGCACAGCTGTGAGCAGTTGCGTCCATTAACACCTTGTAGGGGGAACATGAAAGCATCGGATTGCCGTTTCTCCCCCAGCTGAGGGAGCGTCGGCCTTCTCACGGCTTCTTCTCGCCTTACTGCTGTGCAACACAATCTGCCGACAAAGCCCGGAGTCAGAGGGGATATGCTCAGGTGTGGAGAATGTGAAGAAATCTCTCTGAAATTAACCTTTAAATGATTTGACATGTGTAGCGGCGATGGCTTTAAGCCCACATTGACATGGAGAATGAAAGAATTTGTGTTTGGGATGAGAGAAAAGCTCAGTGATTGGAAACGGGACAGGAAAAGAGAAGGTCAGAGGACACGTTACTGTATGTTAGCAGACTAGAAAGGTGAGGACTCATATGCGCATATGGTTTCTGTGGTTTCTGTGGTTTTTCCTGCAATGTTTATGGGTTTGTTTTTAAGTGTTTGTCCAACCTGCTCAACCAAATCAGATTCAACAGAAATAATCCAACAATGGCTCCGTTTCTACTACAAATGTGAGCAAAACTTTGTCAAGAAATGCTGATAAAATGCAACTTCACAACTATGGTGTTTCCATTAAATACAAATTGCAATGAAAATCACATGTGAATAAGTTTGTTCACACACTAAGTCATTAAAAAACACTGCACCTCATCCTCCAACTACTTCTTGTTGTCGTCTTCTTTGTCGTTTCTGCCAGTGGTAACTTCTGGTTGTTGATCATGTGACTCGTGTGATGTGAAAAAAATGTTTCTGTTCCAGGTTTGCAGGAGAAAAATTTCAATGCAGCCAAAACCCCCCCACATCTTAGCACCAAAGCACTTTATCAAAAAATCAGACTTTTTTCGAAATTGGCATATTTCTTTTAAGCAAATTTATGTCAAATTGCAGAAATGCAGAACTTGTAGCTACTGCTACAAGTTCAAGAGTTAGGGTTCAATAAACTGGCAGTAGAACTAGAACTTGGTTGCTAGGTAACGGCCTGGCTTGGCTGGCGTTGCTAGGTGACGGCGCCTGTGGAATTTGAAGTTTTTTCACTAATTTTAAGGAATTATTTACTTAAAATAAGCTCCTGTATCTTGCTAAACAAAAAGTAAAACATAAGTTTCTGTTGTCTTGTTTCAAATGTACCTATTTGCACTGAAAACTAAACCAAAAATAGTTGGTAAGATTTTGTATTTTTGTGTGTTTTAACCAAAAACGAACCAGACACAGACACACACCTGCAGTTTTAGTTAAACTTTCAAGTTTTTTATTAAAAAAAATTGATTTGGAAACATTTATTTTGCCTGATTTTGATATGAATTATTGTCATTTTGGTCCTTAAAATCCCAAAATTTCCATTTAACTTTATATTTTGATCCGTGTGATGATGTAATTCAGGAAAGACTTTATGTTTTTGAAGTGAAGTCACATCTTATCCTTCTCTCATGTTTGAAATAAAGTCAGTAAAAGTATAAACTTCTAAGTTTTTACCCCATTACAAACTCGGTCGACTATAAACTTTGCACAGATTCAAAGCAATATCAGGTTTTGCCGTAGCAGAACCATAACAGAAAGAAGACACGCTCTTCTAGATGTGGAGGGAATCGGATGCTTCTGGAAACGTTGCAGATATTCTCTGATCTTCTGGCTCAAGGCTCAGAGTTCAGCTCAAAGACGCGTAAACCTCGTTTCTCACGTTGTCGTGGAAATCCAGCAACAAACACAAGCTTCAGACTTGGCAAAAGGAAACGATGCTGAGACAAAAAGGGGGAGGAAGAGCAGAGAGGAGGAAAATATTAGAGAGGAACAGCGTTTCACCACCTTGTCAGTGAACCGACGTTGCCAAATGGTAATTGTTTTAGGGGAAACTTCCCTGATCTGTAATTGTTACTTGTTTGTAATATTTTTCAAATTTTAGTTTTTATAATGCCAGAATTTCCTCCACACTTCTTATTTTTCTCAGTCTGATGTCATCATTTCTAAATGTTAGATCAGGTGTTGTGGTCAAACAGTTGACGGGTCTCTTTCTAACATTTACTTTGTTTTACACTTGATTAATTTCTTGGGCGGCTACTTTTATGTTTGCATAAGTGAAAATATGCTGAAGTAGTTCTGCTCTTACTTGAGCATAATGTTTGGTAAATTATTCCTCTCTTTGAAGGCTGTCAGAGGTTAAGGGCCACTAAAAAAAAGAATAACAAATTCTGACTTTTTCTTTTTTGTTCTTGAGAAAAAGTCAGAATTTTGAGATTAAAGTCGGAATCCTTAAAGGTTTTATTTTTAAGCTTCTAATCCTTTTTCATTCGCTTCTGGACAAAAAAAGAGCTTAGTTTGACTTTTCTTCTGAATATCAGGAAATAGTTTTTTTAATCTATTTTAACAGGTGCCCGCTCTGAATGAAAGCCCTCTCTCCTCTGACTGGCGACAAATTGGCCCTCGAAGCCCACTCTCAACGCATAAATGCTAGCGTATTAGCGGAGCGCGCCACCTCTCCTTCCCCTCTCCGTATGTCAGGGATAAATCTAACCTCGTTTCTCGTCCAGCGTGAAACGCCAAAGCCAAGCCGGTGAGCGCGGCCAATTGATTTTGGATGCCTGTGCAAAACCCAAATCCCACGGCTAAAATTGGTCGTTGAAAACTGGAGGGCTCATACCGCCACCTTCCCCCTCTGGGCCGGGCAGGCGTCCAGACGTGCTGCTGCCCCCCTCGGGCGCTCTCTCTGCCTGGCAAAACATGCTACGCTACAGTGTGTGTGTGCGTGTGTGTGTGTGCGTGTGCGTGTGCGTGTGTGTGTGTGTGTGTGTGTGTGTGTGTGTGGGCTGGGTTCCACCTGGCTGCTCCAGCCACCTGCTCAGGGCACCGAGGGAAACACCCGGTTAATTAGCTCCTCATTATAGCCAAACCAGACCAGAGAGCACACTAAAAACACTCACACACACACATTTTGAGGTGTTGTATCCACGACAGAACCAAGCGACAGAAAGGATGAAGTGAATCTCGAACAGATGTAAACTCTTTGTGCACTAATGAGCTGTAGACAACAAGCTGAGCCCAACAGATAAAAGACGCTAACGAGAAACTATAAATCCGTTGGCTTCTGCCTCTCTGTAACGAGGCAACTGCAGGTCCGCTTTCTCCTCGTTGAGACGCGTCTTTGACCACATTTCAGTCCCCCACTCTCTCTGCTTTGTGGTTAGCCTCAAACTGTGATCTTAAGAGCAGTCTCTTTACAGCTCTCTTCGACCTAAAGCCCCCCTAATTCTCATAATTTCTCCTCTTTCACTCCACTTTCCACACATATCATCCAGTTCTGCAGTGAAAAGATCCAGAACTGAATGATTTTCAGACGAGTCAAACTGAAAATTAGGATCTTTTTCAAAACACTGATCTCACCATACTGATTACTATCAGGTAGAAAACACTGTTACTGTTAGTCCTATTCAGTATCGATGGTTTATTTAAAGGTCTGTTTGCACCAGTTCTGTTTAATACACTTTAATCCGACTCCAGTCCGTTTGTCTGGAAAGTCCGGTTCGCTTGAGGAAGTGTGAATGCTAATAAAAATAACCGAACTCTGATCCATCTCCACACCTTGTCTCAGTTTGGTTGAAGTGAACTCCAATGCATATGTGAACGCCAACTGCACCAAAGACCAATCCAAAAGCAGGAAGTGGACTACAACACAGGGCATTGTGGGTAAATACAACTAAATATGCATTAGATATGGACTTTCAGGTGTGAACAGACTCTAAGAGGAAACGCGTTTCCGTCAACTTGTGGATATTTTGAAGTGTCACATTAAAAACAGATTTTACCGTTTCCATTGATGGAAACGGTAAAATCTGAGTTTTGCAGGAAAGTTTTTACTCTTGCTTGAGGTTATTTTTGGTTTGCTCTGATATCGCAAACGTCCCATCTGGGTTTGTGCCATAGCAGATAGACCAGTAAATACAACCAAAACAAACGCACTATTCTAGCACTAGCGGGAGAAATGGCACATGGTCTTCATCCTACAGACACTCAAATCTCCAGTTTTGTTCACATTTTGTGAATAAGAAAGTTGCGCTCAGTGTCTTTAGAGGTTTTCATGTTGTTCCTTTCAGTTCTTGCTGCAGCGCCCCCACAGTCACATAAAGACCATTACAAAGTCAGTCTTCTATCACATAAATAGCATTTCCAGGATTAAAGGACTAAAGTCTCAGCAAGATCTAGAGAAACTCCTCCATTGATTATTGATTACGGCAACAGACCTCACAAGTCTGCCTAAAAACACTACAGATATAAACTATTATTTTGCAACTTTCTGTCTCTAGAAGCTTGTTTTCTCTTTCTGCATGGCATCAAACAGGAAGAAACTTGAACTAGATTACCCCAGAGAATTGCCAGGTTGGTGCAGAGTTGTGTCTTCGGCTCTGTTCTCTTTCACTGGTCAGTTTGCTTCCTCACATCTAAACATTGTTATCTCCTCTCTGCTACCAGTTTTTCCAGCCTGCAGGCTGAATCCTGCGGAGGAAACTGCGTCTGCAGTCAGATCCGGGTATCAGTGTGAGCCAAGGGAAACTGGAGCTGTTCTATGTCTGACTCTGCTGACGGCATATACAACTACAAGGACTTGGCTGGTTTGGGAAAACAAAGTGACAGATGGAATATACTGTTTAAATTCATTAACTCTGCCAAAGATAACAGAAATAGTTCAGAATTAACTTGAAAGTTCACGTTTAAAAGGAGAAAAACACAAAAAAGCAGAAAGAGGTAAACAATAAGGGGCCTGAATTTCCCTCAAGTGAAACAACGAGTTTTAAAAACATCATATTACAAATATTACGGTTGGTAGAAAACAAGTGTTTTTTCTTTAGTTATGGTTTATGAAGAAATGCTCTTCATAAAAGGAAGCGTTACAGTTTTACATTTCAAGATTTGTAGCCAGTTATTAAACTAAAATCTGTCAGAAACTGTTGGTTTCTGATAACAGCAAACCTAATTTGTTGATTAGTGCCACATTTACATCACTTATCTTCCCTTAAATTATGTTTTTCCAGATAAAATTTGTAGTTTTAAAAACATTCAGTAATAAAGTTAAGAATTCCTCAGATAGTTGCGCGTTTATATCATGCTCTTATTCTAAATTAAACTTTTTCCTTGCCCTGTTGTGTAATTGTCGTAGCGTTGACAGGAGCAAAGCACTGCGTTCTTTTTTCTTTTATATATCAGGCGTACATTAAAGATTATCATCTTATTTTGACAACTTAACAGCTAAAACCAAAGCTCGTCGCTGTTAACGATCAGCGTTTTGCCTGCCAGCAGAGACGGGGCGGCGTCTTGTGCATGTGACTTCACAGTTCATTGTAAATTAATGTTGTCTTATTTCATATATTCGAAGATATTTGTGTTTTTTGCAGTGCATTTTTTGCTGCACTCAGCACTTTTCAAGTAAAAAAGATAACAATCTTCCAGCTCACCACTACGCACGACTTTGTGTTGCTCTGTCACATAAACTCCAATAAAATGTGTCACAGTACGCGGCTGTAATTTGACAAAACATAAAAAGGTTCGAGGCGTATGAATACTTTTGAAAGACGTATTTTATCCTAATAGTCTCCAGTTCTGGCTGCAACCAGAAAGACCGACAGGCAGCCAAAACACACATTTGCTCATGCAATAAAGCAGAGGGAGTTTGCAACAGCATATAAATTCTGTTACAAAAACACAAAGAACTCAGGAAAAAGTAGGTAAAATAAGTAGCAGGAGAGGAGAAACATCTCCTGGCAAACAGTTGCTCCTTGACAAAAGTCAGCGCAGAGAGGAGCAGAGGCCGAACGGTGACGGGCACCTCGGGAGCTGATTACTACCATCTGTGAGGAAGAAGCAGTGTGGGCCAGGGAAAGCAGGGTGGGCACTGGTTCTGCAGCTTCCCCAGTTTGCTTTGGCACTGGGATGAAACACTGCAAGGCACAACTAGGCCACATGTGGCGTTCACACATGTATCGGCGCTTTAAAACCTCCGTGGCATTAAGTCTGTTACTTGACACTTCGCTGTCTTTAACAATCGTTTCTCCATGTTCCATTTCTTTCTGCAAGAAAAGCCTTTCTGGGTGGTTTCTCAAAAACAGGATCGCATCAATCCCCTCCGGGTTGGCCGCGGCCCAGAGCGAAACCCTGACAGAGAATGAAGTCAAACAGCAAAGCTGCAGCGTAAACTAATCACACTGAACAAACTCCTGAGCTTCTTCACAGACAGCCGAAGCTCATGCACCTCCTGTCCGATGACCCATCCTGTTGCGAACTTTGTTTACTACAAAAACAATATTAAAGCAGCTTTTGCAGTGTTTTTTTTAAAGAAATTTTAAAAAAGGATTAAGATGCTTTAAATGGATAGTTCAGGATTTTTAAGTGAGGTTCTGTAAAAAACAAATAAACAAGATAACTTTTTTTTTTTTGGCATTTTCGGTTTTCATAAATCCAGATTAGTTTGGATTTATGAAACAACATCCAGTCTAATTCACCTCTGCTGTAATAAAACTTCTCCTTTCTGAAGATAATCCTTGAAATATAAGCTTTATTAAATCTTAAAGTCACTTAAACCAGAGTCTAATTTATTGGTCACAAAGGATCAAATTTAGTTTATCCAAGTTAATTTATTGTGTTTGTAAAGTTAAATAAAGGTACAAAACGTAAGTTTTACAAACTCCAGTTACTTGTGACCAATTAACACAAGTTTTTTTTTAGGAGGACTGCTTATTTTAGTTTTTTCAGTGTAATTCCTTCCTGAAGTCCAGCTGATCTGAGCCTAACATGGATACTATAAATCTGAAACCTACCAGAGCCAATAGAAACACGATTTCATCCAGTAAAAATGTGCATCAGCCTGTAATACTGCTGGTGCACATTCATGTAAATATTGTTTGGTAGCCATTAGCAACCAAATGCTAATTTCATTCAGATCATCCT
The DNA here is from genome assembly GCA_010277015.1 of Poeciliopsis turrubarensis. Classification (NCBI taxonomy): domain Eukaryota; kingdom Metazoa; phylum Chordata; class Actinopteri; order Cyprinodontiformes; family Poeciliidae; genus Poeciliopsis; species Poeciliopsis turrubarensis. The sequence continues at coordinate 579,310 of VMRN01000091.1, read as the reverse complement.
GAGTTTGATACTATTCATTTCAGGAACAAATTTTTTTTGCTCTACTATTTTTTAAGTTTTAAAAGGTTTTTAAAAACCAGCTGGCCAAATGTTTTGAGGCTCTGCTGGGGTTGCTAGGTAATGGGCTGGAACTCTGCTGGGGTTGCTAGGTAACGGGCTGGAACTCTGCTGGGGTTGCTAGGTAAC
>VMRN01000091.1:562423-579114 GCA_010277015.1 Poeciliopsis turrubarensis | reverse complement strand
GGGTTGCTAGGTAACGGGCTGGAACTCTGCTGGGGTTGCTAGGTAACAGGCTGGAGCTCTGCTGAGGTTGCTAGGTAACAGTGCAGCGCCTACTGATCTGTGACTTTACATTCTGAAAGTTTTTGAAATTATTTATTTTCCATAAAACATGAAATTATTTCCAAAAAATCGACTGTTTTTATTTTTAAGCATTTAAGTTGTTCTTTAGAAGCAGTAGAGACCAAAATTGAAGCATAGAAAAGTGAAATGTGAATTTAGTAACTTTGTATTATATCACCACTAAATAAATCCAGAATTAATCCTTTAAGTGACATAAATAGATTGTTGCTCTCTTTACCTCCAGCCATGATATCTGATCAGTTTTCTAACTAAGTTTTACTCAAAACAACAGAAAAAAGTATGTAAATCTCATTCTTCTGCATGTAATAATTAAATATAATGTAGATAAAGACATTATTAATGTTCACGCTAGCCTAACAGTTCCAGTTGAATGTGGGAGGTTTCAGGATCTGCAGGTGTAAAAAGCCCGTTGGCCAAGCTGCAGGATGACAGGGCGTGACCTCTGCCTGCCCTTGAGACGGTGTGGGGAGGGAGGCTATTTTGGAAGTCTAATCAGCATGGAATAACCATCTGCCGCCTGTCAGTGAGGTTATTGAGGAGAGAGATTTACCAAAGTGAAAATAATACAGGGGGAGTTTGTACTTTAGTGGTTTTTTTCAGTGTTTCCAGCTCTGTTGGCTTCATCTGTGCCATGTTCTGAGCAACTGTTCCTGGCCGCCGTTTTGCTGGTGATACACGAGTCCAGCTGCTGGATCACAACGTTTTCACTTTCGGGCTATCGCTACTTCAAAATATTGCTCTCCAAAAACAGGGGCAGCGCCCAGCAAAGCCACAGACCCCCTGAACATGCCTCCGCACAGCCGTCATGTAAACCGTTTGCCCTCCTGCTGGTACGAAAGGCTGAACCCGACTGTCGTCTCAGACATGATCTAACAGCAGAAATATTGTCGATGTGATGTATGGAGGGAAAATAGGAATTAAATACGACATCGGTTGAGTTTGGTGTTTGCAAGTTTTGGCCAAAATCACCAAACTGAAAATTATTCAATTTCAAAGGCAAAAATCGGATTATTGTGGTTTTATTTGTTTTGTACCTGCTTTACATCAACAAACTGCGTTTAATGAAACAAGGTGAATAATTTGTAGGTCCAAATCAGAAAAGCAGCTTCACAAAATCAACTTATTAGTAACTTTTTTTAGCAAGAAAAGAAGCTTGTTTTAAGTCAGTAATTTATTGATATCGTTTCTTAGAAGTACTAATTCCACTGGCAGATATATTTCTGATTACAAGATATTTTCCCATGTTAGAAATTAAATAATCCGCCAGTGGGATTAGAACTTTTTCATCAATATTAAGGACTTTAAAAAGCTTCTATGTTCTCCTGAAATGTTACTTGAATTAGTTTTGTCTCATGTTAAGTGAACTAAAATATTTGCACTTGAAAACACCAAAGATATTTGGTAATATTTTGTGTTTTTAAGTGTTATTACACATAATGTTTGAATGTGTTGAGTTGCTTGGTCTCTTCCCAACATCTGCACTGTAAAACCGCAAAATCTTACCAAATATTTTGGGTCTGATTTTTCTTCCAATATATTATTACACTAAAATAACTTGCAAGTAACTTTTAACCATTAATGGTGGTTATTTTACGTCAATAATTCCTTAACCCTCTCAGGCTCAAATTACTTGCAAAGACCAGCTAAGTAGCATTCAGCTATTGCAAATCTGCAACATCTGCCTGGAGAGGGTTAATATTGGTGAAAGAGTCCGAGTTTCATTGGCAGATTGTTTTGCTTATAATCTGGGAAAATATCTTGTTATAAGTTAAATAATCGGGCTGCACAGTGGCGCAGTGGGTAGTGCTGTTGCCTCGCAGCAAGAAGGTCCTGGGTTCGATTCCCGGCCCGGGGTCTTTCTGCACGGAGTTTGTATGTTCTCCCTGTGCGTGCGTGGGTTCTCTCCGGGTTCTCCGGCTTCCTCCCACAGTCCAAAAACATGACTGTCATGTTAATTGGCCTTCCCAAATTCTCCCTAGGTGTGAGTGTGTGTGTGTGTGGTTGTTTGTCCTGTTTGTCTCTCTGTGTTGCCCTGCGACAGACTGGCGACCTGTCCAGGGTGAACCCCGCCTCTCGCCCGGAACGCAGCTGGAGATAGGCACCAGCAACTCCCGACCCCGTTAGGGAGAAGGGTGACGGAAAATGGATGGATGGAAGTTAAATAATCTGACAGTGGAAATATGACTTTTTTTATTAATACTAAGTAATTATTGACTGAAAACAAGCTTCTTTATCTTGCTTAAAAGTTGCTTCTAAGTTAGTCTTATCTTAACTCAAGTGTATTAATACATTTGAACTGAAAATTAGACAAAATACTAAGGTTTTGTGTTTTTGCAGTGTGGCCTGAAACAGACCCATCAGAAATGCATTAACTCAGAAAAACATTGACCTTCTGAAACTCCGAAGGTTTTTGGATTGATTTAATTTCCAATGATTATGCAGAACCAGAACCATCTCATTAAGTCAAGATGTCAAATTCCCTCTTCTAAATATTCAGCACCGCAGCCAAACCCTGCAGCAGAGCATCTTCACCTGCATCTCTGGCCTTCAGCCTTTACCTTCCTACTCCTTGCCATGAATGCATGCCGGTGTGTCTGCTGCCACGCTGGGCTCAGCCGGCCCATTAGGGGCGGATGGGGTCTGGCATCCAGTTTTCTGGACTTCCTGTGGTTTGAGTCAGGAATGAGGTGGAGGAAGTTCTGCAGAACAGAGCAGCTCGGTGCCAGAGACAGCGCTACTGCTTCTCCATAAATCAGGAGAAGCAGATTTATGGACATTTGTGCACAGAACTGCACAAATTGCAGTTTTGTGCAGCTGCCATTCAAGAATGATGCAAATTTTACCCATCCAGCTCAGGCCCTTGATGCAGAAATAATGTTTTTTATTTGTAATTACTAACATAATTTTCTTCTGACATGTTGATCAAGTTACCAACTCTGCCTGAATTCACGCCACATGATTTATGTCACTACGTCATGAACAGAGTTTCCCTTCAAGTCTTGAAAACTAACAAAAGACGAGATGCTAACCAGTTTTTCTGTAAATGCTAAGCTACATGACGATGCGGCATCGTCTCCATGGTTACTAGCGGTTAGACTACGACATCTGATATATTTTTCATACTTACTTATGCAGTTTATGAACGTTAATTTTCTTACCTTGTAAAAAGTTTTTGCTGTAAATCTGTGCTCATACCGACGCTGCCAGTCATTTTGATTGACGGTTTCTGTCCATCGCTGCAGAATCTTTCTCCATTAGAAGTTACACAGTAAAATGACACGTTTGGTTTCTGTCCTGGTCTGTTTATGCAGCCGACCGCGCAGCGTCCTATGAGCCTCTTACAGGGAAATCAACTAAATAAAGTGACATTAGGTGGCCAGATGTTGTGATGTCCGTCATGGCGGAGCGGCAGAGTCACATGCTGGCAGACTCTGTTACGCCGTGATAGAGTGTCCCGGATTTTAAAATCAACAGAAAGTATTTACGTTATAACTTCAGCAATGCCAACAGAAAAGCTCCATCACAGCCAGAAGCCAAATTGCTCTTATCCATTTGTTTCCTCATTCTGTCCTGCGGTTCAGGCTCAGCGGAGATAAATCACGGCTTTTTCCACCACGTCTCCCTCAACGCAAACAGCGCCGCCGTTTATGAGGCTGCAGTCTTCCTCCGCTTCAGCAGGGATCTGTAAACCTGGGTCTTCAGGGACGATTCATAGCGATGTAGACGGCACATAGGTGTGCGTGTGTGTGTGTGTGTGTGTGTGTGTGTGTGTGTGTGTAGGTGCGTGTGTGTGTGTGTGTGTGTGTGTGTGTGCGTGCATGGATTGGGTCTGGACAGAGTGTGTGAGCTTGCCAAGGCAGCAGACGCTATCTGATGCAAGGCTTGTCAAACTTTGAGGAAAACTGAAGAATCACACAAACCAGTCAGTTGAAGTTTTTCTTGTTTGAGGTAAAAATTTAAGAGACGACTAATCAGGGCACCTGTGTCAAACTCGAGGCCCGCGGGCCACATCTGGCCCGCCAAAGCTGTTTTTGTGGCCCTCAAGACTCCAGAGGGCCACATTGAGTATTTTTATCTAATGTCTTTGTACACTTGAATTAAGGCAAAACTAACTTGCAAATAACTTTTCATGATATAGGAGTTTGTCTTAAGTTAATAATTTCTTAATATCGGTTTAAAAAAATACTAATTAGCAGATTATTTCACTTATAACATGGAAAAATATCTAATTATTAGTGAAATAAACAACCAGAGGATCTAGTACATTTTTATCACTGCTTACAAAATTATCGATTTAAAACAAGCTCATATAAAGTTCCTTGCACGTTTTGTCTTATTTCAACTGTACTAAGATATTTACACTAGAAACTAGACCAGAAATACTTGGTAAGGTTTTGTTTTTGCAGTGAAATCCCTTAATATCGATGAAAAATTTCTCGCTCCACCTCTAGGTTATGTCTCCTATATCAACACATTTTTCTATGTTACAGTTTAAATAATTTTGCCAGTGAAACTGTAACTTTTTCATCAATATTGATGAATCATTGACTTAAAACAAGCTTCAAGTGAAGAAACCAAACTAAAAATACTCGCTGAGATTGAATGTTTTTGCAGTGTAACTTGACTCTAAGGCAGCAGTGTAGCAGAAGTAAGAAATACTGCCACCTGGAGGTGGGAGTTGGCATCACTTCAGCCCAAGAGTTTTGACACTTTTTGCAATAAACTCACAATTTTGCACTAGTGCCAGAAAAATTGTGGGATTTCTTGATTTTGCATAAATTTCTGCCAAAAATTGGAGGGACTTATTGTTGTAATTTTGCGTCTGGAGTCCAGAGGGCCACATAAAACGCTACGTTGCGCCAGATTTGGCCCCCGGGCCTTGAGTTTGACACATGTGGAGTAAGCGCTCGGGTCCAGCACTTCAGGAAGGCATAAAACAGGAAAACAAAGACAGACGTTCTCAGCACAGTTACTGTAAACCTCTGCAGACGCTTTGGAGCTGAAAGTCCCAGAGAAGTGGGAGTAGCTTTCTGGCATGTTTGAATGCATGAGCAGGTATAGCGTGCAACAGCAACGGGCCAGAACCGCCCTGCCACAGCACAAGGATGAGGTCATCGAAGTTGGCCAGCAGAAATCTGGTTGTTTTGTCCAGCGGCTCTGGACACATCAATCCCACAGCAAAGAGATTTACGGGAAGCAGGTACAACACTTCGCAAACAGCCCGTTTGAAAGAGGCCGTGTGGAAAAGTGTGAGCGAGAGCCCACTGAGGGATTGACAGGATATTGTTGAAGAAAGGCTTGTGAGTGCGTTTGCATCCGTCTGCATTGAGTAAATGGAGGCTTTAAAGTCCCATCCGAAGCCAAGCTGAGACTCAGAGTAGCTGGTGAGGAAAGGATGGATTTGTTGGCTGGAACGGCCTTACCTCTCTGGCTCTGTCACTCCTGGTCCCCTTTAAACAAATCTGGCACTGTTCAGTGCTAAATATGACCTCAGGCATGCTCACTGGGTAATTACAACATGTTAGAAAAATACACACTGTTTCTTTTCCTCCCTCTGGCTGTAATTTCATTTCAGTGAGCAAAGGTTAAAGTGGGGACAGCGGTTTCTAATACGGTTTTATTTTCCTATGCTAACAAATTCCTGTGACAAGCAAAACTGGCTCTATTTATGCTAACAGAACAAACACAAGGCTGAAGCCAGTGCACTGATATAACTTCATCTTTAATCAAATGCAATATAATCAGCGTAGAAACTTTCCTGCTTGACATGCTGGGAGTTTTTCCTGGTTGGATTTCATGAAGCGACAGGATGACTTGCACAGAAAGCAGCCAAATAACATTCTTGGACGGCGTCGCTCTGCAGAGCGCCAGCGACTCCAGATCCTGTCATCCAGTGTTTAGACTTGCTAGCAGTAAAGAGTTTTTCTCCCTTCACAAAACAAACTAGTAAAGTACAAACCCTTTGAATTAAACGCAAAGAGGAAAATGTCAAACGATGGAAGTAGATTCTGTTATTAAATTAAGTTTTCTGTAAATTTTGTTCAGCTTCTCAAAACTTACTATGAATTTCTGCAGTTATCAGGCGTTGAACATAAAGCGTAGCAAGGATTGATGGAGTTTTAAATGTTTACCTAGATCAAAAACCGGCTGATCTATAAAACAGAATATTATTGTAGTGAAAAGAAAGAACGTTTCCTCCGAAAGCTTTTACATTTCTAGATATTTACAGACAAAAAATGGAAAATCTTTGATGTCAAACAAGAGAAAATTATAACATCAAACATCAGTAAGAAAAAAGCTTTTGAATAAATCAGAGAAAAATATAAAATATAAGAGGTGAACTTCAAGTTTAATTTCTAAGTTTTAATTTTGAAAATTTAAACCTTTAATTATGAAAAATAGCATCTCATAAGGACTTCTGGAATTATTTTTGTCACAAATATCTGAGTTTTTAAAAAACAGTTGCCAGTTTTTGACTTTGCGACGTCACAAGGGTTTATTATTATAAACGTAATCATGAAAAATTCACATTTTTTAAAACTGAAGTTGAGAAATTTTCGACATCAGAAAACATCAACACTTATTTGAGGGACATTTACTCTTCCATGTGTTTTAAATCTAAAATGCCTGTAATAGTCTGTTGTGAAATCCACTACAAAAAATACGTGAAAACACAATTTATATCGGAAAACTTAAATCGTTTCCTTCTCAAGAAATGAGTTTTAAATCAGGCAACTGATTTTATATGTTGGATATAAATATTTTACAAATCTAGTTCAGCCATTTACATTCACAAGAAATTTGATTAAATTAGATTTTTAGAGTCACAGTTGGATTCAGAAACCGATTTTTCTATTCAAGCTGTGTAAAAATTCTGTTAAAATTATGTAGAAAAGAGAGTATAAATTCATAGAATATGTAACTATAGGTTTCCATTGTGTGTTAAATATATCAGATTTAAACAAACGTAGGTTTGTGTATAAAATTCTGCAACTTAAATTACTATTATTAGGTTAGCTTAATAAAAATATGTGAAAAAATTATTCAAAATATTTACGATGGCCGACTGGATGCTCAGACACATAAAACTTAATCTTTTAAAATCAAATTTTGACCATTTTGAATGAATTCACAAATCCCAGAACTACGAATTGTGATTTTTTTATAGCTCAGGTGTCAAACTGAAGGCCCGGGGGCCAAATCTGGCCCGCCATAGTTTGTTCTATGGCCCTCTAAAGTCCAAATTAAATCAATAAGTCTCCAGTTTTTCACAAATTCGCAAAATTCACACAAAATCAACAGATTCCCGCATTTTCTGTTTGATTTTTGCCACAATTTTTTCTCAAAATTGGTCAAAAACATTCAGTTTAAGTGACTGCTGCCTCAGGATTACGTGGCAACAGTCGCGTAATCAATACGACGAGTAGCAAACAGTCACATTTAACATCATACATTACTGCAAAATTCCTTAAAATATTTCTAAATTAGTATCAAACAATTCAAAAACGATCAGAAAACCTTAGAGGGATTTAATTTTAAGAAACTTATTGAATTCTGCAACAGCCATTTATTCATATCTTGACAGTTTAATTCTGGCTCAACCGGCCCTTTAAGAACATCCAGATTTTTGATTTGGCCCAAAATGAAAGTTCTGCTTTATAGAATAAATGTCTTTATTCTGTCCACAACTTTCATAAATATTTGAAGGATTTAACAAGTGCAGCACAGAAAGCATTATCTGCTAATGTTGAAACGGAAGAGAAGCAGAAGGACTTACGCAGACACTCGTTGGCCTCTCGAGCGTTGGCTCTCTGCCACGGTCGGTCGTAGTGAAAAGGTTTGCACCGGTCGCATTCAGGCCCCTCTGTGTTGTGTTTGCAGTCACACACCAGCTTCCCCTCCTTGTCCTTCAGACATCGCGAGGCATGCCCGTTGCATTTGCACCTTCCACCGACCTGGAAGTCTCCCACTGCATAGAAGTACGTTGGTAACGTTGACGTCACCGCCATTGGGTCGTCGTCCCTTCCTCCAACGTTGCTTCCAGAGCCCAGCGCCAGCTCTCTGGGGAGCTGGGGCCGACTGAAGACGACACGAATATCAGTGACTGTGACCCAGTCCTGGAGGACGGGGCTGTTGTCAAAGTCTTTACCAGAGGGGCGTCCGTCCAGAGTGCTGAAAGCGATAAGTCCTCCAGAGAGAGGGTACATTTCAGTGTGGCCGTCTGTGCACAACGCCTCCTGCTCATTCTGTTTGGTAATAGTTGCTTTGTTGGGCCTGTTGTACATGCGTCTGCATTGTGACGAGTAAAACTGGTACGGCATCCATGTCTTGCCGTAGTCCATGCTTTTGTATATCGCTAGGGATTCGGGTCGGGGCGAGCAGAACTGCAGACTGACGTACGTGATCTCAAACTTCTTCCCCAAAGAAAGGGTGAGAGTCACATTGTGGGGCGAAGTGTTCAGATTCTCCGACTGCCAGCAGGTGAGATTGTGGGCTGAGTTGAGGTCTGTAAGGTAGGAGGCGGGGTGGGCACGCCGAGGGTCGGATGCATCGCAAATCTGACACGCACGTACAGAGGGGCGATCGTCGCTGCGCTCAACAACACTGCAGGAGCGGGAAGGAGGCCGGCCGCAGACGCTGGACACGGTCACTTCCTTCCCAAAGGCGGCGTTTATAAACTCAGGGATGCATCGTCTTGCAGCTCCGGCCTCATCATAGCAAGGGTCCAAGGCTGTCTGCTGTCCTGCAAAGGGATTAGTGGCACTGTGAGTGGAGACTGAAGTTAGCAGGAAGAACAAGCCCAGCGGGCACCTCAGGGGTTCCCTCATCCTGCTGAAAGGGCCGGAGTTGACTCCTGCAAACTTTGGGCTGCGCACAATGCTGAAGGCCTGGAAGGATGCGTCCGAGTGTTTCTCCCCTGGGTGAGTTTCTGTCACTTAGTGAAAGGAGAGTGTCTGAGTTCAGCAGCCCTTCACTCCACTCCTTCCTGTAAGAGAGAGAAACAGGCAGAAAGGTCAATGCCACAGGCATATTTCTGCCATAACAGGGCAGAAGATGGAAAGTGACACTGATCTACCACATAAAACAAAGCCACATCTTTAAACCCACATTAACTTGCCCATATAAAGGAGCTTCAAATGAATCTCTAGTGCCAGAGTGAATGTTTTCGTTGACTAAAAGCATGTCAAGGATCAGACAGTCAAATGAGGCCCCAAGTGAAAGGAAGTGACCATTTAAAGAGAGACATTAGAGGCTGCAAGTGACTGCATCTTGAATTTCAATGCCTCTCGCTCATTCATTTCTGCTATTCAGGTCAAAACTGCCCCCACCTTCTGGTCAGGCTTGAAAAGCACGGCAGAAGTCACCCGCATAATCCCCATGTGGGAGTGCAAAGCTGTGAACTGCGTGTGACTCTGGTCGAACCTCGGCTGAAAGAGAAAGTCTTGACAAAAGAGAACAAGAGTCCCTTCCACAGCTTTGGGTCGTAGCATCATTTCACAACGAAAAATCTTAGATGAAGCCAATTTTTAAATTGAACAAGATCCCAGTGAGGAAATAAAATGTCTGAAGGAACTTTCTGAGGGGTAAAATATCGACGTGACACAGAAGCAAAATGAAAGTGAGTTTTCTAAGCTGGCTTGTATCACCAGCCAGGATCATCCAGACATGTTGCTTCGCTATTCATTTGTAGGAGCTGCAATATGTAAAACGTTTTCCACTTTTGTTTTCCAGTAAATGTGCAGCTCGTTGCAAAGCGACTTGACATGTTATTGCCTGGGGTTTGCGAAGCAGCCAATCCAGGAGCGCCATTGATTTTCCCTGGAGCTGATTGGCTGAACCCACAAAAATGGAGATTTGATGTTTGAACTATTAAGATGAGTTAAGTCTCTTAATGTGTTTGGTTGTCATTTTTAAATTTACCAGGAATCAGCCGCTGTTTTTGAGCAGATGACCGTTTCTAAAATCTGCTTTATCTTCTTTCATCGACCCATAAAATTCCCCAGAACTGATAGTTATTGGAGACTATTCTGCAGCTTAGGGGATTTAAGGCCACGGCGCTCCGTTGAAGCCTCTGAGGCTCCGGGTGCAGACAGATACCTGCATTGAAATGCTCCCAGCCAGGCGAGAGGCCACGCCGCCCCAGAGAGAGAAACATTTGGGTGGTGCTGGGAGAAAAAGCTCTGGCTAAAAGAAAGAGACGTATGAATCGCCTGAAGCTTTTCCTTCCCTAATCCCCCCACTTTTTTTTATCAAATCTGGAAGATTTCACTAAAAACAGCTGAGGAGTGGAGAAGTTTCTGCAATGCTCTTTTGAAGGTGTTTATTAAACTACAATGAAGCCCAGCCGCCTCTTCATACCCCCACATTCTCTTTTACTACAGCATCCCTCTTCATGGCGGTGCAACAAAAGGCCGCCTCTGTATCCAGTTCAGTCGAGGCTTTCAGGGGTTTAAGTCCAAAATAGAAGGAAACAGAAGTTCTTTTCTTGTGCAAAGGGTCCAAAGCCAGCAACCCCCAATAAAGAAGCAAGAGGTCTGCTAAATGGCACCACTCTTCAGCGCTCATAAGCGCAGCCGTTGGGCCGTTCTCAGGCGGCCGATGGAGTTCAGCTGCTTCCATGTCATCCGCTGCTCGTCTACTGAAGTCATTTAAATAAAATACTTTTTTGCAACACTTTCCACTTCAAATCTTTCAGTATAAAGAAAAAGACAAGCTTAAGGTGAACGATTATGCTTCCTTGAATGGTTTAGGATGGGTCTGCAGCAGGGATGCCCAATGCATCCTGCATGTTTTAGTTCTCTCCCTGGCGGCAGGAACAACCTTTTCAGCGTGACGATGTTCTTCGCAGGCCTCTGATGAGTCATCATTGGATCCAGGTGCGTTAAAACAGGGAGAGAACGAAAACATGCAGGACCCACTTTGGGCACCACGGCTCTGCAGGGTACACAAGATACATTGATTACATTTTTGCACAAAACCATTCTTAGACAAGATTTTAATCTGTTACCTAAGCGTCCTGTCACTTTAAATCCAAAAACCTGCTGCTGGCCACGCCCCCCCAAACTCAACATTTACATTTGCAAGTGAAAATGTCTGCAAACAGAAACCCAGTTATGGAGCCTCCTGCACAACCAATAAGAATGCATCAAATGTTTCTGGATTGTAAGTCGGCAACAAAACCCTCGTCTTTTCCAGCAGCCATTGTACAGCGCAAAAGTGCTGGAGCTCTCCTAGGGTTGCTAGGTAACAGGGAAGGTTTGGTTGTGTTGCTAGGTGACGACCTGAGGTCACCAGGTGATTTTGAAACGAAAAACATTAACATGGCGTTTTTTATTTAACTTGTTTATAGAAGCAGTAGAGAAATTACTGCGTAACTTTACAGATGTCAGCGAAAAGGATGAAACCTTTAGGAGTATTTAAAGTTATGTTCGAGTTTAACTCAGGGTCTGTCAGGAAAAGCACTCCATAAAGAAAACAGTTGTGGTGAAGCTAAAGGTGTCTTGGAAGATTATGGTCACAAAACTGATTGATTTTTGCAATTTGTTGGCTTCTAATTACCAACGTCTGAACATGTGGAGAAAAGGCCAATTATAATGACAGAGAAAAATGGAAAAGAGGAGAGAGAAATTAAACGAAGTGAAGGAAAACAGTTAGCAGCATGAAAGATAAATGGCAGGCAGCAAAAGTGACAAGTAGATGTAATGAAATAATGAGAAGCAGATCAGCACACGGAGAAAAAGCGGAGGGACAGATTTAGACAGACTGCGTTGGGGCCTAATGACTAAATATGGTGCAGTCCATGCGCTGCTCAGCTAAGAGACTCTTCCAGGGTCTGGTGCTGCGCGGCGCATCTGGCAGATCAGCGAGAAGGTTAAACAGAGAGAGGGCGTCTGTTTCAACCCTCTCAGCCTGCACGCTAACACAGACATGGGCAGAAAGTGTTAGCTGTTCCCTCACAAACAGAAATCTGGTCTGTATTACAGCTCAGATCTGCAGGAGTTCACTTTCGTTTTGGGCCGCATCAAGATCATGAATGTCCTTAAAGGGCCGGTTCTGCCAGAAACACATTAGCAAACAAAAATCACTGATTTCATGAAGATAATTCAGAAATATCTGCAAATATTTGACAATAAATGTGATTTTCTTGGTTACTCGCATAGTAAGTAATTTTGAGGCAGCAGTGTAATAGAGTCAAGAAATACTGCCACCTGCAGGTAGGAGTTGGCATCAGTTTAACCCAAAAGTTTTTCATAATTTTTGCAGAGAATTTGCAATAAACTCACAGCCATGCATCAGCGTGAAAAAGTGCAGGGATTTGTTGATTTTGCGGGATTGCAAAAACTCGATAACCGGCTGATGTAACTGGGAAGAATAAACTTGGTAAAATGATATTTAAGCATGACTGTTACCGTGAAACCTCTATTGCTTCCCTTTAGAGTCTAGAGGGCCACATCAGAAGCGACCGTGGACCAAATGTGGCCCCCGGGCCTTGAGTTTGACACGCTCTACAGTAAGACCTCAACATACAATTTCTTTATGTCATTGATTATTCGATTGATGATTTTGATGATTAGTTATGTAAAAAGTTTTGCACATTCTGCTGATTTTTCTTCACACATTTAAATGTTTTTTTTGCTACATGATACATTAAAGGATCCAAATAACTAAATAATTGTTTCCTTTTTAAAATAAGAAAATAAACATTTTATTGCAGAAAACATCTATCATTAGTGGACTAGTAAATAAAACAACGGCGCTGTTCTGAAACTGTTTTTGCATTGTGAACCACACAACCTTTGTCTTTAAAAACAAAAACAAAAGAACTGAATATGATCTCGATTTATTGCTGCATTCCACCAACACTTCCACTTAAAACAATTCATCTTTGTCTCACTGTAAAAAAATAGCATCTTTGCACAGGACGAACTGGTAAAATAAACTTTATTCAGTAGAGAAATGAAAGCAACAGTGACCCCTTCTGGCTGCTTCCCATTTCAGGTGCTGCAACTTTGGAGTCGGATGTGAATCCAAACTTTGAAGCCGAGGAGCTGCTGCAGCAGCTCCGCCGTTCCTGGATGCTCCGCCAGCTGGGAGTTCAGTGACACGCAAACTAATCTGCCTCTCTGTCACTGCAACATTCCTCTGTTGATTGATGGTCAAAATGTTGTGCTAACATGAGAAAGCGAGCACATTACCGCCGCGACAAATAGGATGGCATCTAAAGGTGAACCAATAATGTTTTCTTGAACAGTTAAGGATTGCTGTATGGCCTATACAAAACATGTTCCATCACATTTTTGCATAAAATCACTTTTAGATAATGAGATTCTCTGCTGTTTTAAGGCATCCTGTCACTTTAAATTCAAATAAGCTGCTGCTGGCCACGCCCCCAACTCAAAGTTTACCCTCACACATGAACATAGCTGCAAACAGATGCACAATGATTCAACCACACATCTTTGAAAAGCAGAAGTGGAGCCTCCTGTACACCGAGTAGTTTCTGGATGGATTGTCAACAACATAACACTTTGTCTTTTCCAGCAGCCATTGTACAGAGCATACAGCAGTAAAACCAGCTGAATGGATGTGCTGGAAGTTGCAGAAATGGACGTATGAAAAATAGAGCTGCACCGATTTATCGGCCAGCCGATTTATCCCTGTCGATTTCCTTAATTTTGGGAAATGAGTGATTTTTACATGTGAAACCTATCTTGTCCACTGGGGTCATCAACCTCGGCAAAGGTCTAAAAATCAACTACTGTGCTTTGCGACTGACAAACCAGCCACCCACGTCTTTCACAGTTAACAACCCATTGTTGCCAATTCAACCTTTTTCGTATATTGAGCAACATTTCAAACAAAAAAATGGAATCAGCCAAAATCAGAATCGATAAGGTAGAAAACTGCAATCACTGCATCCCTAATAAAAAATCTACAAATTTCTACAGATGCACAAACTTGCCACTTAAGAGTTTTTTTTGTTGGCCCAAATGAGGCGTGTCTGTCGCTAACGGAGATGGCAGGGTGGTCCGATGGCCTCATCGCAGACATTCCAGGGAACGTTTTTTCAGCTTCGCCCTGACACCAGGACATCATCCCATGTTGAGACGTCTTTCTTTCAACCAGGGCGTCTCTGTCAGAGTTCACAGATTAGGACAACAGAAGTCGCTGCGAGGTTTTATTTGGCTTTGGGTGAGGAGAGGAGAGAAACAGCTGAGACAAAGACTGAACCTCCCAGGGTTCGGTGCATCTTCACCTGATGAATGGGGAACATGACTTTCACTGCGGTTCTCATTTTCAACAGCAGGGGTCACTGCATATGAAACGGTTCAACAACAGGTAGCAGAAGAAGAACCTACAGAGGAAACGTGTCAAACAAGTTTATCTGTACAGTTTGACATGAAATGTTACTTTTAGAAGAGTTTGAAACGTTTTGAATTAAATATTTCAAAACAGGGTATGAGGGTCTTACTAATAATTGCTTCTCTTTTTTTCCCCCACCAGAATGAAATCAGAATATTACAAGAGTAAAATTAGCATTATAAGAGTAAAGTCAAAATAATGCAAGATTGAAGTTGTAAAAATATGAGAATGAAGTCATATTATTATGAGAAAAACGTCATAATATTAGAATTTCATTATTTCCACTTTATTCTCATTTGACTTTTAAAAAAACTCCAGAATGTAACGTCACAAATCAGCAGGTACTGTTCCTCGCCGAGTAACCCCAGAGAAGCCCAGCCTGTTAACGAGCAACACCAGCCGAATTCCGCCCGTTACCTAGCAACCCAAGCGGAGCTCCAGCATGTCTGGTCAGCTGGTTTTACCGCTGTATGTGTTGTACAGTGGGTGCTGGAAAAGACAACGTGTTTTGTTGTTGACATACCATCCAGAAACCACTTGCTGCATTGTTATTGGCTGTGCAGGTGGCTCAACTAATGCTTTTCAAAGATGTTCAGTTGTATATCTGTGCGTTGGTTTGAGAATATTTTGACGTGCGTTTAGGAGGCGTGGCCAACAGCAGCTCATTTAAAGTGACAAGACGCCCTAAAACGCAAGAGAGGCAGAACTGAGCAGACTAAAATCTCTAAGAATTATTTTGAGTAAACAAAATGAACTTAACGACTCAAGACCCCACTTCTGTTTCATTCCACATCTATATTTGTGTCTGGTTCAAGAAGAAAAATCAAATCTCAAAACAAGGATCCCTCATAAAACACAGGCTTCAGTTTTATCCTCAAGAAAATTGGATCATCATGAATTATCATGAATTATCATGAGTTATCACGAATTATCATGAGTTATCATGAATTATCATGAGTTATCACGAATTATCATGAGTTATCATGAATTATCATGAGTTATCACGAATTATCATGAGTTATCATGAATTATCATGAGTTATCTTGAGTTATCATGACTAACAGCTCTAACTAGATGTATTCGGATTCATAATTCCTCTTTAAGATGTGATGAGGATCTCCCTGTGTTTGGGCTCTGAGAGGAAACATGCTGGACTCTGAGGTTTGGGATTCTCGTAGCGCCTCAGTTGGCATTCATTAGGAGTGGGGAACGGCTGGGGGAGGAGTGGGGAGCCTGGAGGGCAGGAGGGGGTCAGCTCTCACAGCTGAGGGCGTCATTAGCTGGGGGGGGGATCGCTGACAAATTTTTAAAGCCTCCTCAGAGGTTCGGTGTGTGTGTCGGTGTTTAATGTGAGAGGTTCCCTGGCCCTAACCCGGACCACGGCTAAACCCGATCCCAGCCTCCCTCCAAACATTTCAATCTCACCACAATACACCTGAATTCCACTTCCAATAAAACATCACAGCTTTGGAAAGAGTCAAAGCGAGTGGATCCAGAGGGAATCCGGGTCCATCCAAGTGAAATATTCCCAACCTTTCCACCTAACAGAGACGCTGCGAGGAGAGAAGCCGAACGCCCAGCGGAGGAATGCGCAGACCTCTGCGGCCGAGCCCAAACGGTTGGCCCTGAATCTGACAGCAGCTTATTGGATCAACAGAACCCGATCCAGAAGAGAGCAGGAGAAGAAACTCAGCAAGGTGGAATATAAGGACAAACCAGTTCTCAAGTCTCTGACAGGTTGATATGAAACGGCTCTATCAGTTTGACGCGCGTTTGCACTTTAGGACAAATGGAAAGAGGAAAGTGCTGATAGGAGCGTTTGTGGTTGGGTTTATTTTTCATAAAGGCGCTTTGGGTGAGAAAACCCGAGGATAAAGGATGTGAGCCGGCTGACTCATCATTCACAGGTTAAACTGGGGTAACGCAAGAAAAACTGTTTTTACCTTACAGGACCTTTCATCGCCAAACCTCTCCACATTTCAAACCACAGACTTTAATTTAGTGAGTTTTAAAGTCATAGTAGCAAAAAAAGTTCATATTTTACCAAATGAAAAACTGATCTAAAATTAAATCCCCACCTCCGAATTCAGAAAATCACACAAAGGCTCACAAAGTATCTTCAGGGGAGACATAAATGTAAAACCCAACAAAACTCCAACACCAACCCGGTATCAGAGGAAGCTAATGCTAAGGCGCTATCCCAACCC
>VMRN01000091.1:493207-555800 GCA_010277015.1 Poeciliopsis turrubarensis | reverse complement strand
ATGGATGGATGGATGGATGGATGGATGGATGGATGGATGGATGGATGGATGGATGGATGGATGGATGGATTTATTCAGGTTTCCTTTTACAAATATATAAATTAAAAATGAATATTTTTAAATGTTTGGAGCAACACTGAAGTCTTTCGGTTGGAAACGAGTCAGATTCATGGATTCATCTCGATCCGCTTCGCTACGTGAAAACAGCAGCAGAACGAAACGGACTGAGTTACGTGAATCTGGGACGGTCCGCTCGCGCTTTGGCAGAGAGAATCGGAGCCATGACGGCATCACATCAACTCATCAGCTGCATTCAAATGGCTTTTCTGCGGACATTCGCCCCCTGCCGCTCAGAGCTTGTGGTTTGTCAAGTTTGTGCGCCGGTGGGCGGGGCGGGGAGCGCGCGCGGCGCGGCGCGTAACGGCGCACCGGAGACTCACAGCTGTTTCAATACCAACTTGCTGCATTGATTATGGCTCCGCTGTTCAAAAGATAACGACTCAGGAACTGTTTGTTTGCTCTTTTCTCACCGCCTTGAAATGTTTTTGTAAAGAAACGTGGAAGGAAAATGAAGCTTCGCTTCCTGCGTGTTTTTCCAGGTGGAGGCTCCCAACCTGGGCTCCGATACTCCAGCTCCTTTGGCTCCGGCGAACATTCCTGAAGTCAGAGCCGCTTTACGCCCCGAACTTACCAAAGAACATTTAAATACAGCTAAAACATGACGGCTTGTGTGGGCTGCAGTCAGGCTGCACTGAAACTGCTGTTGCAACAATAAATGCTAACATAACTAAAATGAGCATTTCACTGCTAAATTAGATGATTGGATTTCAGTCCTGTCACTTTAAATCCAAATAATCTGCTGCTGGCCACGCCTCCCAAAACGGCCGCAAACTGTTGCGCAATTATTCAACCGCACATCTTTGAAAAGCAGAAGTGGGGCCTCCTGTACAAACAGAGAATGCAGCAAGTGGAGGTTAAGTCAACAACAAAACATTTTGTCTGTTCCAGAAGCCATTATACAGCAGTAAATCCAGCTGACCAAACATGCTGGAACTCTGCTTGGGTTGCTAGGTAACAGGGCAGCAGCTGATTTGTAACTTTACAAATCAATTCCAAAAGTTTTTGAATATGTTTTGGCACCTGGGCTGTTTCTTGGAAACAGTTGATACGTGTATGGAAGTACAAACATGTCAAAGTGAATTTTACCTTTATTGCTGTTTTTTCTTTCTTTTTTTTAACGGCTGGCCGCCCTTTGATCATGCAGCGGCACTGAGCTCCAATAAAGAGAGAAAACATGCAGGCTCCATGTCTGGATGTCCAGACATGGGGATTTGGCGCCCCCTATCTGCTACACAGAGTAAAACCGTCCAATAGGAAAAGAGGACTTTGCGCAGAATCTCTTCAAGATGAAATAATAAACGCTGAGATATAATGTCAACATTTCACTCTTTTGATTCTTTACTTAAGATTAAAACAGAACAGAGCTTCAACTAAAAAAAAAATAATCTTAGTTTGTCAAACTTTATTTATGTTTGTTTAACTTGACAATAAACATAATATCTACATTGATTAGTTTAATTTGATTAATTTAATTTATTAGTTTAATTTGATTAACTTTTGCTAAACCATTAGCAAAAGTTATAAGCTATAAGCAGATCTAACTAATCCAGTAATCCAGATTATAGATTATTTTACATATTAATGACTTCTAAACAATTTGGATTAAACTGTATTCATATAAAACAGGGACAGCACATATTAATGACCAAATAGAAAACATTTATAACGTTAAAATGATATAAAGTAATGAAACAAAGGAAAACAAAAGTTGACAAGGAGAATTTACTGATTGATATCTCATTTACTTTTTATGCTCAAATTTTTCTTTTTTGCTTCTAAACCACAAATATCCCTAAAAATGTTAGAAATCAAGACATTTGGTATTAAAAAAGTGATTTTTGTTCTATTTCCGTATGTTTGACGTTATTTACTGACACAACCTGTAAATAAGTCAAAACGTCCTGAATAGACTGTTAATGCGGCCTGATTTAAGGTTGTTTGTTTGTTTGTTTGTTTGTTTGTTTGTTTGTTTGTTTGTTTGTTTGTTTGTTTGTTTGTTTGTTTGTTAACGGGTTAAATGATTCTCACTCTGTCACAAACCAAAAACTTGCTCGTTTCTTCAGATGCTGGACTGAAGGGAACCAGAATCAGACTCACTTGCTGTCAGCTGCGGTTCTGACCCGTCAGTCCTTCACAGCATTTGGACCAAAGTTCTGGTTGGTTCTGCAGAACCAGCCCAGCAGAACCAGCCCCAGCAGAACCAGCCCAGCAGAACCAGCCCAGCAGAACCAGCCCCAGCGGCCTGCGACGCCTTCTGGTCCAGAAACAAAGCCGAACCCAAACCTCTGGATCTCTTCCCTCTGTGACTGGATGCAACAGGAGACGCTCACCTTGGGCCGAATGTCCTCCAGCGGGGACAAGGCGCCCTCTGGTGGTGAGATTAATAATCACTCTGGGACTTTCAATCTGATGTTTCACTTTATTAATCTGTTGGATTTTAATTATATTTACAATTTACGGACCACATTAATTCACAAATAAAAATAAAATGAAGAGCATAGTGTGAAGATGATGAGAATAATCATAAAAGACTAAAATCCCACAAGAATAAAGTTAGATTAATAAAATAATATGACCAGAATTATCTTGTTATATTTCGACTTTATTCTCAAATTAATATTAATTTATTCTCATGTAATTTTGACTTTATTCCCAGCTGAATTTATTCTAGTAATATTATGAATTTATTCTCATAATGTTATTTAACTTTTTTAAATGTTCTTGTAATTTTTACCATCAGAACCAGATTTTAAAAATCCTCTCAAATTACTTAGTCTGTGTTTTTTTTGACTGTGTTAAAAACAACAGCAAAATAAAATAAAAAGAGCCACATTTCAAAAACAACAGAGAGACACTGTAAAAAACATCTTTAATTCATGGTAAATACCAGCAGCTGCGGTTTCCAGAATGTTACTGTTAAAAACGTTAAGATCCGTGAAAATACTGCAAAATTCTGGCAGCTGCACGAATTTTAAAATAGAGATGTTTTTTTTACAGTGCACAAAAGCTGACTGGCAACTCGCCAGTTTTTTAAATTCAATTTCATTGAAAACAAAACAATTATAGAGAAAATCAATAAAATGAAAAGCAGCAGAAAGAAGGAAAAATATTGTAATATCTGTTCATTTTATTCCAAGACAAATATATAAATTTACTAAAAACAAAAATAACAAAAACAAAAAATCCTGGTAAGAAGTTGTGTTTTTGCGGAGTAAACTGCGAATCAGAAATGTAAAAAAAAAAATGATTTAGCTCCATCTGTCTTTCTGCCAACTCTGACCAGATCAGTTTTCCTGCAGAAGAACAGAATCCCACAGCATGATGCTGCCACCACCATGTTTCACAGCGGGGAGCATCATCTCCCTCCACTGCTCGTTTCAGCAAGAAGGCAGTTAAAGTTCAAACTACGTCACATCTGGCATGTTTCCCATCGGAGCCTCTTTGCAAACATTCTGAGCAATATGCAAATAACTTCACTGTGATTGGTGGAAAAGTGGATCAAACGCAAACAGCCGCGTGACGTCAGCAGAAACGCGGAGCTTCCTGCAAAAAGCAACAGCTTGAAACATTTTTCTCATTTTATCTCAGAACTTCACTGCAAAAACAAAACCGGACCAAGTATTTTTATGTAGTTTCTAATGCAAATATCTAGAAAAAGACAAAACTAACTTCAGTAAGAAATAGAGGTTTAAGTCTTTAATATTGAATTAGTGTTTCTTAATCAATATTAAGTAAATATTTACTTCAAAAAGCTTTTATGTCTTGTTGAAAGTAAGTTGGAAATTAGTTTTGTCTTATTTCTAGTGAACAAAAATGTCTGCTCAAAAACAAGACACAGATACTTGGTAAGATTTTGTGTTTTTGCAAGAGAGACAGAGATTCACTGCAAAAACACAAAATCTCACCAAGTATTTTTTTCTACTTCCAAGTGAAAATATCTTAGTTCACTTCAGATAAAACAAAACTAAGATAGAAGTAACTTTTCAGCAAGATGTAGGAGCTTATTTCAAATAAACTGGGCTTTTATTTTGGTTATGATCTGGAACTAGAACTCTGGTTGCTAGGAGACGGGCGGGGTGGGGTTGCTAGGTAACGGCGGCAGTACAACCAGAACTTTTACATTAATATTTAGGAATTATTTACATAAAACAAGCTACTATATCTTGCTGAAAAGTGACTTTGAGTTATTTTTTCCTATATCAGGGAACTGAGATGTTCTCAGTTATGCGGGATTTTTTGCAGTGCGGCGTTAATCCCAGCTCTGCTCCAAATATCCACCAGTTCCGTTTGTTCACATCAGAATCACTCAAAGGGAGCTATCAGTGGCTCTGCTGGCTGTTATTGTCCCATCCATCATGCTGACGTCCCGTCACTGACGGTGGTCTCTGACGGCTCAGACATTTAAAGTGAGGATACCTCCAGGCTGGAATCTGCAGTAATCCAATCTGCAGGCCTGATAAATCAGAGGATGTGTGTGTGTGTGTGTGTGTGTGTGTGTGTGTGTGTGTGTGTGTGTGCGTGTGCGTGTGTGTGTGTGTGTGTGTGTGTGTGTGTGGACACCAGCAGCTATGAGCGTTGGTGGGAAACTGGCTTCCCTCTCAGTGTGGATGATGCATGTGTGATTAGCATCACTTTAAAGCAAACGCCTTTACATACATGCATGCATGTCGGTGCATTAAGAAGGGGGTTCAGGTGCCTCTCTGGTGGTATTTAGGCCCTTCATTTGTGAGGAATCCAGCATCATTATCCCAAAGTGTTGCCAGCTGGAAGCGCTTGGGAGTTCCCATTTGAACTCGTTGTGTGTTCTGAAGATGCAGCGAGATCAGGAGAGTCAGATCGCGCTAATGAAAGCCCAAGTTCTGGTTCCAAAACCCCCCGATATTCATGAGCAGCAGAATCTGGGGCCGCGCTGCTGATGAGCTCATAAACTCTGCAGCGGTGCCACCCAGAGCCACAGCGGCGGAGATTCACACACTTCAGAGCAAAACTGACTGAGCGACGGCAGCAGGGGTCACTCAGGAGGAGCCAAAAGTATTCGTCCGAGAAATGATTTAATATTTAGAAATGACATCATCAGACCAAAATATAAAGGAAAGTGGAAATTTTGGCATCTTAAGGACCAAAATGATCATAAAAATAACAAAATAAAGCAGAAGAACATTTTTCCAAATCAGTTTCTTCCAATAAAAAAAACTTTTTTTTCAAGCAGAAACTGAAGTTGTGTGTCTGGTGAAGTTTTGATTTAAACGTGTTTGATTTTAATTTGGTGGGTAAAAAATCCAGAAATTTTGCTCAAGTCTGAGCAGAGATACTTCATAATAAAATAACTCAAGGAAAAGTAAAAAGAGTAATAAAAATACATAAATAATAAAATAAAAGCTGCATCATGATCCTCGTGTTGCTACTTGCCTGCAGCTTTACAGCAAAAAAAACAAAACAAACAAAACAAACCCCAATAATTTCATATTAATGCAAGAAATAATATCTAAAAATTATTATTACTTTTTAAATTGGCAAATTTGTTTTAAAAAAAAAACTGACATGGTGAGTGGAAACAGCGACTGGCTTTTCTATAATGTCAAATAAGATCACAATAAATCATTTTCAGACATCTTAAACTTTTCTCTACATTTTTATTAGAGAAAAAATACATTTGACAAAAGAAATTTGACTTTTTATTGATATTAATTGATGTTTAGAGTCACTGCTAAATGCTAAAAGCTAAAATCCTTTTGCATCGTCAGATTTCTATCACTCATCTGGGGTCAATATTGATGCTGCGTACCCCATTTACTCTGAGACTCCTAAATAAAATCCAGTATAATCTGATGGCAGGATAAAATCCAGATAAAAACAAATAAATATTTAAGTTGCAATGAAGCAAAGTGTGAATAAATGGACGGCTTCAGTTTCCTGCTTCACTCAGTAAAATCCACACTGATGGAAAAACAAGCAGTGTTTTATTACAGCTTCTAAACATCTAACTGTAAACTCATTCTTATTGATTACAAAATATTCATTTTCCAATCAATGAAAACATTTTGGCCACTAGATGGCGATGTTAGTCCAGCTTGGTTTCTCCTTCCACCTGCTACCAGAAACTACTTAATAATATATAAAGTAACACAGCATTAAATAATAATACTGTTTAAAGTATTATAAATATTATAAAGTTTAAAGAAATAAATCAACTTTATCCAGACAGAGTGTGTGAATGAGAGCAATATCTGTTAATTAGTTAAATGTTAAATGTTGTAATTAAAGCATTAAATATTTCTGAGAACTGCCAAACATTATACTAAAGGAAGAGCACGAGTACTAACTGAGTAGTTACATTACTCAGTTACTTTTACTTGAGTAATTTTATTGTGAAGTATTTCTACTCTTGAGTAAAATTTCTGAATTTTCTTCCCACTGAATGAAAAACAAACAAGTTTTAACCAAAAATTCACCAGACAGACAGAAACCTGCAGATTCTATTGAAAAACACTGATTTGGAAAATTTTCTTTTGCCTGATTTTGTTATTTTTGGTTCCTGATGTGAATTATTGTCATTTTGATTCTTAACATACCAAAATTTCCACTTAACTTTTGGTTGGTTTGATTTAATGTTTGATTTTTAAACATTAAATGATGGATAATGTGATTAAACTTTGATAGTGACATTCCCTCTCACTGCAACAAACGGTGTTTTCATACGTTCTGATTTATTTTAAATGCTAATTGTGTTTTTAGAAGCTTAAAATTACAAACCCAAGGATGTTTTTTTTTTATAAACCTTTTATTTTGTGTCCTATCCATAAATTTAGCAGGAAAAAAAATAAAAGGGAAAGAAAGAGCTCAGAGTGCAGAAAGAGAGAAAAATCAATAACATCACTGTTTCAATAGTTATTGAAACTATTCTTCAGGAAAACATTGAATGATTTGCTCTTTGTAGGAGCAAAACAGAAACATATATTTTCCTCTTCATGCAACCGTGAAGCATGTCTTCTTAAAGCTGTGTGTAAAAGGGACCATGGGAAATGAACTTGACAAATGATCCAGCAAATTGCTTGACATTTTCATTGTTTTCATTATTGTGCCCCAGTTGGGTGTAATTCGAACCGTCCCTTAATGTGACTAAATGTTCCCTGATTGAAACGAGTTCTTAGCGGCGTGTTCCCAGGGGGTCGGCCCGTTTTGCACCATGAGCTGAAATCCATCCTGTTTGGCTCCGTCTTTACATTCAGACTGCATGGAGGCAGGCAGGCATGCACACTGCAAAAACACTCAAGCTAACCAAGTTTTTTTTGTCTAATGTCTGGTGGAAATATCTTATTGTGAAATGAGGCAAAACTAATTTACAAATATATTTTCAGCAAGACGTAGGAGCTTGTTTTAACTCAATAACATAAATATTGATAGAAAGTCATATTCCCAGATAAGAAGGGAAAAATCTGCCAGTGAAAGTATGACTATTTGATCAATATTAACAAATGATTAACTTTAAACAAGCCTCTATATCTGGCTGAACATTTACTTCTAAGTTAGTTTGTCTTATTTCACAATACATGCAACATAACCTGAACAAAACGTGTTATGTAAGACGTTGTGTTCTGCATGTTTGCTCCTGAAGGGAGAAAAATGGAAACATACCAAACGTTTTAGTTGGACAAGGTGAAAAATCACAGGCAAAAAAGATGAAAATTGACTTGCAACTAACTTTTCAGCAAGAAATAGAATCTTCTTCAATCAATAAACCATAAATATTACTGATAAAAATAACTAGAACTTTTTCACCAATATTAAGGATTTATTGATCTAAAACAAGCTCTGGCCTCTTGATGAAAGTTACTTGTTAGTTTAAACTCTACTAAAATGTTTGAACTTGAAATTGGACCAGAAAAACTTGGTAGGATTTAGTTTTTTGCAGTGCAGAAACACTCAGACTTACAAAAACCTGCCTCCCTCCCTGCAGCCCTCCGCCTCGCCGCCCTCACCCTCCTTCCCCTTTGAGCCGTACGTGTCCGCTCCCTAATTGGTGGCTCTTTTTTCAAAGGACTGATTATGTGTGTATATGTGCAGAGGCATCCTCTCTGTGCAAGGCGTCCATCTCCAACGCCAGAGGGGACAAAAGAGGCACCCGCTCCTCCTGTTGGGGCAAGGGGGCCGTTGACACCAATAAATCCCCCCATCCACTTCCTCCCCGGTGTGTTGGGGTTATGTCAGGAATGTCCTGGGTCCATTGTCCCCATGGCGCTCTGTTTTTGGTAACCCATCACCAGGCATTTTCTGCTGCTTACACTGCCTCCTCTCTCCCCCTTACACACCATAAATGAACACACACACACACACAGATAAATGCATGTCCACACCCTGTGGGCTGTGTGTCCCCTGGTCCCGGACTCTGAATTGACCACCGCCGCTGAATACGGCAGACAGGCAGGCGTCAGGACATCAGGTTCTGAAGCCCAGTGGGGGAAAATACGGCCAATTATTTTCACCTGTTTGGCTCCGCGCTGGAGAACGAAGTGAAACTAAAGTCTGAGTGTCCGACACGCCACTTCCAAGGTTTCCTCTGTCATTTAAGAGGCTCATTTAAATCAAATCCAATTTTATCTGCGTAGCAAATTTCAGTAACAACAGATTTACATCATAAAAACACAAAATTCAACAATTAAAACATTAAAATTTTCCAAGTTCCATCATTTAAACGTCAAAATGTTGATTAATGTTTTATTGATTATGTTTCTAACCAGGTGGGTTGTTAGTCCAGATCTGAAGGAACTCATTGTTTTGGCTGTTTTTCAGTTTTCTGGAAGCTTGTAGAAGCTGAAAGCTGCTTCTCCATGTTTGGTTCTGGTTCTGGATTCAGATCAGAACCAGAACCAGAAGAGCTGAGGGTCTGGAAGGTTCATACAGCAGCAGCAGAGCTTGAATGTATTGTGGAATTTAGACGAGAGGACGAGCAGCGCCACACGGGGGATGATTGACATCGCTAAGACCCGCCTCCTGGCTCTGATTGGTTGTTTCTAGTTGGCACTTGGAGAAGTTATGGATAATAATTAACTCATTTTTACCAGGACAGACACGTTAAAGGTGCAGGATGTAACTTTTATGAACATTTTGTTTTTTTCATATTTGTTAAACTTTCACAGCATATGAAAAGATCAACCTCCTCCCTGAGCTATGGAGAAATGCACCACTCTCAACTAAAAACAACCGATCAGAGCCAGGAGGCACGTCTTATGGCTGTTAATCATGCTCATGTACGAGCTGCTAAACGTTCAGTGATTTCTTAATAATGAGAAAAAAAAATACACCAGTATATTATTTCTCTCATAATATGGGAAAAATCTTGTTATGATGACAAATAATCTGCCAGTGTAACCAGAACTGGGTTGCTAGGCGACGGGCTGGGCTTGTCTGGGGTTGCTAGGTAACGGCACCAGTGGCACTAGAACCTTTTCATCAATATTACGTATTAATGACGTAAAAGCAGCTCCAGTATCTTGCTGAAAAGTTACTTGTAAGCAGAGTTTGTTAGTAACTAGTTAATGTACCTGAGTAACTTTATTGGGAAAAAATTAGGAGTATTTTTACTGCGCTGTACTTTTTACTTTTACTGAAGTAAAGTTATGCTGAAGCAGCACTGCTTTGCTTTTTGGTTCTCCACCAACCTCTGCTTGTTGTTTAACTTTTGTCTTATCATAATTGCACTGAGATATTTGTAGTAGAAACTAAACTAGAAAATATTTGGTATGATTTTGTGTTTTTGCAGTGTTCATTCAGTCTCTCATCCCAGCCATGCATCCAGTCAGCTCTTTCTAAGCCCTGCCACCTTTCTGTCATGTTTCTCCCTCCGTATCACCTGGCCAGTGTTGAGCTCACACCAGTGCCAGCAGACACCAGCAGCCTGGTTCCCAGTTTGGCGGGCGGATCGCCAGGCATGTTTTCTGCTTGTGTGGGTAAATGTTTGGAAGCTCAAACCAGTAGGTGGCTTGTGCACATGTCGCGAAGCAAGGCGCCATTGCGGCCTAAAAAACTATTAGGCTCTGTAAATACACACTGTGGCGAAAGTAAACATTCTCAGCATGCCATGTCGGTGCACTGGGGAGACTGGGAGACGGCGGCGTGAGGGGGAGCAGCGGCAGGAAGCAGGCGGATGAAGAAATTATTGATTCTCACTCACAGACCCCCAGAATTAGACTTCAACATATTTTTACTCAAGTCCTGAGTAACTGATCAAATGATCAATCAGTTAATATTTAAAAATTACATAATCACATCAAACATACTAAATATAAAGTTCAGTGGAAATTTTGGTATTTTAAGAACCAAAATAACAATAATTCATGGAAGTAACAAAAAAATAACAAAATCAGGCGAAATAAAATGTTTCCAAATTAATTTCTTTCAATAATAAACGTATAAAACTTTAACAGAAACTGCAGGTTTGTCTCTGAATTTTTGTTTCTCAATTAGTGGATAGAAAATCCAGAAATTTTACTCAAGTAGGAGAAGAAATACTTCATAATGAAAAGACTCAAGTAAAAGTAAAAAGTACAGCGTAATAAAATTACTCCTAAAAGTAATTTATTTTTTTTGTATAAAATGTGACTCAAGTAAATCTAAATACCCAATTCTGCTGTTCTGACTGTAAAAACTCAGCATGTATGATGTGTGTGTTGTAAAGATGAAAAGGACGTGTTTGACTTTAAAACAATATTAAAAGCAATAAAACAGCAGCTGTTTCCTCATGTCATTTGGGTAACAAAGATCACAAAATATCACCAAGTATTTTTGTCCTGTTTCAAGTCTGAATATCTTAGTATAAATCAAATAAGACAAAAATAACTTGCAAGTAGCTTTTCAGCAAGATATTGCAGCTTGTTTTAAGTCAACAATTCTTGAATACTAAAAATTCTTTATGAACAGTTTCTTGTAAATTTGCTTTGTCTTGTTTAAAATCTACTAAGATATTTGCATATTTTTTGTGTTTTTGCAGTGTGGTGTCTTCTTCTACTTTCCTATTTCAATTAGGTTTACTAATCTCTGTGTAGTTGCACTTTGTGAACAACTGTAATTTGATTTGACATTACATTCATTTTAACATTTCATATATTAATTTACATGAAAGTATCCCTGAATAAAATCTGCAAGTTTATCTAGTGCTGTTTAATATTTACAAATTATTGACTTAAGAAGCTCCTAAATCTTGCTGAAAAGTTTCAAGATGTCAGATTTTTGCACTAGAAACTAGATTTTGTGTTTTTGCAGTGCAGGGCTGTGATGCATGTGGCAGGAAGCGCAGCTCACCATGGAAACAGGGCTGAGAAAATGCTCTATTTCCAGCCCTGAAAGTGCAACGCCGCCCACAGATCTATTTTTAGCTCACACTTTGGGCACACAGTAACTGCTGCGTCTATAAAGAGTTACACCGGATTGGCTCATCCCCAAGCATGACTACCAGAATGTGACTCTCACACTATTTGCCTCTATAAAATGATAAAAGCACAAAACATTTGGGGCAGCCAGGATGCTACAGAGGATGAGTATCACCTTGAACTGACAATATTTAGATGTTATTAGTTTTTAAATTGGCAGCATGGACGAATTATTGGTCTATATCAGTTAAAACTGCTTTGTTGGTAAAATACATGCCAATAATTAAACATGTTAGAAATGCAATCATGTGGAGAAAAAGAGCAGAAGGTTTATATTCAGATTTTTTGTCCCAACTTGAAAAAAAGCATCCCCACAGCATGACGCTTCCACCATCGTGTTTCACCACGAGGATGCAAATAGGGCCATTTAATGCATAAATTTAAACTGTAATTATCAAGCCGTGTAATTTCCGATCCAACATGCCTGAAAATAAATGGCTGAAGTACTGCCTCAAGACACAAAATGATCAACTGAGTTGTAAAACAAATTTTAAGGGCTAAAGTTGAACGTTTCTAGTATTTCTACCATAAATAACAAATTTACAGCTGATGTATACTACAGTGTTCTTCTTATCTATTGTTGTTTTTTCAATGTGGCACTGTTTTTTAGTGCATCTTATATTATTTATTCGGTTTAATTTCGAAAATCCGGGAAACCGGAACTCACGGAGATAGCACTTCCTGTTTAGCGATTTGCTTCGTTTTCAGCTTGTTTATGGCCTGTAAGTTCCCACTAATGTTTATTTCACACGTAGAAGCAGATATCTGCAGTGAGCAGCTCATTTTATGGAGAGCAATAGTTGGTGATATTTTCAGTTGGTGTAAGTTGTTCATGTGCCTCTGAGCTGTTAGCATATTTAGCATTTACGCTACATGTCAGTTCATTATCTTGGTGTGTGTTTTTCTTTTTGCAGGTTCACTCTGACCAGTGGTGAGTCAAACAGAGCTGCTGCTGCTGCATTTGGGAAGAGTCGTCTGTCTGATCGAGGTCAGTGTTTTTACACAAAATCCCATGAAAAACAAGGAAACATTTTGTTGCTGCAATTTTTGTTTTGCAAAAGAACGCAGAGGAGTCACCAAGCAAATATGACCTACTCATCTGTTCAACTTCAACCTGTAAATTAGCAGTGGCAGGAACAGAAGATAAGCAGTAGAGACTGAAATTAACACTCCTGGTAAGAATGTTTTTGACATGTCAGCGTTGGATTTCCAATTTCTAAAACTGCATGACAAGCAAAAACGTCAAGCAAGTGGAGAAAAAATGGCTTTTTTAGTAACAGGATCACAGCAGACGCAATCGCTAAGGCGACATCTCCAGTTTCTGATGCAGCAGAAGCAACAGTTTGACAGGCATGAATGTACACCAACATACACTGACTGTACCCGGCCTCCAGACACCACAGCTTAGATTTGGTGGTACGGAGATGGAATGCCGGGTATGATCTGTGGTAACTGTGTGTGTGTGTGTGTGTGTGTGTGTGTGTGTGTGTGTGTGCGCGCTATCTAATACCCTGTCATCATCAATAACCTCAGCTGTGCTGACTCACTGGCTTTTACAACTTTGAGGTTTGGGTTTTACTCACAGCCACAGACCGTATAGTCTCTGGTCTCTGTCTTCCTAACACACAACCCAATGTGCTACGAGTGCGTGTGTGCGTGTGTGTGTGAGTGTGTGTGTGTGAGTGTGTAGTCTTTTTGGCAACATGTAGGTGTGGGCGTGTCGTTCATGTTTGAGTGAAAGCCACTGCAGACCCCAGTCCCTCCCAATCTGACTCCAATCCATCATAATTGGCAGTCATCAAGGGACAGGACGTTTGCCGCCGAGCGTGTCCCCCTACACCCCCTCCTCCTCCCCATCCACCCCTCTCCCCCCTGTCCACCCCCCTCCCCCCTCCCCCTCCCCCTTCTGCCCGTTCAGCTCCCCATCAGCCCCAAACTAATTGTCTCCAGGCCTTTATTCAACCCTCCTTACAGCCAGTAAATGTGCGCTTTATCTTCCACTCACATGAGGGTGTTGATGTGTGTGAGGCGTCCAAACGGTATTTATTATTGTGGGTCCATTTATACGCTGATGAAAGCACAGACAGGCTGTGACAGACTATAATAACACTGAGCACATGACGGGGTAAAGGCCACCGGAGAGTTGACTTTTATATGGATGCAATGTGACGTTGATGATGATGATGATGATGACGCTGTTTGGCTGCTTTTTATCCTCTCGCTTTCAATAGCGCGTCAATCAGCATCGTGCCTTTTAGCCACAGCGACTGCGAATCTAAATCAAGTTCACATTTTGAGGAAGTTTAGATTAAGCTCTTTGGTATTTGAATAATTTCATCTCATGGTGTGAAATAAATGCGTTGTTACTTATGAGTCAGCCATATTGGATGGCTGCTTTGCCTCAAAAATGCTTGATTTGTGTTGATGAGAGAGACGTTTGGTGAATCTAAAAAAGGATTTTGAACCAAAAATGTTTTTACATTTTAATAAGACATACTGGTTTGTAAATTTATACTTCAAGTACTTTTAGTTTTTATCAGTGGTGGCTTCTGCTAACAAAAACGTCAGTTAAATAATTTTCTTCAATGTAAATAACAAATTGCATAAAACACGCCGATGTTTTTTAGACTGGTGGACTTCTTACCATGACATTAGTCTGGTTAGGACTGTGTTCCTTTGATTATCCATTAGCTTTAGCTTCTGAGACCAATCTGGATTTATATTAGCGGACGATAGCAAGAGAGCTAGGTAACGTTAACTGCTTAAAACCTTTTAACAGAGCCGTACTTTAAGAAAATCCTAATTTGACTTGATTCCCATTTCTGGGTTGAACATCTATGAAGTCCTGGATAAACCTCAACTTCAAATTGAACAAGAATCCAGACCTAAACTCGCCACTTTTAAAGTGTGATTTCTGTTTCTAAAATAAGCTGCATTCACACCAGCCCTGTTTAGTCCGCTTTAATCGAACTCCAGTCCGGTTCTGTAGAAAGTCCGGTTCGTTTGGGGAGAAGTGAATGCTAAATCCACCGAAAACACAAACTAGCCGCCTACTAACCTCAGTCTGAGTTTGGTTAAAGTGAACTCTGGTGGATGTGAACACCAAACAAACTGGAGATGGCTCCAAAGGCAGGAAGTGGGCGACAATGCAGGGCATTCTGGGTAAATACAACCAAAATAGTGCTAGAGAAATCCTACAACCACTTAGGCTGACTCTCCTCCATTTTTGTTTACACTTCATGAAGAAGGAAATTGCACTCAGCATCTTTTTCAGAGGTTTTCATGTCGTTTCCTCCAGTAGTTCTTGGTGCAGCGCCCCCACAGGCGAGGAGGGGAACAGGTTTTTCGATGCCCCATTCTCCCCAATCAAACTGAAGAAAACCTGAGTAGTTATGAAATCTGACTCCTTTTATAGCCAGTAACATAAAACTGAAAGTATTCTTGGTGAACATAATTATTTGTAAAGAATTGAGGAATTATCCGACCATGAGAATCTACTAGGTGTGCAACTGTCGGGCTGAAGCAAGAGCGAAGTATTGCCTTTCACACGCTTCTAAAATCCTCTCCAGGCAGAGCCTGAAAGGGTTACTGTTTCCCAAAGTACCTCATTCTGCGCAGCAGAGAGGGGGCGGCTGAGTGGCGCCGCCGAGTCAGAGACGCAGTTTCTAAAAACCCCGAGACATCATCAAGAAAGAAGCTGACAGTAAGGAAAGCAGCCCCCCTCCTCCTCCTCCTGGCGCGCTGCCGCTCCTCTCCTCTTCTCTCCTCTGCTGACCAAATCCCATCAGCGGCTGTGTCACAATAACCGGGCGGCAAGTGTCAAAAATCCAGCTCTGGCCGCAGAAACACACAAATCACTTTCAGGCACACGAGATGCGCTCACTGGAAACGCTCCACACGCTCAGCCACAGCCCCGTTTAAGTCGCTGCTCGCATTTAAACACTAATCATATAAAGTCCATAAAAGGAGAGGCGTTTATAGAAAATGAGCGTGCGTAATTGGGCCATATCTGTTTAACTCGCGCGCTCTCTTAATTAATAGTCTGCTAACTTGAAAAACAGCTGACCATTGTTTTATATGCGCTTTGTTGGGGTTTTTTTCTTTCCCTCTGTCTCAGGGGCGGTCAGACTCCAACAGGCGCCGGTCTGCTCCATTCCACCTCTACACAAATACCTCAGTGGAACTTGTGTGGAGCTTCCAGACCCCAGACGCTTCGCCATTTCATCATTTGACACTGTTTGACATGTCTGAATCATATTTTACGCATTATGTTAACACCTCGGATCCCTGGAAGCCAGCGTGCGCGCAGACAGTAGACAGTGGAGATGAATGTCGTGGCTCTGCCGCCCCACTCCCACTTCCACAGACTCCCACCCCTCTCTCTCTCTCTCTCTCTCTCTCTCTCTCTCTCTCTGACAAATGAATGCCAGTTCTGTGGAGGCGCTTCAGGTATGTGTTGCGTTGTAAATCAGGCTCTTTTTTAAAAACCCAGCGACGCGCAGGCAGTCCACACAGAGCCACTGAAACTTGTGCGGTTAAGTAACTGCTTAGCTGTCTGCACCCAGGGCCGCATTCAGGGGGATCCGGGCCCCTGGG
Organism: Poeciliopsis turrubarensis; assembly: GCA_010277015.1. NCBI lineage: Eukaryota > Metazoa > Chordata > Actinopteri > Cyprinodontiformes > Poeciliidae > Poeciliopsis > Poeciliopsis turrubarensis. Next base: position 539,658 of record VMRN01000091.1, on the reverse strand, counting down.
CTGGAGTTAAATTGGTGCCTGACGTGCAGATTCAAAGTTTTAGGCTTCTTGTATCCATTTATTTCCAAATGGAAACAGCATACATGCTTAAAAAAGAGAAAATGCCACAATAAATGAGCCAGGTCTGTTTGGGACAAACTGAAATCCTCATGTGTTTTAATTCACTTGTTTTTGGTGCATAAAATCCAACGTAGTAAAAAACTAAACTTGATTTGGGTTTATTTGAACCCTCTAAGACTAAAGTCCAGCCTTGAGTGGATCGTCTTCATGCTATTGCGTGAATATGACACCAAACAGAGAGATAAGACAAAATCCAGGCTGCACAATGCAAGTGGATTTTAGCAAGTCTGAAATATTAGCCATACGATTTTGTTTGCAGATGTCAGTTTGCAGAATGATGCTTAGCACTGGCTCAGTCCCAAACAGTGTTAGCTGATGTATCCTGATTACAAATCCTGCCGAAACAGTTTGATTTTTTCTCGCCATGTAAAACAGAAAATCATGCAGCGGATTTGATTTTTATGAGTTTTGTTGAACTCATAAAAACTCAGAGAAAGTTAAAAACTGTCATGAAACTTGTGCTTGAGAAAGTTTGTGCGTTGCTAGCGGTTCCTGTTTTGTCCTCAAACATGTTAGCAAGTTTAGCTTTAAAAATGAGATTTAAAAACTGTTTGTTTCTGTCTGACAAAAATCACAAAGCAGTTTTTAACGTTGGCTAACAAACCACAAAGGTTTTAATAACTAACTGAAAAGCTGAGTGTCTTTTAGCTGCGAAATTTACAAAATGTATCAGAAACATCGATTAAGTGAATTGTGAAGTTCTAACAAGTTATTTTACCAGTGTAAAATGAACACAATAAGGTTTACTACCTATTTTTACAGTACATGCCCCCTCTGGATATAAAACACTTTTTAAAGCAACATTTTCACTTTATTGCAGATTTGATCATTTTTGCAGTGCTCTTTATTGGTCTTGCACTTAAAAATATGATTTAATGTAGTAATTTTGTTATGCTTCACAATATGTTTTGATGATTTAATGAAAATAAAGTTTTGATAACGGGATTTTCAGAGGCTCTGACTCAACCCTAGCTCAGACGTCTTTTTTTTTTTTTTCGGACTAAACTTGTCGTCTTCAGATGTCTTTTTTTACAGTGTACACACCCCTCTGCACAGACACTCTTTTAAGCAACATTTTCTGACACTAAAACACGTTGAAAAGATAGACTTTATTGCTAACACGTGTAACCATAACATATACACTGATATGCCTTACTTTTTTCTTTATTTCTTTTTTTTTTTTTGTCACTTTTAGAAATATTCAAGTAGACATCTTCCATATTTTTTTTCTGGTAATATTCTGCTATTCTCTTTCCTTATGCTCTATACTCACAAATCGTTAAAATAATAAATAAAACATACAGATTTGCTTATTCCTACAATACTAAGTATCCAAAAAAAAAAAAGAAAAGCTGAGTTCACGCCTTTATATATATATATTTATATATATATATATATTTATATATCTTTAACCTCAACTTTTTTACAGTTTAATTAATATTGATATTAATATTTTACAAAAACTCTAGGCAGCATTGCAGTGAAATAACAAACAGCATCATTGTTCAGTTGATGAAAAAAAAAGGTCACCTCTTGGAGAAGTGTAGCATATTATGAATTCCTTCATCAATGTCTCATAAAAATATATTTATATAAAAAAGCTCTTCCTCGTGAAGTGCTCCTGGAGGAAAAAAAAAACAAAACAATGTTTGAATATGGTCCAAGTTCAGTTAGAAAAAATAGCTGCATTTTTTTCTCTCCCTTAAATATGTACATTGTTGGTATTTCACTTAAATGCCATATAAAAAAATAGATCTGCTATGGTGCCCACCTCTGTAGAGAGTTAACAGTGCAATTGAAACTGTATTTCCAGTCCGCTTCCTTGGAGTGAACTCAGCACGAACACTTGCACTCTGAGATGATTGGGTATTGCACCTGTATCCACGTACAGTATTTCTGTCTTAGAAAGCCCTGGCAGTACCACCGCAGGAACGTCTTGCTGATGGACTTGACGGGCTTGCAGGACATGCCCTCCGGGAAGGAGCAGGAGCGCTCGGAGGAGCAGTTCCCCTCCTTGATGTATCGCGGCCAGAACCTCACGCCCAGGTCCTTCCAGGTGTACACCACGGGGCAGTACGTGTAGGTCCACAGAAGCTGCAGGAATTTCCTCCGCGCTTTCTTGCCCACTTTTAACCGCTTCCCGTAGGGGGTCTCCGTGAGGTCCAGCTTTTTAATCTCGTTGGGCATGTGGCCCGGCGGCTTCCACTGGGCGTCCGGGGACGTGAGGTTGACCGGCAGCGGCGCGCTGATGGCCATGAAGTTGGGGTCGAAGTGGCTGCCCAGCTTCTTCCGCAGCGGCTTCTCGGCCAAGTCCTGCTCCCGGGGGTCGTACTCCGGGTCCGGGTCCTCCTTCAGGTCGGGGACGGGGAGGTGCTCGCTGGGCAGCGGACGGAGGCGGAAGAAATGCTGGGAGACTCCGAGGTGAACGCACACCAGCGCGTAAACCAGGAGCGTCGGTGAGAGGCCCATTATTCCCTCCTTGGTGCCGGTTCTTCTCTATTTTGGGTGAGGGGAAGGGAAGGGGGTGGGGAGGGGGGCAATAATGAATCAGTTGTCTGCAAGGCAAGGCGTCATAAGTTCAGTCCAAAGCTAGAGGCGGCTGTGTTTGGCTGACATGAAGCTCGGATTTGCACAAAAAAGCGCAAAAACTTCAGTATTCAAGCTGCTGCTGCCTCACCCCGCTCCCTGGATTCACTTTGGGTTTCTCCGGGTTGTCATGGTTACCCTTTTTTGGGGGTGGGGGGCACTGGAAGCAACGGCGATGACAGCGGCCGAGAGGAGAGCAGCATGGAATGAATGAGGAGCAAAATCCAACTTCTGACTGTCACCAGCTGGAGGTGGCTGATATTTTTACGCAGGACTCGCGCTTCACGTCGCCTGACGCGCCGATGTTTGCCAAAAAGTCCCGGAGCAGCGCGCGCAGTCCCGCGAACATGCGGTGTTTGATTGCGGGTCCTCCCTGCACTCTCTGTCGCAAGCTCAGCTCAACAAATAAGATCCATTCATATTTCCAGAGGATGTTCCAACTCGCAGATTGTTATTCTGATTATTTCTGATTTCAGGTGAAACAAACAAACAAACAAAAAAAGAATCTTGAAAATGAGAGTTCAGAGTTCGTCTGAATGCAGCATTGCTGAATCCGCTCAGAAAAAACAACTCATGACGAGACAATCCAACAATCTGGAGCTTCGGGTTCCTGAGGGACCTGCACACCTCCTTCCTCCTGCTCCTCTGCTCTCTGCTGCCGCTACAGAAGCTCCTACCGGGTGTCTGCAGGAGTCTTTGCGCCGGAGCTTTTCACTGTGTGTGAGAGAGGAGTGTGTGTCTGCAGCGAGAGGAGCGCAGTCCCAAGTTAAATATCCGCCTCCGCCGGTACAAAGTGTCAGAGAGGCCTGCCCACCCCGGCCACTTTCACTCTGATTGACAGCCCGGGGCTTCGGGGATGGTGGGGGGGATATCAGCCGCTAGACACGCATCAGCAGGGTCCTAAAGCTCCGGTTGTTCAGGAGCAGAAACGACGTTTGAAGAACTTTCAGCAAAAAGACTCTGAGCTGCTTTCATCATCAGCAGCAGACTAATGGTTTCAATGCGCCGTCAGGATCAGGACGGAGAGCTGCAGGACCAACTTTCCCATCAAACTGATGGAGCATTCCACCTTTGTTCATCAGGACTTGGGTCTGCACAGGAACTGGCCCCGCTGAACCCCAGAGGTCACGAAATAGGCTCGTAATTAAGGGGCTATAAATGACCAGGGAGGACTTTCCCATAGCAAGCATCGCTTTCTGCTCCTGCTTCCCCAAAGTAACGTCAGGAAATCCTGCTGGCATATTAGCATTGAAATTCCCTTTTTACCTGTAATGTCCCCCAATTGGACCAGAAGAAGTGGTTATTTTTGTCACTGAGCAAAGCAGAGTTTTTGGAGGTTTTAGATGTTCCAACTCTCTGAATTGTGTGTTGGGTTGGCTTGTTGTGGCCACTAGAGGGCGTCGATCCAGCATGAACTGCCTTCACAAACCTGCTGCTGTTTGAGAGCAGAAATGGCAGAGAACCAAAAATCATAGTCAAGAAAGAGTAGCACCACTTTAACATAAGTAAAGTAGTGAAGTTTACTCAAGTACTGAAACTGATCAAATCATTTAATATTTAAAAATTACATCATCAGATGGATTAAATGTGCAGTTAAGTAGATTTATTTTGTATTTTAAGGATCTAATAAGTAACAAAAAAAAAAAAACAATCAGGCAAAATTATTTTTTTCCAAATCAGCTTCTTTCAATAAAAAACTTATAAACTTTAACAGAATCTACTGGTTAAAACATGTTTGCTTTTCATGCAACAGGGAGAAATTCCAGAAATTTAACTCAAGTAGAGAGTTGTAATATTCCAGCTCCACAGGTGTCGTTACCTAGCAACCCCAGCCAAGCCCAGCCCGTCACCTAGCAACCCCAGCCAAGTCCAGCCCGTCACCTAGCAACCCCAGCCAAGCCCAGCCCGTCACCTAGCAACCCCAGCCAAGTCCAGCCCGTCACCTAGCAACCCCAGCCAAGCCCAGCCCGTCACCTAGCAACCCCAGCCAAGCCCAGCCCGTTACCTAGCAACCCAGTTTTAGTTCCACTGGCAGATTATTTCTCTTAAAACATTTTTCTCATGTTATAAGTGAAATAATCTCCCAGCAAAATTTTTTTTTGGTACTTATATGAATTATTGCCATTCTGGTCCTTAATGTACCAACATTCCCACTTAAGTGTGTTTTGGTTTGACTTACGATGTAATTTGTAAATACTAAATTTGATCAGTTATTCTTATTTGAGAACAAGTTTAGGAGACTCTACTACTTCTGGCTGCAACTAACGATTATTAGTCTGTCACAAAATCCCAATTTTAAGATAACGAGAGATAAAACATGTCATGAGCTCGGTCTGCTCAGGTAGTACACGAGGTGAAGGGTAAATTAAGTCCTATTATCAAAAGGATGTTCTATGGAGCTCTGGTAGTGTCAAAAAATGTACATATTTTGGTGGTTTCAATATTTATTCTCTTTTGTGAAATGTGGCTAAATTTATTGTAATTTTTTGTTTTTTTACACTAAATTTAAAAACCTCCTTCAATAGGCGTCGAATATAACCATTTCTTACCCCCCCGCCCCCCAAAATAAAAAACAAGAAATAACAGACATGTGAAAATAGGTAAAGTAAGTAAAAACCTCCAGTTTTGTTTGTGGTGCCAACATATGACAAACCCAAAACACCTGGATATTTTTCATTTTTTACTAAAACGTGTAGTAAAAAACAAATTAAATTTGTTTTAATTTACCTCAGCTGAATCAATCTTTGCTCAGTTAATGTCCACAGATGAATCTATGGTTTCCAAAAGTTTGTCGATGATATTTCTAAAAACTTTATTTGCTACATAATGAAAGCAAAGTACAAAAAAAGAAAAATCCAAATAATTTTGTCTTCCACCGTCTTTCTGATGAAATCCACCAACTGTCGGCTTTATTCCGGTACAAAATGAGTTTGTAATTGGTGAAAAAAAAATTAATTTAAACCCTTCTGGAAACCCTGTGGTGACCCAACAACACCAGAGGACCCACATTGATAATCTGGTTAATAATTAGAGTTGTGATGGAGACAGGAGCCAGCGGGCGGCGGGGACAGTACGGCTGAGCTGGCTACTGTAGGACCGGCGCTTCTCTTTGTCTCCTTCCGCAGGTCTTAGGGTGACGTCCTGAGAGACAAACCCCATGCAGGGACAAACACTTCCCCTCTCTGTGTCGTCAGAGCAAATACTGCAGCAGCTCCATCGTAAGTCGACCCCCGTTCTCCGGCTAATTAAAGACGAGGAGAAAAACGGGAAGAGTGGAGGATGGAAATGTGTGTAGAGGCGAAGGACGTGATGATGAGGAGGGAACGATGGCGCATTACAGGGAGTCTGCACATAGAAAATAGAGGGAGTGATTCCTGCCAAAAAACTCAGAAAGTTTGAGGTTAAGATGAGAAATTTTCTAGAAAATTTTCTGAGATGAATCTCAGAATGTCTGATTTTTCTTGTTGCAAATTTTCTGACTTTTGGAGCTCAGAAAAATTTCTTTTTTCTAAAAACATCATGTCTCATAATGTCTGAGTTTTTTTCTCTGATATTTGACTTTTTCAACCCTTCTGGAAACCCGGTGGTTTCTGTCCATTTTTCTTAAAAATGTCAGTTTTTTTTCTAGAAAATTTTGAACTTTTCAAACTCAGACATTTCCATGTTTTTTTTCCCAGAAATTTTCTGAGATTGATTTTAAAAAATTCTAGGAATTTTTTTTTTTTTTTTTTTTTTTTTTTTTTTTTTTACAAATTTTAAAAGTAGAATTTGTTTTTTTACTTTTAAACTCAGAAATTTCCTTTTTTGTTAAAAAAAATCTTAGATTAATCTCAAAATTTCAGTTTTTTTTCCTAGTAAATTTCAACATTTGGAGTTCGTAGTTCCTTGTTTTTTCTAGAGAACAGAAGGAATTTCTGAATTTGAGAAATTCTTGAAATTTTGTAGATCTAAAAAATTTCTCGCAAATTTTTTATTTTTCTTCCAGCTCAAAAATTTACTTGCATTTTCTAAATAATTTCTGAGATAAATCTCAAAATTTCTTAATTTTTTTTGTGGACATTTTCTGCTTTTTTCTCCTGCTGCAGGCAGAGGTAGCGGTGTAGTTTGTCTGTGGAATGGCTAATTAAATAACGACATTAAAGGGGCCTGGCTCGCTTTAACAAAGCTCTGATGAGGGGAATGCTGGGCTGGGGGTGGGACCCTCGGCCGAGGCGAGAGGTTGGGCTGCTGCTGAAAATTGGGCTTGTATAACAAGGGGACTTAGCTCTTTGGTTCTGCAGTGATTGTTCACGCTCCCTTAGGCTTCAATAGGGCGCATGTGAGGGTGCGTTGGGGGGAGCCGGGGTGCTAGCAGGTTTCCCCCAGGCACAGATTGGACCCCCTTCTTCTCATTTGTTCCTGAAAGCTGTGCACACATATAAACGCGGAAGGAGCGCGAACAGTCGCACACAAAGGGCTCAGCCCAAGGTCCAGACGGGAGCTTATCCTGCACAGGGGCACAGCGAGGGGCAGCGCTGGCCAGACTGGCTGGCTGTGCCCACTGGGGACGGCGAGAATGGCACAGAGGGGTGGATGGAGCCAGACCGCTTGGAGACGAGAGAGGAACGCAAACACAACACTGTTGGAAATAAAGACAAGAAAAACACCTTCCCAATCAGAGCCACTTCAACCAAATCAACATATTTATGTTCAAAACCTCACGTTCCCTGGGCAGAGACCATGGAAAGTTAGCTGGAAGGATGCTGGACTGTAACAGCAATTGTTACGTGAATTTTTTTCTCATTTGTCGTTGCAAAATAAAGCAGACAAAAACCCAAATTATTCACAAAAATGTCCTCAAAGTGCCTCTTGGGGAGCTGAGATACCTTGCACAAAGCTACTCCACATGCTATTGCTGATTGGCTCAACCTCCAAAAGCAGTGATGAGGAAGACCTTGGTATCCACTATGCATATTAATACATTAAATTCACATTTCATAGGTTTTCGTACTTCCATTTGAGCCTCAACTGTTTCTAAAAACAGTCTAAGTGCTTTGAAACCCACCCAGATGTTTTTTGTTGCCTGGAAAATAAGCCATTTCAAAATCCTCCCGTTTGTTGGGCACTGCGCCGTTACCTGGCAACGCCAGCAGAGCTCCAGCACATTTGGTCAGCTGGTTTTATCACTGCATTTGCTGTGGAATGGCTGCTGGAAAAGACCAGTGTTGTATTATTGACTTAAACCACTTGTTGCTTTCTTGTTGGCTGTGCAGGAGGCTCCACGTTTGCTTTTCAAAGACGTACAGTTGCATAATTGCGCAACAGTTTGTAGCCATTTTGATGCGCAAATGCAGACGTTGAGTTGAGGGCCCAGTTTTTACCAACTGGTATAATAAAGCAAACCTAACTTCATTATTTTTGAAATGAGGTATAAATCGGAATTTATTAAATTAAAGTACAATTTGGAATGACTTTGTGTTGATCTATCACATGAAATCCCAGTAAAATGCAACATAGTTTGCATTTTTAGTTTCTCAGTAAATCAGAATAAATTTTATTTACTTCTGATTTCAAAATTGTAAGATTTTAAGATTTTTTTTTATCTGTATTTTAAGATTTGAAGAATCTTAAGATTTAAAAAACTTAAAACGTCTTATCTTAAATATTAATAAATATAAAATATTTTAAATAAAGATTTTAAAGAATGTTAAGATTTTAATTTTAAGACTTGGTATCGTTACTATCAGTATTTGGACCGGTCCTCCCACTTCTGCTCTACATGTGTGAGCTTCTGCACGAGTCTGGAAAGAATCTTTCTTTTTCTGGAGACAAGACAGAAAGTTTCCTTTTCTTAAGCTGCAAAAACTGCAGAAGCTTCAAATTCCCATTTCTAAGATTAGACCCTGTTTATCACTTTAGTGAAACGCAGCATGAAAACCAGGTCAAATGTTCAGACATGTCAAAAAACCAAACCAGTCCAGCTTCCTGGCACATTTGCATCTTGCCTTACATGCCATGAGAATTTAAAACAGAAGTTCTCACATTTCAAATAAACAGTTTTTCACCAATATTGCATTTATTTGATTCCCTGCTGCCTGCCATCGTCTCCAGTCTTCCTCTCTTCTGCATTGTTGACTCCGTCTCTGAGGCTTAACCCGAAGCAGATGGTTTGGGAAACATGTCAAAAATCTGTCTCCTGTTAGCACAACTTTTGAAGCCCCCTTCATTTTTTTTCTCTTCTCTGAAATTCATCAAAAAGTTATTTTTGCATACACCCAGTAAACGGTATCAAAGCAGCATTTTTTTCCCTTAGAGAAGAAAAGAAAACAGGACTAAGTGTCTCTGCTGTAGAAAGTCAGTATGGCTCTACATCCTTGCAGAAAGTCAGAGCCAGACTGACTTTCTACAACATTCCTCCCTTGATAGAAAAAAGAAAAACCCGCTGCGTGATGCGTGATCAAAAGCTGTGATTAATGGTGATAATATTGCAGACAGCGTTTTGGATGTGTGATGTGATAGTCAGGCTCACTTTGAACTCGGAGCGTGAGGCGTTCAAACAAACCCAGACGGCGCGACTGCAGCACAAACAGTCAATAAATAAAACGCTCATGTTGGATGAGATGTAGGTGCAACAAAAGCTGTTTCTGCTCACACAGCTTTGTGTCATCTTCATAACAAAAAGGGATTTTTTAAATGTTGTCTACTTAACAACAATGTAAACACCTAATAAAGTCTTTTTGTGGGAAATTATCATAAATACAAAACAGAAAAAGGACTTCAGTTGCTTTTTAGTAAATGTTTTTGGACTTCTTCTGGTTCCTCTATTTCCTACGTCAGTCATTTCCAGTTTTGGAAATATTAATGTCTGACAGCGTATTAATATCATTACAGATAGAAAGAGAGAATAAGTGAATTTTTGGCAAGAAATTTTGAGATAAACCAGAAATTTTCTTGGAAAAAACACGGACATTTTTTACTGTGAATTTTTGACTCTTAGAACTGAACAAGTTTTTTCTTTCATTTCTTTGAAGATTAATTTCTTTCTTAGTTTTTTCCAGCAAATGTTTGACTTTTCAAATTCAGAAAGTTCCAATATTTTTCTCTGATTTCTGGTTTTTGATTAATCAAAACATTTTCTGAGTTTCTGCAGAACATTTTTGTCAGATAATTTCTTTGTTTCTGACGTTTTCCATTTGAGGAAGATTTCAGTTTGTCAGTACAAACATTGCTCTTATTAACAAATTAAATCACTTCATTAAGAGCATAAAACTAGTTCTGAAATGGCCCCTGAGCCACACTTTGGACCCCCTGCTCTACACCATGATGCTCAGCTCAAAGTTGGGTCACAAATTATTAAAACCAAATGTTTTAAAAATGGACTAAAATATTTGTTTGGTGGCGGCATCATGCTGTGGGAAGAAACGGATTGTTCAAAACGGATCCAGTGGTGAAAACAGAAAGCCGACTCCAGTTTCTCAGCTGGATGGAGACTTGCACACAGTCGGGGTTCCAACAGTCCAACGATCCCAAAAACATCATAACTGGAAGAAAATCGGGCAACATTAATCCTCCGTAATGGCCGTCCTAATGCCTCATGAAAGTTTATAGGCTACGCTTAAAATGTGTGTAACTGCAGGAACTGGATAATTTAAATGAACTCTTCCAAATCAAATGAAACGAGCGATGAAGTGCATTATGGGGCCAAAACTTGCTGAGAGACCAAATATTAAATTTGTGTGAATGGAAACTTGTGCCTGTTTGTTTGGCTCTGTGTGATTCACAGAATCTATTTGTTGTTGTCAGTTTTCACTTTTAAAGTTCAGAGATGTTTTTTGCCAGTTAATGACTCGGTTTGGTCAACATGACAATATGTAAACTTCTGAATGGAACTGTTAGCAAATTATAGTTTTCTTTCAAATCAGAGTTTTTATCAGCAATTACAAAAACTTTTTCAATAATCTTGGTGTCAGAATTAAGCTTGAAGTGAAAATATCACAGCAGCTGCTGTAGTTTCAGAGAAAATGAGGATGAAACATGAAATAATTTGGATTTTTTATGTTCAACATTTTTTTGTACTGCACAGCATATAAAGTTTTTAGAAATATAACATAAAGCTTACCTTGATGCTTCTAAGGTAAGCTAAAGCAGATTTACAGCAATTATAATAACAAAATACTTCAGTGTTTTGCATTTGGTTGGAACCATCAACAAAACTGGAGATTTCCTGTTTTGTCCCCCTTAAAAAATCTATTTTTAAGTGTATAAAATTACTTGCTTTTTTTTTTTTTTTTTTTTGAATAGTCGCATTTATTTATTCATCCACTGTGGAAAAGAAAAAATTACTGAAAAAAGCAATTAAAACCAAAATCAAAACTTTTCTCTTTTTTTTGGCACTACAAGTTCTCCGTACAATGTCCTTTTGATGAAGTGACGTTTGTCCTGCCGTCCAAATGCTTCCTCTTCAAAGTGCTCAAATGTTTGTTTTTGGGTTTTTTTTATCAGCTTTTGGACAAGAGTCTGACGTTGCCATGGTTACCAAATGTGTTTACGTTGAACTGATCAGAGGTAATTAATTTCAGGACTTAAAATCTTCCTCCATTTCTGAGTTGCGGAGCTTCATAAGTTTTTAAATTATTGTCATATTGTAATTTTAAAAGTCATGTTTTATTAACTGGAAGCAGAAATAAAAGTTTTCAAACAACAATCTGTAAGTTCCTGAAATAAATTGACTTTTCAATAATATTCTAATTTATGGAAAACAAAAGAAATGTTCGTCAGATGAAAATGTTTTCAGTCCTGATTTGAAGGAAGCAGCAGTTAAGGACTGAAAACCTTCATGGAAATTTCAGAATAAACGTTTTTGTTCACAAGCAGCATGAAAACAAGACAGAAATACGGTATTATGGAAGAATTTAGAAAAAATTCAAAAGCCCAGCAGTTAGTTTAGCGAAGCATAACGTGTACTTCTACTTCTGTTTATGAACTGGTGTTACTTAAAGTCTGTTTTTATTGCTTATAGAGTCATTCCCCATCTTTTCTCAGAGAAAAGTTCCCTTTTAATCAAACCTGCCAATTTCCAAATTAGCAAACTTCTGCAACTTAACAGCATTCCAGACTGATTTAATCATTTGCATCTTAAAAAGTTAAAACAAAAACAAGAATGTTGTCAGCTCAAAGCATCCCGTGGTTTTCTTTCTTTCTTTTTTTTCCTCCCCTCCCTCTTTTATTTGTTTCAAATCCCCTGGAAGAGCGGACGGGAAGCCGGAGCCCCAGCAGCTCCTTTTCTCTCTGCCTCCTCCTCCTCCTCCTCCGCTTTTCTTCTTTGCCCGTTTCTCAGATCTGGGAGGAATGAGGGTGGAATTAAATTGATCACCGCTTTCCGGAAGACGACACCGAAAATAAAATAAAAAAGAAGAACATTTTAAGAAAGTGCCAGGAGGGGTGATTCCTGTGCCGGTGTGACATCATCGGCCTGCTGCCTGATTCCCACCACTCACAATAAGGTCACTGTTGCTTCTTAGCGGCACGTCCTCCGAGAGCGGAAGATACGGGAAAACATTGAGAACAAAAATCAGATCTTTACATCAGTGGCGTCCAAACTTTATGTCCTCGTCTTGTGGTCCCTTTTTGTTAATTCATTTTTATTACTTAATGCAAGAATCAATACATCTATTATTTTTTCTGCTCAAATAATAAACTAAAACATTCCAGATGTTATTGCAGCAAACATTCAGGAAATGCAAAGTTTTACAAAGTTTTTTTAATCTAATTTCTTGTGGAAATCTCTTAGTCCACGTAAAATAAGACAAAAAATAGATCATATTTGTGGTCCTATGATACACAAAATTGTGAAAAACACAAATGTGAAAAAACCTGGACAATGAATAAAAAGCTTTTGTTGGACCAAACCTTTTGAAACGTTAGAAAGAGGACGTTTTATGCAAATTTCATATGTTTCTCATGTCTTTTTGCTTCAATTTGGGTTCCAACTGAACTAAAAATGGTTCAAACGCTTAAAAAAATAGAAATAAACATCCATCCAGTTATTGGCAGTAAGTTGATGTTTTATGATGTCTGGAAAATTAGTTGATTCAAAAACCTCTGGACCATAAAGTAACTGCATGTTACCTAGCAACCTATATGTAGCCCGTTGTACAATGGCTGCTGGAAAGGACAAGTGTTTTGTTGTTAACTTACCCTCCAGAAACCACTTCATGCATTCTTGCTGGTTGTGCAGGAGGTCCCACTTCTGCTTTTCAAAGGTGTACAGTTGTATAATTGCATGTCTGTTTGCAGCCATTTTGACATGTGTAAATGTTGAGTTTGGGGTCGTGTTCAGCAGCAGCTTATTGGGAGTTAAAGCCTAAAACAGCTCATTCTGAAACTGAGCTAATAGGCTAATCTGAGTAAAATAAAATAAAAAATATTACGAGTTATTCAAGGAAACGCACGGCACCTTCAAGATTTTATTTGTCTGTAAAATTTGTCAATCTAGAAGAAATATAAAAAAATATCCACCTGTGGACACAAAATCATCCAGAGGGCCACATAATGGCCCCCGTGCCGCACGTTGGACACCTCTGCTTTAGATAGAGGAGCAGCAAGTTGAAGACAGGGAGACAATTATATCGCTTTATTGGGACAGTTAAGTCATGTGTTTTCACTGCTCACGTCTCCTGAAGATCTAATCTGTCATCCTAATCTGCTCCCTCATCAGTGAGAGCTGTGCAGGCCGCTCACCCTCCACCCGCTTCACGCTCCGGCCTGGGATGGAAAAGTAACATAAATGGAATAAAGACTTCAGACGAAAACAATTTGGTTACATCAAACTCCTCGGTTCCACTTGAAAGAATCAATTTTAAAACACAACTGTGTCAGGACGTTCTTTTTTATCGCTAACTAAAAAGTAATTTGATGTAAAATGTGACCACATGTCTTTCAGATGCTTTGTCCAACTTAGGTAAACCCAAACCACAAGTGACTGGCATTATGTTCATTCTCCCAACCGCTAAGCCATTGTGTTGCCACAGGCCATCTTGTCGAAATGAAACAGTTTGCCCGCAGCCACCGACCACAACAGATGTTCCCTTGCTCGACGCTCCGCTAGCATGTGTGTTCTGTTGAGTCTACGGCCAAAAACCTCTCAGCCTGGCACTGCGCAAGAAAAACAAGGAACTCAGGGAAAGTCGGCCATTCTCTCCAGTCTGCCGCAGAATCCAGTTGGGAATAGTAATTAGTTACTAATTACTGATTACTTCCCCTCCAAAGTACTCCAATTACCTTTTCACCAAAGGTAATTACTTCAATAATTACTTTATTTGCTTAAAAAAAACAAACAAACGGGTTCCCAAACTGCTCTCTCTATGGAAGAAGACGATGCCCCCAAATAAATTTCAAAAACGGAGACAGACTCAGAAATATTTCTCCTCAAAATTCTGACTTTAATCTGAGAAATCAGAATTTTGACTTTATTTCTTTCTATTTTTTCCTCAGAACTTCAAATACTGACATCACTCTTAAAATGATACAAAACGCTCTCCTAGGTTCATGCCTGTTGCCATGACGACGCTCGCTCACGCCTGACTGTCATGAGTCGATCACAGACGAAAAATTGCGATTTTGCATCCTGCTTGCAAAGAAGAAACAGTAACTATTTAATTTAACCTCTTGTTCTACCAGTAATGCATTACTTCTAGTCAGAGTTGGTTAGCAGCTAGTTAAATTTACTCAATTACATTTATTTGAGTAAAATGGACTTTTATGAGTATTTTTACTGCACGGTACTTTTTACTCTTAATTGAGTAAAATTTCTGTGTTTTCTACCCACTGAATGAAAAGCAAACATGTTTTGACCAGAACGTCACCAGGCACAGACTCCTGCAGTTTCTGTTAAAGTTTTATACGTTTTATATTGAAAGAAACTGATTTGGAAAAAAAATGTTCTGTTTTTGTTTCTTTTTGTTTTTAATTATTGTTGATTTGGTTCTGAAAATAACAAAATGTCCACTGAACTTTATGATTTGGTCCTTCTGATTATTAAATTTTCAGTTAATGTTTGATACTTTCATCAGTTACCTGGTACTGAAATAGACTTTTTACCAAATACTTTTTATTCTTACTTGAGTAATTTCTTGGACAGCTACGGTTTACTTCTTCTTGAGTAAGAACATGTAGAAGCAGTGCTGCTCTTACTTGAGAACATTTTTGGGAACTTTAGCACCTCGGCTTCTGATGCTGCTTGTTAAACCGAACTTTAAAAAATCGAGTGTTTCCGAACGGAGTCTGGTCCGACAACCTCCACAAGTTGCACGTAGAGAAATAGAAAAGTCAGAACGGATACGGCTGATAACCAAGCATGTCGACAAATGGCAGCTGGGGCCTCTGGCCCTCGGGGCCCTCGGGGCCCATGGCGTGTTTGCGGAACAAGCAGAAGGGTGAGAGGGTGACGACCCGCCGAGATGCCAGAAGGACTGGGGAGGCTTTGGGAAATGTCTCGCCCCTGTGTGAGCGCGCACTGCCGCCGAGGGGGCGGACGACCTTCTGGACGGAGGGACACGGTTTGACAGCAGACGGAGTTTAGAGAGATAGTTTGTCCAAGGGATGTTCCAGATGTTGACTCACGCTGGTTTGCTAATCGGGAGCCACAAGCCCCTGGAGCCATGTGTAAACAGGAGCGTCTGCCTTTCTGTGTAACCCCAAGGAGTTCTGGCTTCGACATGCGATCCGAGTCTGACCCGTCGGGTCCACCAGACCTCTGCTCTGTTTGTCTGGGAAGTTCTGCTCATTTGTTTGCTGAGGTGCGAATCGAACTCTGATGCGGATCAAACATGAGCCTGTAAATCTCGGTCTCGGTTCGGTGGAAGTGAACTCTGGTGCAGTTTGAATGCGTATGTGAACATGAAGTGAACTGAAGACTGCCCCAAAAAGCAGGAAGTTGACCACAGCGCAGGGCATTCTGGGTAAATGCAACCAAAGCAAATGCGAGAGTCTAGCAGTAAAAATCCTCCAACTGCTAAAATCTGACGCCGCTCCATTTTTCTTTACATTTCCAGGAGAAGGAAGCTGCACTCCTGTCTTTTCCTGAGGTTTTTTGTCATTTCTTTCAGTAGTTCTTGGTGTAGCGCCCCCGCAGGCGAGGAGGGAGACATGTTTTTCAGTTGGTTTGGGTCAATTGACTCGGTGTGAACAAAAACCACAGCAACTGAAAATGTGTCAAATGTTGCAGTTTTGGTCCCTAAAGTGAACAAAGTCTGCCGCACTAACAGGCGTGAAAACACACAGATATGGACACCAGTGATTTATTTTGTGTCTTCTTAAACCTTCAAAGCTTTAATCAAACTTTAATCAATGGGCAGCGAAGTTACACGCAGGACAAACAGCGATGTGGACAACTGGTAATTTAGAACGTCAAATTTTGTAATTTATTATCCGGGGGCTTAAACTGTTTTGTTAGACCTTAACAGACACACTTTGCTACTGTTTTCTGACAAAAGCAAAAGCTTCTGGCCAAGGCTCGGTGACTTCCATGCTACCCACACGAGGAGCTGCAGACTGGGGCTGTTAAACGCATTTACACTCCAATAACTTTCACAAGTTGCAGGGACCATGGAGAGAGAGCGAGAGTGACGGCAAACTGCGTGGCCAAGTGGATCAACAAGGAGCTATTGATACCAGAGATATGTGCTGATGTTGGATAACAATGGCTGTTTGTGCTCGTAACCTTTAGCTTTGGCTATTTCAGGGGTCAGACAACAAGAGTCCATTCTGCCCACAAAACGTTTGCGCTAGGAGAGTTCTGAATGTTGTTATTGATACGTGATCCTGTGGAAAGTTTTCCAGATTCAATGTTTTCCTCATTTATTTCTGCATTTCCCCTTAACATTCCACACAAGACCTGCAAGAACAACTTTTTGTGTTACTATTGATGCTTAAAGAAGAAAACAAACATTTTCTTGCATACAATATAAAATCTTTCACTTAGGATTTATTTTGAACTAATTTGCAATGTTTTGAAATTATAGTACCAAAGCAGAATCACTTATGTTCATTATTTGTTTTGCAGGATGATTTGTAGCCGAATCTTTGCCCTCCGGTCTCTTGGGGATTTCTAGTCGTGTTCCAACAAAACTTTGACAACATAACAAAACAGTTTAACTGTGATGTTTCCGTAAAATAAGAAGAATTAAAAATCACATGGAAATAAATTTATTCAGGCAATATGTTATTAAAAAAACCCTGCTGATTCATTCTTCAACTACTTCCTGTTGTTTTCTTCTTTGTCGTTTGCGCCAGTAGCAACATCCTGTTGTTGATCAAATGAAAAATATGTTTCAATTGCAGTTTTGCAAAATAAACCGATTTCAATAAAGCCAAAGAAACCCACTTCATCCTAGAGTCAAAACCTTTTATTAAAAAATCAAGAGTCTTTTCAAAATTAATCATATTGATTATTGAAACGTCAAATTGCACAATTATGTCGCAACTATTGATGCAAAACTTTATTTATTGGTCTGCACAAAAACGATTGAGAAATCCTGGAGGGACAAAAAAGATGTTCAATATTATCTAATTGTAAGAATTCATTGATTTGTTAAAAGGCTTTATCAATACATTCTGACAGAACCGGCCCATTGACAGCATTCATGATCTCGATTGGACCCAAAACCAAAATGAGTTTGACTCTGCTGACAGGCTGTTCTCTGGAGAAAAGTCATTCCAATTTGCTTCTCCACTGTTTCCTGTAAATATTGCTCTCGGAGTGCTTTGGATGTCTAGTAAAGCTAATGCTTGTTGAAAATAAACCGGTAACAGTAGAAAGCGAGTGAACCAGATTTCAGGGTATTAGGAATGGCTCACTGTCAGTCCTGTAACAGTGTGTGTGCATGCATGAATGTGTGTTTGTGTGAGTGGTGTAATTACAGCCAGGTCTCCGGCATGGAGCCCAGGAGAAGTATCGTCAGTTTGTCTGTGGCATGTGGTGGCTGTGCAACCTCTCTTCCCCTCTGCTGTCTGTCTGGTGACTCTCATGGTGACTGACTCCTTACTAATGAATTAATACTGCTGGGTTTTTATCATCAATACAACAAGTCTGAGCTGGAAGTGAGTCGCACAATGTTACTAGGCAAACGAAACTTGGTTTATATTAATATTTGTATAATTATTTAACTATTTAATTTCCCCTTGAGATCAATTTGAATTTGAGTTTCTTTTTTTAATGCATTTGTCTGTTCATATCTGTGGGTTTCCAGCTCTGCCTCACTTTCTTCTAAATGCTGAATTTATATTCTTCAAATGTGTGTTTGAATAGTTTCACTTAAGTTCCTATTACAGCGATATAACACTGGTTTAGTTCTGATGTGCAATGCATGCTAACGTGATTATGTTACATAGATCGGGCTGGAGGTCTGCACCACATGCTACATGCTAATGCTAATATCTCCCGCCTCAGATCCAGACTTGTTCGTTTACAGCAGGTAATGAGGAAGTGCAGAGTTGGAGTAACTCGTTACATTTACTTGAGTAATTTTATTAAGTATGTAGTAAAACCTTTGGGATCTTCCCTCCTCTGTCCACATCACAGCTCTGCACACTGCTACATATTTTGCTAGCAGCTCTTGAACTGTGTGCCAGAAGCGAATCTGCACAGTTTTGCTTGTCATTGCTTGTGTACACAGTGTACGAGCTTAAAGGGCTGAAATCAGTGACTCTGGGATTTGTCAAGGCAATGAAGATGAACATTGTGCTGTTGCAAGTCGGTTAGCAAAACAAGAATCGGGCTGTTGGTCACGGTGTGACCTGTGAAGTGAAAATGTATTTATTCTCTTAGAAGCTCTGCAAAAACATATTTTATTAATTTATATTTTCTGGCTTGTCACTCAGGATTATTTTAGTCATTTCAATAACAGAGGCTGCATTCACACTGCAGCCTGAAGTGACCCAATTCCCTTTTTTTTATGTAATGCGACCTTTATCTGATCTTTTCCTGACAGTCTGAACATCCCAGGCCACTTGGATATCCGATACGTATCAGATTCAAATGTGACCTAATGTCCAGGTCGCATTCGTCTGACCTGAACGTCACAGATGTCCCTATTCTTGATACACGCAAGCAGGAAGAAAAACAACCATGACAGATGAGGATTGAGTTGTTAATGTGCTGCTCTGGTTGGACAGCAACTTTAAATGTGTAAGCTGTGCCACAGCGTTGGTTTACTTCCACAAACACTGAGAACGCTGCCGTTACTGCGACCTCTACTGTACATGCGGGA
The DNA here is from genome assembly GCA_010277015.1 of Poeciliopsis turrubarensis. Taxonomy (NCBI): domain Eukaryota; kingdom Metazoa; phylum Chordata; class Actinopteri; order Cyprinodontiformes; family Poeciliidae; genus Poeciliopsis; species Poeciliopsis turrubarensis. Next base: position 520,705 of record VMRN01000091.1, on the reverse strand, counting down.
CACTTTCAGGCCGCTTGCCAGTTCATGCAGGTGAACACATGCAGATCCCAGAACGACCCCGGCAAAAAAAAAAATCCAATTTGACGAAACATTGGAATTAGATCACTTCACGCTGCAGTGTGAACGCAGCCAGAACATGAGAATGATGTGAAATATTGACAGTAACAAAGGAAGTCGAAGGCAGTCTCTTGCAATCCCAAACTGTTATTTGCTGCAGTGACGCATTCCGGATTTTTATGTTTACTTTATGTACTGTCAACCTTCGGTGTCATCGCGGATTTGCAGCTTTTTACAAGCTAAAAAAATTAGCATTCATATTCTTTATAAGTAATTATGATAAAGAAAGATATCAAATGTCACATTGTTGAGAAGTGCGACAATGGCTGCCATGGTAACCATTGGCAACCATGGAGACAATGGCGCACTGTCATGCAGCCGAGCCTGTATGAGGGAAAACCGGTTAGCATCTCGTCTTTTAAAGCTTTTTAATGCTTTTCCATGTAAAGGGAAACTTTGTTTATGTCATAGTGAAATACAAATTCAGCAATTTTATCAACACGTCAGGAGGGAGGAGGTTCGGGTCGGTTTCTAAGTTTCCAACTTTTGTAAATCCCGCCGTCTATGAGCCGCGACCAGGCGTGTTACGTTCAGAGACAAATGATCTCCACTGGTACAAGAAAAAGACAGAAATAAACTGGCAAAAACAACTGAGGAAAACAATTTCAGTCTCTCTGTCAAGACTCCTGTCCCTCACTTCCGACGTCCATCATGGCGCCTGAATGATTTAGTGACGAAGCAGCAGATGGTCAATATTTGGGACTCGATTCCGGTTTGTAAGAAAAGCAAGACTGTTCTGTCAAATTGCTTTTAAAGTATTTCATGTTTTATAATTTACATTTTTTGTTGTTTTTAAATGTCCTCGGCTTGGTAGACTCACCCTTCTCACACACACACGCACACACACACGCACACGCGCACACACACACACACACACACACGCGCACACACACACACACACGCGCACATGCACACATGTTCACCCTGCATCCAGGGGGATTTATTTGACCCCTTATTGCCATCGGTGGGCCTGTGGTGGAGATGAAAGCATGCCTTCCCAGTGTGGCCCCAGTTTCTATAGCTATGGACACAAACTCACACTGATCGGACACAATGGAGAGGCCCTGCCACTCGCCCCTGCCAGAGCCCTCCGCTTACCCCGTCCCATCCGTCACCGCAATCATATTTTCAAAACAATAACACAGCCGCGGGGGGCGGGCGTGATTGAAGTGTGTGCGCGTTTGATCTGCTGGTATGGGAGTGTGCGCGCTCATTGTGTGGGTGTACGCTTGTACGTCATTATTTTTAGGCACGCGCTTGTTTCAGCCAAGAGAGAAGCGGCTCGCTTGGCTTGCGGCCGCGGATCCATACGTGCACTTTGGAGGCGACCGGGAGCTCCTGCAAGTGTGTGAGTGTGCAGCGAGCCGGGCCTTTGATGGCGCGGCCGGAGCGTGCCTAATGTGGCCGCTTGCTGGGGCGGCGGAGGAATCGGGGGGGTGGCAGAGCTGAGCCTCCTGCCCTCGTACCATCTACCCTGCCTGCCCCAAGACTCCCCCTGCAAACTTGAAAGGACCAAAGGAATCCCACACCACCACCCCGTGAAGCCCCCAGCACCCCTATGTTTTCAGAAAGCATGACATCATCCTTTGCACAAAGGGAGTTGGAGCTGAAGTTAGTGTGTGTGTGTGTGTGTGTGTGTGTGCGTGTGTGTGTGTGTGTGTGCGTGTGTGTGTGTTTAGGATAGACGTCCATCAGTTCCACCGCTCTGCTGAATAGAAACTCCAGTTTCCTTGTGTTTTCTGGAAGCCTCGTTGGCACCGATCGTCCTGTCTGGTTATGATGTATCTGACTCTGACAAACACCAGGGTGATGTTGTGTTTCTGTTTTAGGATGCTAGTCATGCTAATGACTAATGTGGATTGGGCCCTAAATGTCTGTAGTGAACAAATTACTTCCAGCCTCCAGGATGCTGAATCTTAGCGCTGAATGCTAATGAAGACTCTGGCTTTAGTTCTCTGCAAGGTGAACATTTGGAGACCATTTTGAATTGTTGGTGACAATTGTTCTCAATTGGATACATGTAAAGCACATGTGTCAAACTCAAGACCCGGGGGCCACATCCGGCCCGCCACAGCTTTTTTATTTTGTGGCCCTCGAGATTCTGGACACATAAAAATAACCTTCAGTTTTTTCCAATCCTGCGTTTGTGGAGATTCACGCAAAATCAAGAGGTCTTTGCACTTTTTGGTAAGTGATACTAATTCCCACCTGTAGGTGGCAGTACTCATTACTTTTATTTTCTTTATAATTATATAAATTATTGTCATTTTGGTTTTTAAAATACCAAAATTTCCACTGATTTTTATACTTTAGTCCATCTGATGATGTAATTTTTAAGTGATTGATAATTTGATCAGTTACTCAGTGATTGAGTTTACTCTAAATACTCAAGTAATTTCTTGGACGGCAACTTTTTACTTTTACTTGAGTGTCAATATGTTTAAGTGTTGCTACGATTATTATTATGATTACAATTTTTAGCTGCTCTACTGATTAATATAATTAATCTGTATTGTAACTGGATTAGTTTCTTAATCCAGAAACTGGGAATTTTACAATAATCAACTCAAATACTGAGTAACTGATCAAACTGTCAATTATTTAATTTTTAAAAATTACATCTTCAGATAGACCAAATATAAAGCTAAATGGAAAATTTGGTATTCAAAATGACAATAATTCATAAAAATAAAATCAGGCAAAAGGAAATTTTTCCAAATCAGTTTCTTTCAATATAAAACTGCAGGTGTGAATTTTTGGTGAAAACTTGTTTTTCATTCAGCAGGTAGAAAATCTAGAAATTTTACTCAAGTAAGAGAAGAGATACTTCAAAATAAAGTATTGCGTAGTATAAATACTCCTAAAAGTACATTTTTCAAAAAGGTTTCTCAGGTACGTGTGAGTGGTAGTTCCTACTCCAGTAACTAACTGCTAAGTTGTGGAGAACCAAACAGAGATATGATCCTGTCAGCGCCTCCGTTAAATTCGCCTTTAGATGACAATGAGCCCTGCAGAGGGCAAAGAGAGAATCAAAGGCACCAGAGGGGCTGATGTCACGGCCACTGACTCGTAACTGCCACTCCCAACACACAGACACGCAAACACACCCCCACACACACACTGTCGCGTTAACAACCACTTAGCTTCAGATACACCAGCATCCACAAACGTAAACTAATCTCTGGTTTCACATTCTGCGTCCGCAGAGGTGAGCGCCGTCGGCCTCCGCTGTTTAACGGGCCGCCCGTTTGCCAACTGTTCCTTTGAGGGGGCCAGCGCGTCGGGCGTCAGGGCTGGGATTTGGGAGGGAGGGCCGGTGCCGCTGGATCAGACAGATGGAGGGGGGTCCGGCTCCATTCATTTAACTCTATGAGAACAACAGAGCCCCACTTCAAACAACAAGAACGCAACCTGCTGGCCCCGACGTCTGCGAACAAACACGCAGGCACGCACATGTGCTTTTATTAGAAGGTTCTCATTTGGACGTTCACAGCCTGAAGTGACCCAACGACGAAACGCGTTGAGTCTGACCTTACAGTCTGAACGACGCAGATCTGACTTTTTATAACCAGGACGTTTGGATATACGATACGTTTCCAATCTTTCAAAATGTGACCTGAATCTGAACGTCATCGATTCCAGACAAACATCTCTGTTCTGCTTCCTAATATGAGCCACCAGGAGAAATACTGCAGACCTGTTACTGCATGATGCAAGATCCCATCTCCCTGATGGAGGGCAAAAAGTTGCTCACCAACCATAACTAGCATCAGCTGCTAGTTATCAATATAATGCGCTAAATCTAAAACGAAAGCATGACAGATAAAAGAAAATGCGATGCTGTACTTTGCTACCAATTGTCATCACAACTAAATCACAAGGTCAGGAAACGTTTTGATTTAGAAAAAAGTAGAGAAGGAGAGGAAAGTAGTTCAGTTATGCTAGCTTGACTATGACAACCGTAACTTGAAGATGTGCTGCAGAATCTTGGCGTTTTGGTTCAGTTACAAAATAAAAAGAAAGGCGACTCACATACCAACTCTGACAGGTCATCAGTCGAGCAGGTGTTTACATTAGCTAATCAACCTCCGCTGTGTTAGCTTAGCTAATAGCGGTAGCTAATGTAGCACTGATTAATAATCCCAAAATAAACATCAAGCCTAAGATATGTTCCTCCATTTGCATCCACGTTTACTTCCTCAAACTCCAAGCGCTTCTTCTTCTTCTTCTACTGTTTTGTGACGGTTGGCTAAACGCTGAGCGTGCTCGCTATGTGTGACGTTATTGCGCCCCCTACTGCGCCTGTGGGACACTGTCAAGTCGTTTGCAGAAAATCAAAACGACTTGATTTTGGAAGTGGGAATGACAAAGCGAAAAAAATTGGTCACTTCAGGCTGCAGTGTGAACGTCAGCTTGACCTGCCAACTGTCACCTGAAATGCTGCCCAAAGAACAGAATGTTAGCGCCCGAAGATAAAGATATAATCTGCCAGCGGACATGCAAACACCAGGGAATCCAAACGCAGCAACCTTCTCTCCTCCATGGGACGACCTCCTCCGTTACCACCCAGCCCCAAACCCACACCTCCCGCTCCGAATTCACTGGCACTTCCAGAAAGCGCCGAGGCGCCAGCGGAGTGGGGCTCATCTCTAGGGAACAATAAAGCCTGATCTTCATAAAAACTTCAAAAAGGCCTCGCCAAGTGTTTTATAGGTGCTTTAAAGGTTTATGGGCCCCGGGGAAGGAGAATGAGAGACAGAAATGAGTGATGCCGTAGTGGTAGGCTTTATTTTCTCCCACCCACTGTACACGCATATACAAAACCCCTCACACACGCGCTGGAGCCGCCATAATCCGCCGCTAGCCGGGAAGCTGGAATCTGCTGGTGATGTCCTCATCGTGTCAGCATAAAGTCCAAAACACATTCATTTTTCATTTAGGTTTTATGTTATGACAGTGAAAACAAGTTGAAGCTGCTGTTTGATGTAAAATCGACTTTTTTTGCGCTTTAGTCAGCTCCTTCAGACTAGCCAGCAGCAATTAGCAAACACCTGGTGGAACTGTTCATCATCACACAAGCTACTTCTGAGTGAAATGTTGGTAAAAACCTTGTTAAAGGGTTAACAGAGGAACCAGAGATTCAGAGATTATTGTAAATTTTACTGCTAATCAAAAACTGGGTCGGTAAAAACAAAACGTTAACGGAACCAAAACAGGCGCGAGAACAAAAGCGTTATGATGACAAATGAAACGTAGGACAGACGCCGCCATTTTGTAGTTTTCTTTGAATAAACTCTCACTTTAATAGAAGTCAAAAGAACTACAAGGCCCAGAAGCACAAAATGTTTCCTGCGTTTGTTGTTTTGATTAAAGCAGAAAATGCCTCCCTGCATTTCCACAGATGGACTATTCCTGTCACCACATCTTTCAAATAAAACTGCAGAAGGCAAAGTAACCTAAAACAGAATGGGGAGGAGATCAAATAAAAGTTAGTGTAAAGGCTAAATGAAGAAGAAAAACGGGAGCGGTTCAGGAGCGGGAGTCGTTTTACGGGAAGTGGGACGGGAGAGAAATCTTTTTTCTTTTCTTTTCTTTTTTACTCTGGCCTGGGATTCGGACAGGACAAGATTTGTTTCTGCTGCAGTGGGATGGGAGTGAAAAATCCACTCCTGTGTCATCCTCTGACATAAATCCAATGTTGAAAAGAAAACTTTCAGACGATCCCTTTGATCTTTAAATGTTTCAAGCGTTGGAGTCTGAGCCAAAAAGCAAAGCAATGACACTGATATGTTCGAAAAGCAGAAGTGGAGCCTCCTGCATAACCAACAAGAGTGCAGCAAATGGTTTCCTGATTATAAGTCAAGACATTTGTATTTTCCAGCAGCCATTGTACAGCACATACAGAGCTAAATAGTGAGTTGCAGGAATTCAATCACATTTACTTGAGTAACTTTTTGGAAAAAAAACAAAATCTTTCAGGAGCATTTTTACTACGCTGTTGTTTTTACTTGAGTAATTTTATTGTGAAGTATTTCTGCTCTTATTTGATGAATATTTCTGGATTTTCTACCCACTGAATGAAAAACAAACATGTTTAAACCAAAGACTCGGCAGACGCAGTCCTGCAGTTTCAAAAGATTTTTATTGGAAAAACTGATTTGACAAAATCTGCTTTTGCCTGATTTTATTCATTTATTGTTACTGATATGAATTATTGTCATTTTCGTCCTTAAAATACTGAAATTTCCACTTAGCTTTAAATTTTGGTCCATCTGATGATGTAATTTATAAATATTAACTGATTGATAATGTGTTGAATTTTGGAGGTTTTCTAAGTTTCTCCAAACGGTTCGTTGGTTTTTCAGCAGTTTTAGACCCAAATGAAACTAGAAAAATGTCCAAAATGTAAATTTTGCATAACTACTACCATTGGTAACTTCTGCAGGAATCAAAAGTAGCACAAGGAGTAGAAGAAGATATGAACCCAAAAATCCGCCCAGCGTGGCGGTGAAGTGATTTTCAGATGGAGCGGCGGTCGTATCAGATGCTACGAGCTGTTTGCACTCATCCAGTTTCTGCAAGGAATCTTAACAACCTCCGAATCCGACGTCCATGCCAGTGGAAGTTCTCATAAAGGCCCATATCAGATGAATCCGACTGGAACTGGACCTCAACCTGCGCCTGTTGTTGGACGCAGGGATTTGTCGAGTCACGAGACGCGCTGCGTGCCGCTGCGAGGCGCATTCCACCTTGAATCTCTGTTTCTGAGCATGAATAGCTGCTATTCAAGGCGTTTTTGGAATGTTTTCTTTATGTGCATTCAGATATGTGCCAGAGGTTATATTTAGATCGGGTCCTCCTGGAGTCAGAAGGTTTAAAATTAGGAGGTGTCAGAATTCCAGTACAATTCTTAAGTTACTGTCAATAAATGCTAAAGGGCTGCTCTTAAAGGTGTAGTGCCTTGGCGAGCGTTGCTGCCTGGCTTGTGTGTGATAAGATGCTTGAGAAACGTGTGGATTTGTCCTGATTTAGCTTAAAAGTGTAAATCTTCCAAATGGTACACATGTGCATTTACACATCCATATATCAAGATTCTTGAGTGGCCGCTGTGTGCCAGTGCGCGTGTTTGTGCGTCCTTCTTCACATTAATGTTTGTAGGATCTGTTGACAGGGAAGCATGCAGCATTTTATTTGCTCAAGGGCTGAAAAAACACATGGGGCTAGCAAGGGAGCACTGTGATATGAGCCTGCTGAAAGCAAGCTGGCGAGCCAGAATTCAACCCGGGATCATGAGTCAACTAAACACATAAACACGCAGCGCATAAACAGGAGCGTGCAACATGAAAATGTATTAATGAAAAAGTAAAAAAAGGCGTTCTGCTGCTTGCTGACTTGCAGGAGTTTTTATCTTTAGAAGCAGGAGTTCCTCCGCGTTTCTTTGCTGACGAATATTTAATTGCACATTTGAAGATTGTACATTATGCACTTTTAATCGTCTTTTGTAAAACATGTGAAAATGTGTGGATTTGGCATAATTTCAAATGAAACATTGGAGATTACCAAACCTTTCTGCATCTGCAAACACCAACTGGTTGGGTCTCATTGGGCAAACGTTTCAGAGCAATTCCAGTTTCTATTCCAGCCTCATGGGGGCGATGAAGCATTTTTTCAGCGGTGGGAACCGCAAACTAAAACTGAACTAAAACTGAAAGCAGCGCTAATTATAAATATTGCACATAGTGACGTTAATGGACCAAATGCAACCATGTGAAGCGAGGGGAACATGTGGAGGCTCTTAAAAATCTTAAATGGGATTTCTTGCATGTTTTTGTTTCACTAACAAGTGTAACCAGGAACTGCAAAACCACACAATCTTGTGGTTTTGTTCTAGTTTCTAGTGCACTTAAAATAACAAAACTAACTCACAAACATTTGGAAATGTAGAGAAGCTTCTTTAAATAAATAGTTCCTTGATATTGCAGATTATTTCACTTGTAACAACATTTGTTCCCCACGTTATAAATGTGATAATCTGCTGCTGGAAGCAGCACTTTTATATGAATATTAAGAAATTATTGACATAAATCAAATTCTTATATCTTTCTGAAAAGTTACTTTGTCTTATTTTAAGTATACTAACATATTTGGAAACTACAACAAAAACAATAATTTCAGTTTTTTCAGTGTTCCTCTATATCTACTTTGTTTGTTGGTTTTATATGCAACATTGCTTTTGAAAAAAGGAGAAAGTGAGGAAAGGAAATAGGAAGTCTTCACTGACTTCAAAATAAGAGCATAAACATCCAAGTACTTGAAGGATTAACAGTCGATAACTGAAACTTCAACACATCAAAATTTATCCAACTAAGTTTGCAAATTAGCGCTTTAGAATTTATTTTGAAAATTTAATTCTGAGGTAAATGTTTTCAAGAATAGCAAAATGCTAATATGCAAAACAAAATATCAGAACCTGATAAATTACCTGAACAGCAAAGTGACTTTTTTAAAGCAAACACTTTTTGCTTCCTTTTGTCTCTGAGTGACAAATGATTGTTTTTCTTCTTTTCACAATCTGACACGTTTGTTTTCATCCAAACATGCTTTATAGAAAGGATTCAGACTGAGAACAACATTGACTGAGAGTCTGCAACTGACGAAGGAAGCGCTAGAGAGAGACGTCCAGTAGTTTGAAAAGCAGTAATTCTTTCCATCATTGTTCATCATCGGTGAGCGACTTGCAGCCTAAACGATGGCGGGTTTCATCCTGCAGCTGCTCGCCGCCCCGCTTTCATCGACGGGGTGGCAAACGACAGTGAGGTCACCGCCTACAGGCAGACAGCCGGCTATATGTCACTCTGATCATTATCAGATGAATTAGTGGAACATGTGAAAGCATAGATAAAAATACAATGTGCACCCAGTTAAAGTTTAAGCAGCAAGGACAAAGAGCTACGGCTAATTTACGCTCCAAACAGGAAGAGCTCAGAGGTAACAACCCATAAAAGAGGCCAGAAAGTTCCTACGCTCCCATACAGCAGATCTATTAAAAAAACAAAACAAACAAGGGCTTTTATTTTGTAATATTCATTTATTGTTCAATAAAAATAAATTTTAAAAAAGTGACGTGATGTCTCCTTCATGACTTTGCCTGATGGATCCACCAACAGTTCCTTGTAAACGCAGGGCTGTATTTTTACCACACCAGAAAGGGAATTCAAAACCTTCTTTTCCCCTCATTTCAGAGCCTGTAATGTCACTGACCTTTGACATCTCCAGTGGTCACAGCCCCCCCACCTCTCTGGATAGCTTCACATTGAGGGCAGATACAGTACATTCATCCCCTGATCGCCTCGGTTCAGTTTGACTCATTTGTCTTTGCAGATGGCTGCCGTAAAAAAAAAACAAAACACGAATAAAGAGGACATCTAGGCGCGAACACGAGAGCTGCAGCCATCAGTAAAACCAGTTACGACGCATTAGAACATCTTTATACAGCAGTTTACATGTAAAACACGTCTGTAAATGTGTAAGAAAGGTCAGCTCTGTAAACAGTGAGGACGCGTCTGTTAGCGCCCCGCTAGCAGGTTCAACATGCTACAGGAACCGAGTCAATAAACCCGATGCTACATTGTACTCGCTTTTATTTACAGTAATAAACGCTGCTGAGCCTGCAGGAGAAACTTTGGAGCAGAACAATTTCATCTGGTGCAAAAAATAGTCAAAGAAGCTGGAATAATGAAATGTAACATAATGCTGTGATATTTTAAAAATGGAAAGTTTGGCTGGTTTGTGCAGGAAGATTTGTTAGAGGAGCCAGAACTGTAAACAAATATTTATTAATACCTAACAGAAAAACTCATAACTAAAGTCATTTGAATTATCTGGAATAAATTATGCACCAGATTTCTGTCATTTTGCTTCTAATTCAACTTTTTTTCTCAGTTTAATCTGTTTCAACTGTTTCACATGATCAATTATCTGACATATGAACGTCTCAATCCGGGACGCACCGATGCAAAAATATTGGGCCGATATTCATAATATTACTGTTATGAGCAATAGCCAATATTTACCAGTGTTATGCATATTTCACTACCATTTTGACACCTTTGGGGGAAAAAAATAACCAGAAACAAATAAAAAATAAATATTGGTTGTTTGTATCGGCCCAGTTTTCTTTATTGGACCAGTACCGATATGTTGCATAATGACTGGTATCGGATGTTGATGCCAATATTTTGGTGCATCCCTAATCTCAATATCTGAAATGGCATGTTCTAATTTTTAAATATTAAAAATGCAAAAACAAATTTTTTCCTAGGAATTCTGATCAACTTAAAAAGTGAATATTTTTTTTCTTCCATTTTGATAGTTGGGTAACTTATTGTAGCACCAATAATTTTGTTCTAAAATATGATTCTTGTATTGAATCTCCAATGTTCCATTGTCAGTGTTTTAGTCAGGAAGATTTTAGGTGGTGCACCGCCTCCAGCCTCCATGTTTTAAGTGTAAAATCTTTAGTTTCTGGGGAAATAACTGCTAAATATGATGTTTTAAGAGCTTGTTGACATTTTTCAGTTTGGAGACACCAGAAGACCCATTCGGTCTTAACCCCAAACACATTAGCCGCTAGCTTTAGCATTTTGTACCATCTAGTGTGAATTTATGCTAAATGAAGACTATCTAAATGTCTTAAAGCGTTCTTACGACAATGTTTAAGGACGCTTATAAGGATAAAACAAGCAACATTTACTGTGCATGTGTTTCTCAGACAGAATTTCTACAGCCTCACCTGGCAGGTGAGAACCTTTTGTTTGCCTTATCTCATCTTCTGTGACGTGTTTTTAATGCTTGTGATCTGCAGAAACACAGGACCTCCTGAAACCTCAAAAACATTCCTGATGCATGTGGAGAAGAGCTCAGCGACAAACCCAGAGACGTGGTTGATGAGGAACGAAGAATCAAATCAAAGCAGGTGTGAAACATCCAACTGATGCATCATCAGGATGAAACTCACAGAAGCTCCATGAAAGGTCAAAGGGTCAGAGAGGCAGCTAATGAATGTTTGCATTATATCTATTTCAATTCAAATCAACACAATGGAGAGTATTGCTTCTTTTTCCCTGTTTGGAAAATTAGCTGGTTGAATAGGATCTATTTTATCTAGAGTCGACTTTAAAGAGGACAGCACCAACAAATTTTGTGTTAATGTTCATTATTTCTTGCTTTGCTGCTAAAAATCAGGCCTGGGAGAAACAGAGAGGCTCTGGCCGGCTTACAGGTCGAATGTCTCTGAACACGTTACAATAACGCATCTCTTTCTGTTTGGCTGGCAGGATGCAACACAGCAAACACGGCCGCTGTATAGAAGAACATTTCTGCCAAAAAACTCTGAAGTTTTGAGATCACAGAGATTTTCTAGAGAAAAGTGGAGATTTCTGAGCTTGAAAAGTAAAAAATTTGCTAGAAAAAAATCAGAATTTGTTTTAGATAAACCTAAAATGTTCTACACTAAATCTTCAGAGCCGGAAAAGTAACTAAATTGCAAGAGAATAAACTCAGAAAACTGGAGATTAATCTCAGAGATATTCCAGAAAAAGCAAAGAAATTTCATACCTCCAAAAGTCAAACAACTTTCTAGGAAAAAACCTGAAAATTTTAGATTAATCTCAGAAATTTTGTAGAATAAATCCTGGGCATTTCTGAACTTCACAAGTCAAAAAGTTCCTAGAAAAGAAAGTCTGACAATTTTTGTTGAATCTCAGAAATTTTTCTGATAAGTTAATAAGTTAATCTAACAAAATTTTAGGAAAAAGTAAAGAAATTTCAGAGCTCCAAAAAAAAAAAAAAACAACCTCAAAACAATTTGAAATTAATCTCAGAAAACTTTTCTGATTCTGAATTTTAAAAGTCTTAAAGTTTTTTCAAGCAAATTGTGAACATTTTGGAGTCTTATGGTGGAAATTTACTCCTCCTTTCTTCTCCCAAGTCCCAACGCGCCGCATGATAACGATGACGATGATGAAGCCTGCGCCATTTTGGAAACGCACGCAGCCCAAAGTGCTGCTTTCAGCCAAACATCAGACTGAGATTTGCTCAGTGTCACGATTTTCTGCTCAACAATTTCTGACAGCAAGAAGAAAAAAGAGCATTTTTTCCTTGTTTCATGTTGAGCGTTCATTTGGCGTCCATATGAGGGTCTGATGTTGGTAGAAAAAAAGCTCTTCTGTTTGGGAGAACATTTCATAGAAACAGATTCTCTGAAAAAATAAAAACACTCAGAATGTTACAGTTTTGCAGTCGAAGCAACAAAGACGGCCGAATTCGCAGAGGTTTAAAAACCTGAGTGCGCGTCACACCGTGGTGGCCCGGCTGTGTTTGAGCGCTAGAGGAGAGTAGTCCTTGATGCGAACGCACAGTTTCCCCCGCAGCCACGGGTTCTGCAGCTCCAGGGGACAGAAGTCGTCCTGCAGCCACTTCTCCCTGTTGTCCACCACCAGCACCAGGCCGAAGTGCTTCACCTGCTCCGGGCCGTAGCACACACACTGCTGCTCCTCGCCGCCCAGCAGGCGCCGAGACACCGCGTTCATCTCCTGCACCACCAGCTGGACCATTTCCCGGGCCGTCGTGACCGAAGTTACGCAAAGCTGCAACACAAGGAGAGGAGGAGGAAGAACGGCGCTGAGCTTCGGCTTCAGACACACAAACAGAAACAGAAAACAGGATGGAAATGAAATGGAAACTCTGAGTTTAAAAAACCCACTCAGTACTGCGGGTCAAAATAAGAAAGAAAAGGAGAATAAAGTCATTAGGATAAAGTCTGATTATTACGAGATGAAAGTTGCAATATCAGAAAAAAGTCATAATAATAAAAGAATAAAGTTGGTATAAATAGTAAAATAGTCGTGGAAAAAAAGTTATAAAAAAAGTTGTAATTATCTGAGAATGAACTGCAGGAGCTGAAAATGTAACAGATATTGGAGCTTTGGTTCCAGTCAAACTGAGTCTATTGATGATGATAATAGATTTTATTCATAATAAATCTTTAGATCTTGAAAGCAAAACAAGCGATTGTCTAAGAAAATGAACCCGATGTTTTGCTAAATATAAATGTCTTTTTTTTAAGCAGTGGGTGGATTGTTGTCATGGAGGGCATTCCGTAGAGCCTAGAGGAAACAGGTGGCGGCGCTGCGGTACCTTGACGCTGGTGTCGTTGGGCAGACCGGTTCGGTACTGTGGGTAGACTCTGAGCGTGGCGTGGCAGCCCTTCCTGAACACGGCCGGCGACGGCGAGTTGAGTTTCTGCGTGCCGCTGTCCTCCGATAGCGTCCGAGCCGGCGGATGCTGCGGCGCACAGCGCTCGGCGGAGCAGCAGCGGTCCACCGATGACGGCCGGTGCCACCGGCTCTGCGGGGAGCCGGAGGGGGAGGAGCAGCGGGGCGGCGGCGGCTGCTGGGCCGACGTGCTGGACGGGAACTCCAGGCTGCTGGTCCTCACGCAGAACGCCTGCCTCTTCTCTGTGATGTGCAGCAGCTCGATTTGCCTGCTGGGGAGGATAAAGTCGCTGTCGAACAGCTCCGGCGGGCCCCTCCGCTTTTCCCGCCCTCCGCCGTCCCGGCCCAGCTGAGGCTCCGAGGCCTGGAGGACGTCCGGTGTGGAGTCCCTCAGGGCGCCGCGCCCGCCGCCGCCGGGGCAGCTCAGGCCCCCCGAGCCGCCGCCGTCGCTGCGCAGGAAGCCGCGCGGCTCCAGGGGCGCCGAGGAGGACAGGGGGGACGGGGGCAGCAGGTCCAGCTCACGCGGGCTCTGCGCCCGGCTGGAGTCGTAGTCGCTGTCGGTGGTGAGGAAGACTTCAGAGGAACCCTCTTCATCTGACAGACCGGGGTAATCTGAGAATAAAACAGCAGCAGTAAAACTACAGAGCCTGGATTCACCCAAAATAAATCAATTAATGATCAAAATATTTATACATTTTCTCTTTCTGGTGAACTGATCTCAACTTTCCACAATTTCGTTTGCAGAGACGAAATAATTCATTTATTTTGAATTTAAAGTGCATGATATTATTACCGTTATAATACCATCACAATAACTTCCAGGATAAGTTATCATCCAGCAACATCTGTCATCGTGACATAATAACGCTTCAGCTTTTTCACATTTTGTCAGATCACAACGACTGCAGCTCTGATGCTCTGTGTTCACGTCCGATACCGATATCTGACGTATCGGCCGATACTGATCCGATACGGAAAAACGGCTGAACTGACTTAAACATCGATGTACTGAATTGCATGTTAATATCATAACTCTGCACTAATGCAGCACATTCAAAAACACCAACAGTAAAATATGCAAAAACAACTTTCAGTGAAAATAGGAGCAAAACAGTGAAATAAATGTGAAACTGGTTCAGAAAGTGCAATTAGAATCTCTAAATATAAAGCAAAATAAATAATAAGAGCATAGAACTACACTGAGTAGCCCTTATGGATCAGGCAGGTTTTTTTTCCAATATTTTAAAAATAAATACAATTTTGAAAAGTGTGGCATGCATTTATCTTTAGCTTCCCTTATTTAATACTTTACAGTTGCAAGACTTCTGCGAGGCGCTGCAGAACGCCTGCAGGGGTTTCTGACCTGAGTGTTTGCGGCAGGGTTCTGGCGAGGGTGTGGGGGAAGGCATGAAGTCCGGCTGGGACGAGGTGGAGGCCGGTTTGTCTGGCAGAACCTCTTTAGAGAAGTCTATGATCCAGCTGATGGAGATTCCTCCTGTGGGCTGCTTGTAGCGGGCGTACTGCAGGGCGTCCATGATCCAGCGGGCGTCCCGCCACATCTCCTCCATTTGCTGCAAAAAATCAATTCAGCTTATCATGAATATCACTGCATATTAGGGTCTTTGTGGATAGGAATGCAAAAACATCTAATCGCAGAAATTTTCTAGAAAAATGTTGAATTTTTTTGAGTTTGAAGTTACAATTTTTCCTGGAAAAAAGTCAGAAATTTTGGGATTAATCAGAAATGTATTGAAAATTGTCCTGGAAAACCTCAATTAGTGTTAAAAAATATAATTATTTTTTTCTCCAAAAAGAAAGGGAAGCTAAAAAAAAGTTATTGAATGAAGTGCAATTAGAGAAATTGTAAATAAAAAAAAGTAAATTTCCCCCGAAAAATAAAAGTTTCAGAATAATCTAAGGAAATTCCTAGAAAAACAAAAAGTTTGAAAAGTTAAAAATTGTCTGGAAGAAACTCAAACTTTTTGAATTTAATCTGGAATTTGTTGAAAATTGTTGCAATAAATGTCAAACATAAAAAAATGATTGAAATAGTTTTTTATGTTCACCATAAAAAATAATTCTGAGCTTGAAAAGTGATTATTTTTTTAATCTTATCAATATTCTAGAAATAGTTTAAAATATTTTTTGATCTGTTTTCTCATGTTTTCTTCCCACCAGAGAATAAAAAAAATCAGTGAATTCAGAAATATGATTAAATAAAATGTAACATAAATTTCTTCGAAAAACAGAAACGTTTGAGAAAAAACTTGGAAATTTCTGAGTTGCCAAAGTAAAATTGTCACAGTACATTTCAATAAATTTTTTAAATTTGTTACTGTTTTCTTGTTTCTTCCACCAAAGAATCGAAACATCAGTA
Source organism: Poeciliopsis turrubarensis (assembly GCA_010277015.1). NCBI lineage: Eukaryota > Metazoa > Chordata > Actinopteri > Cyprinodontiformes > Poeciliidae > Poeciliopsis > Poeciliopsis turrubarensis. The sequence continues at coordinate 504,937 of VMRN01000091.1, read as the reverse complement.
AACGTTCACGTCTGACGTTTGCGCTGCATTGAGTCCAGTCGGTGCAGCTGATACCTGCATTTGCTCCTGGACCTGCTGGTGCTTCTTCTTGGCGGCCAGCAGCTCGGCCTCGGAGAACGCTTCCCGCAGAGCCTGCTGCGACATGAGCGACTCCAGCTCCAGCAGCGCCGACACTCTGCAGTACTGGCCGATGAAACTGGGCCAGTACGCGTTGAAGTGGACTGGAAGGAGGCAGAAACACAGAGTCAGGAAACGCAGGAAGCCACCGCAGCGCGAGGGACGCTGCAGACGGAAAAGGAAACGAGGGAAGAAACATTTTGAGACTAATCTGTGACATTTACTAGAAAAAGCTTGGGAAGTTTAAAAAGTCGAAAACTTGCAAGAAAAAAACTCAAAACTGTTAATTTTAGTCTCTGACATTTTCTGCTAAAACCCTTCAAGTTTTTTGATCTGAAATTTTGGACTGAGAAAATTTTTTCTAGAAAATTTCTGAACTTTGACATAAAAAACATTACTAGAAAAAACTAAAATATGTTTGGATTAATCTCAGGAATGTTCTTGTAAAACTTTCAAAAGTTCATATTTTTGACCCATAAATGTTCATGGGGTTTTTTTTAGAAAGTTTTAAATTTGAAAAAGACAAAAAAAAATTGATAGTAGAAACTTTCATGTGGAAACATAAAAATTTCTACATTTTAAAAAAAAAAAAAGTCTGAAATCACAATTTCTTTTTCCAGAAACCTGCAGAGCTTTGAAAGTCAAAGATTTCCCAGAAATTTTGAGTTTAATCTCAGAAGTTTTCTAGAAAAAAACAGATATTTCTCAGTCCTAAAAGTTAAAAACTTTAACTCAGAAATTTTCATATTTTTTCCCGAGAAAGTTTCTGAATTTGAAGTCAAACTCACATATTTACGTTAAACCCAGAAATTTACTTGAAAAACCAGGAAATTTTTTACTTGAAAAGTCGAAAACTTGCAAAACAGAAAACTCACAAATTTTGCGGTGAACCTCAGACATTTTCTGAGAAAACCAGGACATTTCTGAGTTTCAAAGTCAACAATTTTTTGGGTTTAGAAATGTCCATAATTTTCTAGAATATTAAACTTTTTTTTAGCAAATTTTTGAACTCAAAATTATCCATATGTTTCTAGAACATTTGTGAATTTAGTCTCAAAATTACTGAGTTTTTTCTAGTAGAGTTTTGACTTTCACAGCCCAGAAATGTTCTTAATTTTTCTAGAATTATTTTGGCAGAAATATTCTCCTCCTCTTTGTTTCGCTGCTTATTGGCTCTAATCCTCGGTGGTGGAAACGCGGATCAGTTCCAGTTTCACCTGATAAAGTCTGTGGTCAAGAAGGAAGCCGAGTCCGGAGCCACTGACCGAGTTCGAAGCTCTGCAGCGGCAGCGTGAGGAGTCCGGACCGGGGCGAGTACGGCTGGTTCTGGCCGGGAGCCGTGCACACTTCATCTGAAGGCGGCAGCAGCAGCAGGAAGGACACCTTTTCCCCAAACTCCAACACTTCCTGGCTGTAGATCCGGAAATCCTGAGCCTGGAGAAACACGGAGGGTTCAGCAGAAACGCTGGAGGATTTTTTTTACGTTATTGTTCTCTTAAAAACTATTTACACTCAACTATTTACAGGAACTTCTTTTATTTCACAGCTACACCTAAAATAATAAAAACTAACTTTTCAGCAAGATATAGAGGCTTGTTTTAAGTCAATGATTCTTCAATATTGATGAAAGATTATTTTATCTTATTATAAATGAAATAATCAGCCAATGAAACTGTTATTTTTAACAATATTAAGCAGAGTCCTATATCTTGACGAAAAGTTACTTTTATCTTAGTTATATTAAAATATTTTCATGAGAAACTAAACCAAAATTACTTTGGAAATTTAATTTTTTTGCAGCATTCTGGTGGTTTTCTTTATTTGTTGGAAAATTATATTGATGCAAAAGTCAAAGTAAAAGATCATCAACAAAAGGTGGAACGCCAATGAAAATGGTTCAATATCTTGCAGTTATTCTTTATTTGCTGTAGATTCTTTGAGCCAGACAGAAAAACAACCAAAGAAAAACTGTGGAAGAAAAAACTCTGCAGAGCAAATGATTCAAACCGAAACTGCACAAAACTTTGGCTGCTGGGAAGCAAAATGGCGACGTTGGAGGCGGTGGAGAGGTTCTGCTCAGGACTTCACTTTAAGATGCTGCAGCGATGAAAGTGCAGCAACGGAGCTGATTGATTTCTCATTCTGCTGCCTGACCGTCGCCTCTAGACTCACCTGGTTTCCAGGGATGTTGATGTGCGCCATCAGGTCCTTGACTGCGGCGCGCAGGTCATGCAGGAGGCGATGCGGCGCGCTCTGAACGTCCTGGTCCATTTCCAGAGCTTCATCCAGGGAGCTGAGAGCCTGCAGCCACTGCCACTCCTCTCTGAGGAGCAAACCAACCGAGAGTTATTACAGCTCAGTTACACAGCGGCTGACCATGTTACACTAATAAATGCTTCAGGTACCAAGATGTGACGATAGGAATATTTAGGTCTGCATGTTTAATAAGACCGAATGAGGAAAAAGTCAAATTTCTGAGAAAAAGTCAGAATTGTTGAAAAAAAAAAAATTCTGAGGTTAATGTCAGAATTCAGAGAAAAAATTTACAAGTTTGAGATTGAAAAAAAATTTTTAATCAGATTTCAGAATAAAAGTCTGAATTTTGAAACAAGAAAAGAATTCTGAGATTGAAGTCAGAATTCTAAAAAAAGTCAAAATTTTGAAAAAAAAAACAAGCATTCTAAGAAAAAGTCAAAATTCGAAGAAAAAAGTTCAAATTTTGAGAAAAAAATTCTGAACTTAATGTAGAATTCTGAAAAATATCAGAACTGTGAAATTCTGATAAAGTTCAAAATTTGGAGGAATTTCCTGACTTTAATCGGTTAAAGGGTTAGGGTAGGGTTGGGGTTAGGGGTTACTTTAATCTCAGATTAAAGTCAGGATTATTTTTTTCAGTCTTTCTAATCCTCTTCTGTAAACTTTATTAAATTCAAAAAAGCGCAACACTTTTCAGTGTAAAAATGTTCCTCCACTGATTAAATGTTGTTGTGCGCGCCGTTAGTTTTTACAGTACGGCTCGGAGCTCCTCCCACCTGGACACGTTGCCGTTGTCCCGTATCTTGGTGTGACAGAAAACGTTGGGCAGCTTCTGCGGCACCAGAACCCTGATCTGCTCCACCGACGTGCAGAGCTTCAGGTAGCCCAGGTACAAACCCGGAGACAGGAGCTTCCTGCTGCGCCGGTGATAGGCCAACTTCTCCTGGGAACAGCAGAGAGCATGCTGGGAAACATTCCTGCAGACCCATCAGAACGCGCTGGTTTCCACGCAGCTCAACCTTAAATCAGGGCTGAAAATGATCCTTTTTTTCATAGTGCAATTTGTTCATAACGCGCCACAAGACAAATACTTTAGTGAGCTGTGGTTTCGCCAGAAGAATCTGCACCATTGTTTCAGAACCACAAGAACAGAACCAGCGCACACTGGAGACGAAAACAGCATTGCAACAATGCTATCAGGTTTACCCGGCTATGGATGGAAATCAGCTTGTGGTTCCCTTCAGCGCTGCGACTTCAGCGAACAAAACATCAGTTATATAACATTCAGAAACAAATGTTAGGTAATAATTACAAAATCCAAAATTTATGACTTCTTCTGCTTAAACAGTAAAATACCGATCAGTCGCTGTGGATTCATTCATTTCTCACAAACAATGGTAACTGATGTTTGTTTAAATGGGTGACAGTGATTGGAGGGACTTGTAATTGGACGCACTTTTCAGTTTACAGATCTATTACTGCGGCCTCGGGTTTTCGAGGTCGCAGTATGAGAGAAATGAGACGTTTTCTAGAAACGTCTCATTTCTCTGAATGAGACGCCTCAAAATATGACAGAAATTTCTGAAACAAGTAATCATGTTAATCGTGATTAATCAATTATTGAAATTAGCAATCGTTTAATTGTTGACTAGAGTATACAGATACCCAGTTGGTGAAAAAAACGTGCAAACTACAGAAAACAGATAAGATACTGCATTGAACATTATAAACTTTGATCTGTAAATAAGTTTTAGCCAAAAGCCGAAAGTGGTTAAATGAAAAACATTCAGAATTGATTAATTTTCAAGTCTAATTAATCGATTAATCGTCATAATAATCATGAGTTGCAGCCCTAGAAATTTCAGGGAAAATATTTTGTTGTCTTCCTTTGTAACCTTTAATTTAGCCAAATTTCTGTTCAGGCAAAACAACCAGAAAGAGGCTTTTAGGCCTCCATCCTTCCCTTGCTGCTGAGGAAACTCTGAGAAACAACCTCAGAAATAACCGGCATGCCGCGCTGCGCTGACGTCCCGTCTGTGTGACTCACGTGGAGCGTGATGAGGAGCGAGTCCAGAGCGGTGGGCTCCTCGGGGGAGGAGATGGACTTGCGCTGCAACTGCAGTTTGCAAAGCTGCGTCCAGCGCACCCCGTCCAGGCTGGGGCAGGCGTTCATGTCCTTCAGCAGGACCAACAGCGCGTTGCCATGTTTGTCTTTGATGGGCTCAAAATACACCTGGCCAAGGTCCTGCGTTCCCAGCATTCCCTGGAAAACAGAAGCGCCAAGAGTTATCAAAAAGAGGAAGACGTCGGGTGCTGGTTCTGAATATTTGCTTGTAGAACCATCAGGCTACCTGCAGCTGGGAGACGGCCTGCAGCATCTTCAGACGGGTCTGCAGGGTACATGAACAGGAGGACTGAGAGGGACTGAGACACTGCTGGAGCCAGGAAATCTCCTCCCATAAGTACGACACCTGCAACACAGTTACGAGTCAAAGTGGCTTCCAACAAGAACTGCACACAATAACTGGACTTTGGCTGTTTTGCCATTGATCTGACTGATGCATCGTCTTTCTTTTGGTCGTCTAATGCAGTATTTCCCAACACTTTCCTGCATGTCTTAGATGTTTCCCTGATTGAAGACGCTTGATTCAGCTGATGCAGCTCAATGAAAGTCTGTTAATCTAAATAATCTGAATAATGTGTAAATAATGTGTTCCTGAAGCAGGGAAACTTCTAAAACATGCTTGAGGACCAAGGTCTTACCTGCCTATAATAACCCTAACCAGGCTTAGCGTTGCTTATTTATTTAAGTGTTTTTAAATGTTTGCATCTTTTAAGACTTTATAGTTGGTGTTCCAATCTTCCAAAAACATAATTATCAAGTTATATTTTCCAATTTCCTGTCAACTTTAAACATTTTTTAACTCAGAAACCCGGCAGGCAGCGCGGCCACCGGGCTTAGCAAGTTTCCAGAAGGAAACCTTGAAAATGTTACAGAAATTGTCTTTGTGTCTCCAAACCTGACGTAGTTATTAGCTAAGTAGCTCTTTGCAAAAGCTTACATACCTTCTGAACACTTTCGTCATGCCATAGCCTCAAACTGTACATGATAAACAAACACAAAGTATGCAATCATGAAGTCAAAGGAAAAGTGTAGGAAGCATTTTCCTGAGTCTCTACTTTAGTTGGGAAACAGTCTGTAGATCCATGGTGATTCTGGAGGATTGACGCTTTGCTAACGCAGGTAGGAGAACTGATATTCAGGACAACTTCCTGTTTTCTACCTTGGTAAACCAAAGGAAGTCCTGCATTAGGCTGCTGGAGTACGAATCTTCAATCTCCACCACAGGAATCTGGTCCTCTGGAGTCACCAGCACATTGTCATCTCTGTAGAAGATGGAGGTCAGGTAGAGACCCCTGCAGAGGAGCACAGCCAGAAAACAAAACTGAGGTTCAACAACTAAAATCAGGCCAAATATTGAAAAACAAAAGTTAGCTGTTGGAAAATAATGACACATCTTAGAGATAATCGTTAAAAGTTGAACGTCTAACGTTAGCTTACCTTTTCAGGCTTTTTACGAATTTGCTGTTGGGTTGGAAGAGATGCCGGAGGCTTTTGGATACAGAGTGCTTCCTGCCTTGTGTCGGCGCTTTGCATTGCTCTGTGGGAAAAAACGGCTGAGTCTTAACACAGTTTACCCGTTTAGCAACAATATGTCCCTTTGCAGTTTGATTGGTTTATTGGTTTTAGAGAGATCTGAGAAATTAATAATGATACTGGCCAATTTTCACCAATTCAAAGTTTTACTGGGATGAATTGCAAAGTAATATTAAAGCTTAGCAGATGTGGGCAGAGGAGCCAAAACCTGAGTACAGGAGTAGAGATACTGCAACATATTTTTACCCAAATAAAAGTAAAAAGCAGCTGCCCAAGAAATGACTTAAGAGTAGAAAGGTCTTTGGTAAAAAGTACTGAGTAACTGATCAAATGATCAATAATTTAATATAATATAATATAATTATAAAAACTGCAGGTGTGTCTGAGTTTGGTGGATTTATGGTTGAACATGTTTGTTTTTCATTCAGTAGAAAATCCAGAAATTTCACTCAAAGAAGAGAAACTTCGATGTAAAATTACTCAAATAAAGGTAAAAAATAAAACCAACTCCTAAAAGCACATAAAAAAAAAAAAAAGTAAATATAAATTGTTTGTACCCAACTCTTATGATCCTGAGTCACTCGGACCCCCCGGCCCTTCCCCTCAGCGACCCGACGCTCGGTCGGTTCTGCTCTGTCCTGATGAGGCCCAGGTTTAAATATTCCAGCGACAGGCTGTTAGGTGACTGACAACAAACCTGACAGGTCCGACAACATGGCCGACTGCTTCTCGCCTCCCCTGCTCTAGTGTGGTGCGGCACAATTTCGCAGTCATGCCGGCAGACTATTGGCCTACAGGGAGCCACTAGCTGCAGCGTCTCAGGGGAGCACTAACTGTGTGTACATGTGTCTGTCTGTTTACATGCGCTCACTGTGGCGGCTGTGAGTGGAGTCTATGTGTAGACTCCAGAAACTTGGGTAATTCATGCAGTTGTGTCTTAACCTTTAGCCATTAGCTGACAGGTAGGTCAGTTAGGTCTGTAGGGAAATGTTTATTTATACTGGGCCACGAGGGGCTGGAGGCAAGAGGGAGAGGTTTATATATATATATATATATATATATATATATATATATATATAGGCATGCATGTAGGGCTGAAGCAATTAATCAGATTAATCAGATTAATCAGATTAATCAATATAACTTCATAACTGAAATAACTGCCACCTAATTTTCGTAATTGATAAATCACCGAGTTTATTATCCCGTTTGGTGAAAAACATTCTGAGCAGTAATTAAACCAAAACATTTACGATAAAAACGCTTTTGCATGTAGTTTAATTTTAACCCCTGATGGTTTGGTTTTGGATTTTAGGCAATAAAATGTTTATTTTCTTATTCAAAGAAGGAATTGAATTATGTATTTGCATATTTTCACGTATATCTGGCGATGTATGGAAAAGGCTCGAGTGGTTAAATGAAAAATCTGCAGAATGTGACATTTTTTAACCTGATTGTCAGAATAATTGACAGATTAATTGGTCATTAAAATAATCTGTTGCAGCTCTGATATAGATGCATGTTGGCTAAAACATTTAATCACAGACTTTTCTTGGTTTACTTGAAATAAGTCAAAATAAACTTACAAGTAACTTTCAGCAACACATTGGAGCTTCTTTGAGTCAATTATTGATTTATATGTTGCTGAAAAGTAACTTGTAAATCAGTCCAAAGATATTTGGTAACATTTTGTTTTTGCAGTGTCGTGTGCAGGTTTACCCTCATCAGACACAGAGGATCCCAGGTGATCAACCTCTTCACCTGAGATGCAAAACAAACTCATTTTCTTCACGTCAAGGTGAAGTAAGCAGAGAAAGTCTGCACCTTCTGCCCTCACCTCCCCATCAAACACTCTGCTGGCCTCAGTCCCTGGTTGACACTGAGTAAGACAGACAAGTAGGGCTGACTGCTGGGGAGGCTGTGTTAGTCAAGGCCTCTTTCACAGTTTAATTAATAGTGTTTGGACAAGAGGCAGAAAGAGGTGTGGGCCGTAAGCCAGGCGGGGATGAGGCGTGGGGGCAGGGAGAGCCAGAGCTGAACGAGAGAGCATGTGTTTGGATATTTGTGTCCGTTCGTGTACCAGTCCGTCTATCTTTACGTGCAAGTTTACAGTATATGTGTGGACAGTAGACAAGACGGCGAGTTCGCCGTGGGGGGTGCGAGAGGGAGGCAGCGGCAGTCGGTGTTAATTTATGCTCTCCTCAGACTCCAGCCCGAGACTCGTCTGTTACAGGAATAACAAACATGACCCGGGGGACACGCCACCTTGACTACCGTGCCTGAACCCTCAAGCTCAATCAGTTGCCGTCTGACAGACCGAGAGCCACTCAATACTGACTATTATATTGCATCTGAGTCCGCTGCTAATGCGGCGCAGCCACAGAGGACAATAGTAAGTGGTGTTTGAGACAACTTTGCTGAACGGTAAACGCGGCTCGCTGTCAAGCGAAAAGCGGGTCGGCGTGGACAGATTCTGACACTTATGGGGCCGGCGTACAGGCGGCAGTGTTTGGGGATATAAACAGCTCGAGTGTGAGAGACGTTGATCTGCATTTTGTCACAGAGAGAGAAGCATTCAGCAGCGAGGGCTGAGTCATGGAAAGACTCAGGAGGGCGAGGGGGGCTGAGCGGCCAAGACAGAGGGGAGGCGGCATGCCATCTCGGTGTGTGCGCAGCCTCAAGTACTTGTCATGCCTCAGATTGTAAAGTGTCTGTCAAGGTGAAACGAAACACAGCGATTAGTGAAAACGTGTTGCACCTGCGACGCTGAGCTGTTTTCTCAGGCTGAAACTGCAGCTCTGCTCCACTGACAGCCGCTCGGCTCAGCGGCCGAAGCGTTTATTACTGCAGCAGGAAGGCAACGGTTTCTACTTTTCCCTTTTAAACCAGCATAAACACAAAATATTACAAAATATTTTTGGTCTGGTTTATAGTGCAAATGTCTTAGTTTACATGAAATAAGACAAAAATAACCGACAAGTAACTTTTCATTAAGATGTAGGATCTTAATTTAATTAACAAATGTATTAATACTGAAAATAAAAGCTTATTTTAAGTTATGAATATTAATAGTTAAACTGGCAGATTCTTTCATAAGAAAATGACTTATGTGAGATATTTTTTTTTATAAATATTTTGAAAATATTGACTTAAAACAAGTGAGTATTTTGCTGAAAAATTTCTTTTGCCTGATTTTTTTTGTTTCTTATATAAATTATTGTCATTTTGTTCCTTAAAATAACAAAATTTAATTATGAAATATTCAGATATAAAATGATTGATAATTTCATCAGTTACTCTGTTCTTGAGTAGATTTTTTTAATTTTTTACCAAAAACCTTATTTCCTACAGTTTCTGGCTTCTCCACCACATTGTGAGACATAATGTTAAGAAAAATGTTAACAAACTAAAAGGGATAAATTTAAAAGATTTTTTAAGACGAACTTAAACAACATAAACATTCCCCAATTTCAGGACAGAAACATGAATCACCATGGCAACCGCAGTGGCGATGAGCTTCTTTAATCTGACCAAGCAGCTGGTCCAGCGCCTCCTTCTGGCCTCTCTGGCGTGGCGGGTGGCCGTCGACGTCCCTCCAGCCTGCAGAACGAAGAAGAGAAAACCACACAAAACACTTTACTATGTTTCAGTACAAAAATTAATAAATAAATAAATAAATAAATAAATAAATAAATAAATAAATATGTCTACTGCAAATGTCAGCTGTGTTTAATTGATATCAATTCGCATTCTTTGCTGCCAAAGCTTCCATTCACAGAAGACGGTTTGTGATGATTTCATGTCTCTGCAGTAAAAGAACCAACCAGACATTTGGCAGTTTCATTAGGAATCAAAATAATTTGTTTTAAATTGGGTAACAAATAATTACTGGAAAGTGTGGGAAGTACACGCCTAAATCAACAAAAACAAAGCGTGGCACCTTTTTAGTCAGTGCAAAGGTTTTCATCCAGTTGCTCTGCAAAGATTGATCAAACTATTAAATATGACCAATGATGCTTCCTGTTAAAGGTTGGTACAGATCTACTGGCTACCTGAAACATGTTTATCATCAACGTTTAAGTTTTTTATACAAAATAATTCATAGATGATGACATTTCAGTTCTCCTTTCAGAACGAGCCGTTTTAGGCCGTCCTGTCACTTTAAATCCAAATAAGCTGCTGCTGGCCACGCCCCCCAACTCAACATTTACAGTCGGATATGAAAACAGATGCACTATTATACAACCGCGGCTCATTGAACAGCAGAAGTGGAGCCTCCTGCACAACCAGCAAGAATGCAGCAGGTGGTTTCTGGATGGCAAGTAAACAATAAACACTTTGCCTTTTCCAGCAGCCATTGTACAGTGCATACAGCGGTAAAACCAGCTGACTAAATGTGCTGCAGCTCTGCTAGGGACAGAGCAACATCCCTAATTGGGGTTGCTAGGTAACGGGGCTGTGGTTGCTTGGTGTGAATGACGAGACATTTCAGAGGTTTTTGAAAGGGCTCATTTTTCAGACACCAAAAAACATGAATATTTTGCCCAAATAATATCTGGCTGTTTTTTACAGGGGTTGTGTGAAGCAGCAGAAACCCAAATAGAAATACAAAAACATGCAAAATGTGATTTTTGCATAATGGACCCCCTTTAACCAAATGATCCAAACACACCGAAAGAATAGTTGTCCTATAAAAACAAACCAATCTCTCTTGTTATGGAAGAGTGGCTATTTAAAAAAAAAAAGACTTTTCAGCACATTTTTGTGACTACAGGAGGATGAGTCAGCGATAACCCACCCTGACCAACCATCACCCTCATCCCGAACCCCACCTTCCTCCTGAGCCCCCGGGGGGTGCAACGGCCCGAAACACGGTGCGCTCTATTCCCGGAAAGGTGCCTGTCCCGACAAGACAAGCGGGCCCTTTAACGGGCGTCTACGGCCCGGCATAAGGCCCCCACTGTTGGGGCCGTGCCGCTCGCTGCAGCACAGACATGCAAATATTTCCAGTGGTAGGCCCAAATGGAAAACACAAACACGCAACATCTAAATTAGCTCCGAAAGGGACGGAGGGAGGCGGGCGAGAGGGAAAGCCTAGTTTCTCTAAACCGACACCACATACACACACGGGCTGAAAAACAGTGTGTGCTGATGAGCACAAACATGTTCATGTGTTCCCCAGATGTGCCAGGAGAGAACCAGTAGAACCACAAAGACAGTGTGTTTGGCTTGTTCTCTGTTCCAGTAGGAATGTAACAACTGGAGAAACTTGAACAGCAGAAATAACCGAGAGAGAAACACGCAGGTTTTATTCTAACAACACATTTCTTTTTCAATGAATACACACAATGACGTCACAATTTACACGCCAAGATTCACATTGAAAGACTGAATGTCCATCAAACACTGTAAAAACTGAGGAAAACTCAGTCAAGTTATTCATCATTAACAAAAGCAGAAACTCATCAAAGTGAACATTGTGCCAAGTTTTTCCACTGCAACATTTTTAATCTGATTTCTTCCATTAATATTTTAATTTTGCTTTTCCTATCAAAATAATGTAAATAGTTTCACTTAGTAGGAGCTTCTGTTTTTGCAGAGCCTGCAGCAAACAGAAAGGCGACTTCTGTTTGCTGGGGTTGCTAGGTAACCAGTGGAGTTCCGCTGGAGTTGCTAGGTAACCAGTGGAGTTCCGCTGG